>OY660873.1:16722948-17245448 GCA_962446985.1 Xyrichtys novacula | reverse complement strand
TCTGTGCTTTGGCTCAAATATATCACATACATCTGGGCTTCTGTTTGTAGCATGCATTTTGGTCCAAACTCAATGCCGTGGATAAACATTTCAGGCTCTCAGTGGGAACCAGCCTCTATCTCACCACGCTCCCTGGGTTTTTGGAGATTGATCAGCATCAGTCTGCCTGACAGCTCCAGTACTAAATCTCATTTAGCAAACCTGACAATTTGAGACTGAATGCAGGCAGGAAGGGAGAGAGAGAAAGATCATGTTCAGGGAAGATTGGGTAAAGAGTATAAGGAAGACAAAAGACAGCATGGAAAGGGGGAGAAGTGCATGATAAGTCTAAAGACCTGTCTGACTCGTCCTTCAACCTTCAAACTTTATATAAGCTGGAGCCCTGTAGCACTTTATAAAAAAAAAAAAAAGGTCATTTTATATTTTCACAAAAAATAGGAATAGGATATTATGGATAGTACAAATTATGTGTACATAAGTACACATAGAAAAATTCAGCTCACACCGACTGTGAGGCGTCCAGAGGTTGTGCGTGCAGAGGGTAGAAGGGGTAAAGGGGGCCAAGCAGGCAAAGACTTGAGCTTCCTGACAGCCTGGTGGATGAAACTGTCCTTAAGTCAGTTTCATCCTGGTCCTGGCCCACAGACTCTACAACAAGTCCACACCAATCTCCTTTTGTGTTGTCCACATTTAGGGATAGATTTTTGTCGGTGCACTACATGCCCAGGTGGCTCACCCCGCTCCTGTAGTCCGTTCTATATCCATTGCATTTTCTATATCCACCACAGTCTTGATGAAGAGGTTGGAGCTGTGCGTTGGTGTGCAGTCATGAGTCAGGAGGGAGCTCGACACACATCTTTTGGGGTACCCCGTGCTAGGGGTGATGGTGCCGGATGTGGCGCTCCAGACCTGTACTGCCTGTGGTCTCTCCATCAGGAAGTCCAGCAGCAGTTGCATTGTGAAGGACCAGTTTGTAAATCAGCTGTTGGGGGTGATGGTGTTGAATGTTGAGCTGAAGTCTATAAACAGCATTCTAACATAAGAGTCCTTAGTGTCCAGGTGTGTGAGGGCTGAGTGGAGGGCTGCGGAGATGGCATCATCAGCTGACCTGTTGGACTGATCTGCAAACTGGAAGGGGTCCAGGAAGGAAGAGACGGTAGTCATTGAAGCAGGAGGGAGACAACTACTTCAGGATGATGGTGGTGGCTTTAAAGCATGTGGGGGCAACAGCTTGGCTCAGTGAGGTGTTGATGTCCATGAAGACATCTGTGAGTTCAGCTGCGCAGTTCCTCAGTACACGATCTATGTTTATTTTAAAAGAATGAAAGGAAGAAAAGTAGAAAGGTGATTCCTGTGTGAGTGAGTATGTGTGAGGAAGGGAAATGGGGAGGGCTCTGCTGCTTGTGCTGGTGTTATAGATGGAAATAAATGTCAGCATGGAAAATGCATTTTCTCTGTTTCTCCCAGAATAATTTACATTGTGTCACATGCATTATAAAAATTAAATCAAACATACAGTAAAATGGCTGGGCAACTCCATCACCCTCAATACTGGTAAAAGATTAAAGCTTTCTGTGTGTGTGTGTGTGTGTGTGTGTGTGTGTGTGTGTGTGTGTCAAGTAATCTTAAAAATTGAATCAAATTTGTTAGACCATAGCTGGTTTAAAGCATACAGTATGGCTATTAAGAAAGTATATCTGATAGCTTTTCTACACAGCCAGAATTCTTATTGATAGCAAACAGAAAACAAAATCTAATTTGTCCTCTTGATAAACTCTGCCACCAAGTCCATAAAGTTTAGGTCATGTTGTCTTTTTGCTTTATGATGCCAGAAAATGTTGCAGTGCGAAACAAGTTGGCACTGCCCACTTAAGCACCTAGCCACTTCTATTGGACAGTCATGTTGATATAAGAAGACAGAATATTTTATACTTTATCCCAATTGATCTTGAACAGGCTTTAGTCTGTCACATCTCCTAGTCGATACATTACCCTTTTATCACTTATCTCATGTTTCATGTCTTGTGTTTCCTGTTTTATTTTGAAATTTATCTGTGTCACTGTTAACTTCCTGTTCCTGAGAAATCGTTCTGAACCATAATAAAATAAAAGCCCAATTCTAAACATCTTACAAAAGAGTTTTAGTAGACTGAATGAATTGGTAGATCTGCAGCCTGTAATAAAATGTACAGTAAGTGGTAAAATAACTCAATCTCCTTATGTCTTTTATTGTTTTTTACCTTTTATTCTCTTTTACCTCTATCTTGTTTCAGCTTGACTGTCTCTTCAGCTTTTTTTTTTTATACATACTATAATCTTTTCTTATTTATCCTTTTAGGTCTTTTGTTGTTTTTTCTCTTGCTCATTTTAGTTATTCTATTTTATCATTACTATTATTATCATTATTACTTTTTTATTTTGTCTGTTATCATTTTTATATATTGTCTTTTTATATTTACTATCACATTTTCTGCTTTCCACCCCTCTTTTTTATTGCATTTTTTTCCTACCTATTTTATGATTTTATTTTGCTCCTCATGGTCTCATTTTATGTCACAGGCTTCTTGCATTGTCTGGGTTCCTTATGACATATGTAAATGGCCTTCGATTCTGAGGCCTTGTTTTAACTGAGCTTTTGTTTTAATTTCCATGTGCTGATGTTGTGTGCTTTGTGACTATTTGTCAAAGCACGTTGTAAACCTCTTTTTTTCAAAGTGCTATAAAAATAAAGTTATTCTTGTATTTTGTAAATGACAGAGAGTAAAAATAATTGAATACAGTTAAAGTCTGTCATTTAATGTGAGTATGATCAGTTTTATTATTAAGTTTTTCTATTCATTGTGTTTTTCAAATGTTAAATAATTTTTACATTTTACTGAAGATTAATCCGCATAAATACCCAATCATGGGTAGTCATGTAATATAAATACATACTGTAAACAATAAACTCCTCATGAATATACAACTATTATTATTATTATTTGTAGTAGTAGTAGTAGTAGTAGTAGTATCATTGATTCCTCTTGGATATAAATTTCTTTATTTTTTTTTCATATAAAGTCAATTTTGTACACTCACAAAGAAAGCATAGACCTTGGTTCACTGAAACAACTGGTTAACATTAGTTTAATTGTAGCTCTGGGCTATTTTGAAAGTCCTGCACACACTGTTAACAAAAAGGTGTTATCCAGCTCATTTTGACCCTAAGCATAAAACATTAAGTAGAATATGTGTTTAGCATTCCTCACTTGGTAGTTTTAGTTTATAATAGCAAGGATGGTCAGTCTCCTTGTAACAAAGGGTGATTTTGGCATAGTTCCCATATCTCAGTCGTCTGCATGCACATATGCACACTCACACATATATTCATGACATATATTATACTGTATTATACTGTATTCAATTCCTCTGATGCCCCCCGCCCAGTTTGAAATAGCCAGTTGGGAACATAGTAACTGTTAACAGGCTGACTTTTCTATTTACAAACTAGCAAACCAACATTCTCGTATAAAGATCCCACTCTGTAAATTCATCTAAAAACTCATCACGAGTTGAGTATGAGTAATGCCCTGCACCAGCTAAGGTCCCTGTGAATTCTTCATTTTTCATGAGTAGTCTTCTGTTTAATTTTTTTTGGCACATGAGACTCAACAAATGCACACACACACACATCATCTCACAAACACAAATATCCAGACACTTAGTTATTGTTTTAAAGTCGCTGGGCAACAGGCAACTCACTAGCCACCTCTTTCAGCAAAGTAGAGGGCCCCCACCGGTCCACTAGAGCGACAAGAGTCATTATAGTCATGCAGGTTGTTGCTGGATACCAGTATTTTATAATTCTGCTTATGTTCACATGTCTAGTGCGCTTGAGCAAGACTGCGATGCAATAACCAAGGCATTTTGACCGAATCTAGCTGAATCTTAGTTCACATATGTTAATGCACAGTATCAACTCAGACATTTTATCATTTTTAAAAAATCCCTTTGGGGATCAACAAAGCCACAGGGACAGGAAGACAAAAAAGTTAATTTCCCCACAGTAAAATCCTTTTTTTAACAACACTCGACCATATATCCCAGTACTTTAGTCTCTCTATGATCATTGGTGGTCCTTCTTAGGCTTTGGCTCATCTGGAGTGATTCACTTGTGCGACACACTGGGGTTCACTGGTCCATTTTCCAGCTCACAAAGCAAGTGTGGCAGAGCAGTGAGCACATCTGCTCGCTTTACGGCTACAGTGTGTTACTATATGATACTGCATTTTATGGGCCAAATAAAATGAAAAATTATAAGCAATAAAGAGCCCCATTATCTTATAAAATCTGCCAAGAATGCAGGGAAACATGTTGCATGAGGGCTTGTAAACATGAAAACACCAAATGCTCGTGTATATCAGCAAGGAGTCAAATGTGCCACAAAATTTTGGATTTTGTTTCATTTTAGAGTTCTTGCACCCCGTATTTTGTTTGCAACTGTCAAGTCAAACCTCACCGCTCCTCTTCTTCCCTCTCCTCTTTTCTCGTACTAGTAATCCCACCCCCCACCCCCCCAATCCTCTAGATATAGGGACTATGGCTAATGACAGATAGAGGTAATCAATGCACTGCACGGCTCCTGCTAAGCCCCCCTATCCTATTCTCATGCATTACTGGCCTGTCTCCTTCATTACCTATTCAACCTCTCCAGTTCGCCGCATGGCTAATCCTTTCTTTAGCTTTCCATCCCTCTCTCCCTCTGTCCACAACTCACTTTATCTCGCTATCCATTCCCCAACTCCACTTCACCCCGCCTCTTTTTTACTGTAATACCTCTCTTCGGTTTCCGCTCTTCAGTTTATCTCCCACAGCACACTTACCCCGCAACCTCAAGCTACCTGTCTTTTCTTTTAAATTACAAACAGGACACATTAAGGGCATTTTTAATCCCAAACCTTTCCTAATTGCTAGAGGAAATGAAATATATAACTCTTAACTTTGGCGTGCTTCCTCTGTAAATGCAAAGAGGTGCTGATACAGTCATGGATCCATGTAGAAAAGTTTAGCCGTCTTATCTGTTCCAGGCTGAATCTGTATATTTAATCTACTAAGAAGTTGTCCTGTAAAGTTCCAAGAAAACAAAACTACATAATCATTTTGTCTGTGCCTCATTAGATCCTTATCCTCAGTGTCATACCTGTTATCTGTGTGTATGTGTGTGAATACGTAGTACACACTTTTGCATGGTGGTATACTGTATGTGTGGGTTTTTATGAGGTTGTTACGCAATCTGTAATGTTAGATTCTCTAATGATAATAATGTGATATTATCCCCACAGGAGAGGTGAGTCATTGTGTTTTATTATACACTGCACTCCAAACCATTACAACAATTGATATTGTAATTGGATTGCATTCATTTTCGTTTGCAGTTTTTATGACTACTTTATGATTTTATTACCATTTTATTCAAGTGATCATTATTATCCTTCTCATCATCATCATCATCATCATCTGTTCCTTCTGGGGCATGCAGTTGGTGTTGAGACAAACATTGGTAAGCAGTGTTTAATTTAGGTTGTTTTTATCAAGGTCAGCTTTTAGTGCTAATTTTGTCTGCTCATGTCTACACTTCTCTCTCTCTCTCTCTCTTTCTCTCTCTTTGGGACACACACACAGGTTAGCAGAAACACTGGTACAGCGTCAAAGCCTATGATAATGACAGTTTTCCCTTCTGCCGTTCTGTCACCATCTGGTATATCTTGAGAGAGCACTGACGCATACACACACACACACACATGAAATAAAATAAAATGCACACCTTGTGCCATTGGTCTCTGCAGGTTCAAGGCAAGCATGCTGTTCATCAGTGTTCACAATCTGTTTGCTAGTTTAGGCCTCCTACCCAACTGTTACTCAACAGTAAGCAAACAGCCCACCTGCCAGCAAGGACCAAGAACCTGAGGAAATTTGCAACCAGTGCATATGCATTAACCCAAGATGTTTTGGATAGGAGTCAAGCCAGCAGTCAGAAAGAATCATATCATAATAAACATGCAGGAAGAAAGAAAACTCTGCAGCGCTCATTTCTCAAGCTGTAATCTACTGTGTAAAGATTACCCCACCTTATTTTCTTATATTACACAGCTTAACAAAGGCTCAATATGATTATATAAATATTTGAAATAGAGTATATTTACAAGAAAATTTATAAACAGCCATCTTAATGAACAATTAAAAATTGGATGCCCAACATGGTTTATGTCGTGTCTACTTTTAAGCCGGCAGAACTGCTCAGAGAGACAAAACTTTCTTAAAGCTGAAGCACTGTATCTCCATCTTTCCAGCTGCTAAACCCACTACCTTCTGGACTGGGGCTAATTGTGTAAGTCTGCAGGCTGGAAGAGATAGGGACGAATTCAGAGACCGGGGGGGGGGGGGGGTAGAGGAGAGGAGGGCACAGAACTGTCAAATTGAAGTGGTTTTAATTATTCCGTCTGGGAAACGATTGCCTAAGACAATGTTGTTAAATTTCAATATATGTTTTTACAGATTTATTTTATTGGCCTCGTGTTGCCTTAATTAAGAGTAGACACTGGGTTATTGAGAAAGCTGTGTGTCTCAGGATCAGGAGTCAATTTAATGCATGAGCAGATTAAATCCTGTTTGCAATAAATTGCACTCATGGCTTTCATTCTTGTCTGAGAGATTTGTGCTGATTTAAACCTCAGCCTTAAAAATGAGTGTTGCAAATGAATGAGGATAAATTCCCATCTTTCTATGATGCTCATATGCTCACATTTAGGTGCAGTGGCTTGAGAAGCTTAACAAAGTAAACATGGTAGGATGACTATCCAGAGACAGATTAACCATCCATTGATCTGAAGCTGTCTTTTGATGGAGTAATATCACAAGGTGCTGTACACTAAATATGAGCAGTGGTAGGTTTACCATAATAAGAAACTTGTGTGTACTGTAAATGAACCAAACAAAGGTTCCCAGTTCCACAATCATTATGTGCTAAATAAGATGTAAGCGCTGAATCAAAGGTGTTCTGCCTACAGATTTTTTTGTTTCAGTTTGAATACATGAACTCACAACCTTAAATAAAATAAACAGCTATCTTCTTTCAAATATAGAATTTAGTCCCCATAGAAGAGTATAGTACACATAGGTTTTATGATGCAATAGTAGTGAAGTAACAACTGTGAAAGGATGTGTGTGCATGGCACCACCGTGTTTGGATGATAAAGTGAACCTGACACAAGGCGTGGTGTCACATCTTGTCTTTATTAGTGTGAAGACTTATGAGGTGACTCTAATCATGTAACACAGTTTAGGGACACTCGGATAAATGCTCTCATAGCTCAAGCAGGCCTGTCAAAAACGCTGAAGGTGAAAGCTCAAACAGTCTCCTTGTTTACTTAAGAGCTTAAATTAATTACAAGGTTAAAATAGTGTCACTTTGGGAGTGAAAGGATTTTTCTTTGCCACATGCAGAGTCAAGCATACTCAGTTGATAGAAATGATCGCTCACATTATGATCTGAATTTCACAGTGAAAGTGTCCATGAAATTAGAGCCAAAGAGTGTTTACCAGCTGCATGCATCTTTGAAACTGAAAAAAACAAAAACAGAAACTTGTGTCATTGTGACCATGAATAGAAAAACGCAGGCAAATTAGTAACTGGGCCATAAATATCATTTAGTTTACTCTTTATGTAGAGACTTTTAGGTCACTTGAGGTCACCATATTGTAAATAAGTGTCTCCTGCGGAAATAATATTTGATATTGCCTTGATTATTTCAGTTATAAAAAAAATGGGAACAAGCTGCATGAAAGTTCATATTTTCTATTTTTATTCCGAGCATTTCCTACTGTTCTTTATAACAATGAATTGTATTTTTGCTTACTGTTCTACCGGGCAAGCGCAGTGGACGTAGTAGTGGTAGAAATATGGCGGAACGCAGTAGACGCTCACACTCATTCATTCAGTGACAGGAACGCACACACCGTCGGTGAGTAGCGACTACACTTCGTGATCCCGGAGTTGCCAGCCACTGTGGGGACTCACTGGTGATGGGTTTAGCACGTGGGAGCGGCTCTAGGTCCAGACGATCTTGTAAAGTTATTGATTTGCGTTCTGAGACGTACATCTTTGTATTGTTGTAGTTAGCGCTTGTGTTAGCAACATGCTATCCCGTCTCGGTCGCTCACGGCGTGAGGCACGTTCAGTGAGCCCGATTGCATTGTGGGTAACGTAGTCGCTTATTGTTGCACTCTCACTGTGTTGCGTGTTTAAGCGAGCCTTGAGAACTACATATTTTTGCACCGTGGTTTAGCGATGGTCCAGTCTAGCAGACTTTGTATGTTATTGCTTCTTGTGTTTAGTAATAGAAACAGAGAAACATTACACGCAATTAACTCAAATGTTTATTGTTGTGCAAGATATTTTGCATTTACATTCTATGAATATGTTGTGATTTTGGTTTATTTCTGTGTTCCTTCCAGGTTTATAACCTGTGCAATGGCTGTGCAGTGTTACATTAAATAACAGCAACTAGTCAAGCACGAGTTGTAACACTGTGTTTCCTGTTAAGGCCTTTCCGAGGGCTAAGCTCAAAATGTCGGAACACTTTACGTGTAAAATTTTATTGATATAGAAAAGGTTTCCTAGATCCTTTTTGTCTGCCTATTCATCTTAAACTGATTTAGATGACCTTTTCCTTATTCTCAACAATGAAACAACTGCACACAGGAAGTTTATATGTAAGATTCATACACATACCTGAAAACAGCATGGAAAAGTAAAAGATTGTTGTAGTATCTTCAGAAAATTTATCCACACATAAGAGCAAATCTTCTAGATTATTGATTTACTCAACTAAAAGAAAGAACTGACATTACCATAACATCTGTCTGTCTTTTGCACCCTCTCAAACACCCACTCAAATATTACTGTCATGGATTTACACAGCATTCTTTACACATCTTCATTGGTATTTTCAAAGGCAGCTTGTGTCTCCTTTACTATGGTGGTCCCAGCTGATCAATGATTTGGGAAAATCCTGATTGTATGAGCAAACGCCATATGTGTCCATTGTGTGAGTAATTTAACATTGGTGTACAACAGCCCGTGTCCTTCTCTGCTGGTGTGTGTGCTTGGTACTTTAATACCACATTCATCACACTTACACAGCAATTTTCCAGTTCTTCTTATTTGTCCTTTGACCTCAATCTGAAATCACAACGATGTCTAACAGCAAAATCAATACCGATGAAAGATTTGATCATCACATATTTGCCCTTTGGTGACCATATTATTATCCCCTCCACTTATTTATTTTCTCTTTCAGTTTTCTTGTTTAAAACATGACCCTTAATTCAACTAAGTCCTATCTCCTACCCTGTCTTTTGTGTTATTTTTCTGGCCTTTTCATCCCTCCCATTTTCTTCTACTTTTTTACCAAAACACAAAAATAAAAGTAATCGAACCTAGAGGTGTTGAGATGCCGTGAACACCGGCAGCTGCAATTTCTCAGCTTTTTTTCCTATCCTCCCATTTCCTGTTGCAGAACAGATTCTTACCATTTTTTTATTCTGATAGTTTGCAAAATATGAAATTACCTCCTGTAAATTGGACTGTTTTAGACGGCTGTTTGCTTTTCATTTTATCAACCTATTTGGATGGGCAATCTATGGAGAAGGCCCATGGACACTTGAATAATCAAATCATGTTAAGTGACAAATTATTAACAGTAAAATGCAGATAAGGATTTCATGGCACCAAATCTAAAATTCTGTCCATATGGAAAATATTTCCTCCATATTTTGCTAAACATGCATTACTCCTGATATATACAGTATATATCCAGGCCTGGATAGCTTGTTACTTATTGAAATGTCCTAATATTAGACGGGAGATCTTGAAAACTGGGCCCTTGTGCCCAAAGGCCATAATTTTATCAGTCACCAATTGAATGGTTACCCACAAAACGCAAACTGTAATGAAGTAGAAATGAACAAAAGCTTACCAACTAGACAAAAGCAAAACATCAAACCTGAGAACCTGAGAACCTGCAGAATCTCCTCCAAAATCCCAATTTGGTGTATCACGAAGTAAAACTAAATCAGGCACACTGATAAGCTCCTAATTGTGTTGTTGTTGAGTATAACAGACCATTGTGGTTGTGTTAAAGCATATACTCAAAGCATGAGAACTGCATACATACTGCAGGTATGAATGCTGGTATCTTGTCGACTTTAGCACAGTTCTCTCCCCTTATGTACCTTTTCCCCCACACTATCCCCGCTGACTTGATGCAGTTGGAGATGGATACCTGATAAATTGCTATCCTAACAAAACACAACCCTACTTTAATACAGATATTACAGGTTCCTGTTTTGTTTTGTCCCTTGGGTGAGAAATGCCGCTGTTTACTGTTTATGCTCAGAGTGTATACAATGTGGAAACATAACGTAGTACATAAGGCATTGTGTGTCTTGGGGCCTCTGCAAATGCGTAAGATTTTCATTCCCTGTAATCATTCTCTTTTCGTCTCCACATTTCCTTATTTCCCACATCCATGAACAACATGGGTATGTGGTTTATGTTCATCCCCATGGCCACAAAACAGACGTCTCTTTTGTCTTCAAAGTAGAAAAATTATATTATGCAATGTCCCTGCCTGTTTCCTTTCTCCTCATGAAACACAACAGAAGTCCAGCATATGGTCTCATGGAAATCCCTATAGGGATGCAATAACACAGTCTGTACCTCCACTCCATCAGCCTAATGTCATATTATTATTGACCATCTGAGAGATGATTGCTGCTGGATAATTATCTGCATGTATCACAAGCATGACTATTGCACAAGCCAGGAGACAGCCCATAAAACTATCCCATATAATGAACCACCAAATGATCTACCAACAAAGGCATTTAATGATGCCACAAATGTAAAGGCAATACTTTGAGGCACAGAGGGGTACACTCAATACGACCTCCTTCGAGGGATTACGGAGGAAGACGATGGTAGTTGGAAAGAGCAGATAGATCATGTGGATGAGTCACATTGGCCAGGGAACTGCATACTGCATGCATTATTAGGGTGGGTAATTGATGGCAAAGGCAAGAGGATAGCTTTGTACTGTTTCTGCTACTGACAAGCTAAAGACTGAGATACAAAATAACAAAGGGGCAAGAGAAAGACAAACTGACCTGTGATAAAACAGATAGATAGGTAGACAGACGACATGGTCCGCTATAGTAGATGACTAAACACACCAGCCAGACAGGCAGAGAGACAATCATCCTAGAGGTGGAGCACGACAAACAATACGCATCATGGGCAGTAAAACAGGGTTTGTTGTCATGTCCATAACTCAGACTCCCCTGAGTTTTTCCTCTGAAATGAAAATCGGACGTTGTAGTTCCTCGGCTGGTGTGGCAGGGGAGAAAAAATCCATCCCTCTTGCCGCCTCTTCTCAGATCCCTCTCTAAATCTCATCTGGTTTCATCATAAAAAACGACAGGCTGTCTTGGTAAAGCATAGGGCTTATATCAGTATGGGGTCTGCATTGGGTAAAGATGGAGGCAGGACAGATAGGGTCAGCACAGAGCTTTCCATTCTTGCATCTTGGAAGTGAAGTAAGCATAAATTCATGACGGTGTCAAAAATGAAAACAGAAAAATAGTTTGGACAAGTCTTTGCCTGTGTCTGAATTTTGAGTAAGACTATAGAAAGAGAGATTTAAAGCATGATGTATTAAAGCCTGAAATCTTTAGGAGATGATGTTTTTATTAAATTGATTTTTGGGATTTTGACGATAGGTCCGGCCAACCATTACAAACTCACTTGCAGTGTATGTTGACTTTGTTGTTGTGCATATTGCTAAATAAAGATTTAAAATCAGAATTTTTTTACTGTCTGCGTAAACAAGTATCTGCATGGAGGTACTGCTAACCACCTGTTCTCCATCAATATTTCAATTTAAGTGACAAATCTGCACAATGTTGTGTGGCAAATATTGATCAGTGTTTAGATTCCCAGACTATTTGAAATGCATCAGAAATAAATGAACCTACCTCAGTTCAACAACTATTTGAAAATCTTTATCATGAATGACAATTGATGTAACTAACTCAAATAGTCATCAGCTAAATTGAAGAAAACAGTCATGAAGAAACCACTAACTGCACCACAGTACGGGCCTTTGTAGGACTGGTTGAGGGGGAAAAAAATGTCAACAGGAAAGTCGCAGGAAGGGCCTCATACTGGTGCTGCAGGTATTTTCTGCATCTGTTGAGAGTGCTGATTTTATGAAAGTAATGACATTAAAAAATAATGACATTAACAGGAAGTATGGTATCGCTGTTGTTAAAACATTACCATTAATGAGAATGTTGAGTTAAATGTGATTTATATTCATCATTAGACTAAGTAGACTGATAATATCATTGCCATTTAAATGCAACAAACTATTGAAAGTGGGAGAGTTTAGTTTTTAGCTGTAAAGACAGATTATTGTATATAAACAAAAATATATTTCCACAAATATAAGAGTTAATTTGGTTGTGTGTTAAACCTCTTTAACCAGGTAATAAGAAGATTATATATAGCAAGTAGGGCTGTCAATTTTTTTCCAAAATGCCATTTGAATATTACAAACACACACACACACACACACACACACACACACACACACACACACACACACACACACACACACACACACACTTCTAACTGCAAGCAATTAGTATTTAGTATTTAGTACAACCAGTATTTTTTTCAGTCTACCGTGTCTGCCTGAAATCCGAAGAATTTCCAAACGCAGCTTCTAAAGTTCATTGGAGTCCAGACCACTCTCTCCGAGTTTTGTTCAGAACATCCCCCCAACTCTCTCTGCATGTGCCATGGATGTTTTTTGTCGAGTCTTACTGCAGGTGCAGCTCCTGTGACCTCTCTCTGACCAGTCTTTACAGTGCGCTCACTCCCAAAGCAGCCGCTGTTTTCTTTTTTCTTCGTTTTACTCCCGCTCACTTTTTTTTTCCTGCTGTTTATTTAATATTTGAATATTGATTTTCACATTCGAATCTCGTTTTTTTTTTTTTTTTTGTATTCAAATATATATTCAAATTTAGAATATTCATTGATAGCCCCGATAGCAAGCCGGTGGTTATGCCAAATAGAACCCTGTCAGGGTGTTTTTATCTGGGTATGTAACTACTTCGCTGCTAGGTTTGATTGGCCCTCATCAGTTTCCTGCAGTTTATAGTCTGCCCCAGAATCCTTTTCTTTTCTAATTTGCACAATAGTAATCTCCTTATGGCAGGGGACAGTATGTTGTGTATTGCAGTAAGAGACTGCTTGGTATTAAGTACATTTCATTGACCGATGGACTTCCTCACTGAGTGGGTGTAGTTACTAAGTGTAAGTGTGGTAAGTGATCAGTGTCCTGCCTACTGGTCTTCATCGCCTTAGGAAGGTGGTGATTTGTCTGCATGTGGCAGATTAATGGACACCACACACTGACATGGTGTTCCACATGAACAATTGAATCAGTCAACCACTTTGAAGGAATGTGGTTGCATTATCACAAAGCCACCCTCGTTAAATGATCCATGAAGCTCATTGTTGCCATGGTGAATAGAGCGGTAGTTACTGCTATCTAAAGTTGGTCCTCAGTCGCACTGCAATCAACAAGTCCATGATTATTATTTCAGGGATAAGTTGTTGTAGCAAAAATACTCTGTAACTCTTTTTTTATGTTTCATTTTGCCCTCTCCACATCTCTGTTCGGTTTTATTAGAGAGACTCCATTGAGAAATGTATCACAACGTAATAGGCTTTCATTTACAACCACATGATCTTGCACTAATGAATAGCCATAAAAATCCAGTTTTCTACCTTCTCTTTTGGGACACTAATCACACAATTAGAAGCTGAAAAACAACCCTAAGCCAACTGGGCCATACATGCACACAAAACAAAAACGGGTGAGACAATGCACTGCTGTAATTACCCTTGACGCAACAGTGAAAGCTATCTCTCCACACATTTTTTCTCCAGGTTGTCCAATACCAGCACTTTGTCACATCCTTTGCATCTCACCACGCTCACAGGCAAGTATTCTTTCCTCAGCTGAAGACAAAAATCTGTTCTGATGCTAATTAGTTGCAGGAAAATGTTTTTGTTTTTTCTTCAGTTTAATACAGTCAAACACTTAAAATGTTCCTTGAATTTTCTGATTTTTTTCAGTAGCACATTTCCCATAAAATAAAAAAAATCTGTGTTTATGTTCTGACGCATTTCTGTCCTTTTAAAAGATTCATTATGACACAGGGGACTTCTGTATCACAGAAAGTAAATGGACTCCAAAAACCTCATTATTAATGTCTATATTAAAATAGATTACTTACTTAGTTTGTGTACTTCGATTTAATCTTTTTAACCTGTTTTTATTATTCTTACTGTCCATTATATTATACACTTACTGTGCTTGAAATGTCCCAGCAGCTGTCCTTTTGGGCTGTATTGACTGACCGTTCATCAAATCTTGTTCTGCTCGTTGATACTGATCAGCCTGTTGCATTTTAGACCATGCTACATGACATAAAGATCTCCTCCTTTGTATCAATCAACTGTTGCATAGTAATGACATTCACAGCAGAGAGAGCTAGCTTGACTTCGGTCTTCGACACCTGTCCTGCAGATTGTTTATACGATCAAAATATGTTGATATTTCCCAACAATACAAACAGATTTAAATGCCATACTCTTTACTAACAAGCAGATTTCAGGATATTCACCCTGGTCCTTGAACATATGCAAAAGTCTCCACTTGACAAGTTGTTGTCAACAAATGTTAGATTTTCCAGTTGCATCACCACATCACTGATAAGAGATAAGTTGGGGAATAGCTGGAGAAGGATTAAGGAACATAAAACAGGACAACGTTTGTCAAAGTTTATGAGATCCATCACTCTGCTGATTCTTTTTTTTGGATTCATCCTATCCTCTTCCTTTCTTTTTCTATCTTCATTTCTTCCTTCTCTTTTACTGATTTACTTTTCTCCCCAGCAACCTTATTGACTTCAAACCTACAGCGCAAAATACATTTTTAAACAGTGGTGACGGCAAGTGACAACAGGTGACTGCAGGTGACGGCAAGTCCGACAGGCTGGACCATGGCCTTTAATCTCCTTCTACTTTGCATTTTAAACCAATAGCAGAATGGCGTGTGACAGGAGACAAATGCCTTTTGTTTATGAATCTAAGCATGTCTGTGTGTGCCCATGTCTGTGTCTGAGGGCATTTTAGACAGAGAAGAAAATGACAGAGAGCTACCCTTGACCTCCAAGTCCAGACATAGAGTTCTTACTAATCCCCTATACTTGTTGCCAAGGGAACATAGAACAAATCCGGGCAAAATCAGAACAGCTTCTGTGAGAGGTTAGCCACTCATGCTGCTTAACCACTTTTTTTTTTCTTCTTTTTTTTCAAGACATGCATTTGACCATGACATGCTGAATGCATGTGAACAGATACTACAATAGCAAATGTAAATAGAAGAGCAACTGCCAACAGTTCGATTTCTGGACAACACAACTTCTGCTTGACAGTTATGTGTGAAGATTTACACCATCTCTGGTTAAAAAATAAAGCCAGACCCCCTCCTTTCTTTTTGCCACAAGCTTAAGCATCTTTTTCTGACCTTATGAGAGTGAAGCCAGGTAGATCCACACTGCAGTTCAAGTTGTTTTGATTCAACCAGGTTTCAGTAAAATACAGGAGACTGCACTTATGGTCTGCTTTCAGAGTCTTTACTAATATCTCCAGCTTGTCACTTTTGTTGGGCAGAGAGTTGACGTTTACCATAAGGACTGATGGAAGAAAGGGTTTATATCTCCATTTCCTAGTCCTCAACTTTGCCTTCATCCCCAAACCAGCATGGCAACCATGAAAAACACCCTCAGATGTCCACCAGAACCAGATACCATCATTCAGAACCCTTCAGTCTCAATTAAAGAAACTCCTCCTGAATGAACTCTTCTTCCAGCAGAAGCATCCATCAGCAGTTTACAAAACACGACAAAGACATGAAAAAATTGAGCAAAGATTGCAGAAAATTCAGAGGCCAGAATTCACTGCTCCTTGGTTGAGCGCAGGTTCTGGAATAAGGGGTCAAAATCAACTGAAACACGTGTGTAATAATGTCAGACATCAATGTCTTCATCAAAAGACCTAAGAGACAACACTTTAAGATAGACCAAGCGCAGAAAAGAGACCACCAAGACAAACTACATAAGCTGGCCATGGCTCTTCTTCAAGAGTATGTTTAGGCCATCAAGGCCTCAAGAACTCCAACATTTTCATAAAAGTCAAAAAGAATCAAAGGGAACAAACTGATCAGGATTATCACAAAGCAACTGTTCAGATTGTTGTCTGTGCACTTTACATTCTATGATTTTAGCATCGCACAATGGTGAGCTTAACTCCTCACCATAGCACTCAGTGTGGAGTCAATCCACTCTGAACTTCTCTTCTCTGCATGATTTACACAATAACTGGATATTTGGACACTTCTGAAAAGTAATGTTTAAGTTCTTATGGTGAAAACAGGAGTTACAAAATAAGGATGACAGCAGTGATGCTTATTAGAGAACTTGATGCCACAGAAACTTTTAATCCGTTGCCAAGGATAGATTGTTTATGGCGCAGTGAGTTGTCTGCCCCTTGTGAAATGGCAAATTGACATGGAAGTACAGTGCTTTGGACAAGTGTGCAGCTTTGGCCGGCCCAGGAGACTGAGTAAACAGAGGAGATGTTGAAGAATGTATTTGTGTGCGAGTATACATGTGTGTGCCTAATGTGAGTTGATGTGGCTGTACACCCGTCTGTTAACTAGAACCCATTATCAAAAAGCATCACATACACACATTGAATCACAAAAGACCTGCATGTGGTTTTCCTCGAACTCTTGTCTTAACTATTAAACATGATACCAGGTCTCGGACTGAGGAGTAGTTCTACACACTCTTTAACACTCATACACACACACACACACACACACACACACACACACACACACACACACACACACACATAGCAGGCTTCTGCTCATCACGGCAGCCTCATCTATCTTCTCAGTATTTCTTATTATTTGGTCTGTGGGTCACAGACCCTGCAGATTTCACGGGTCTCTGCTCCTTATCAAGATCAATTCCATTCAACTTCATAGGAGCTAAGGCCTCTTATTACATAATTGAATTTGGGTTGATAATGAGAGTGGAACAGAGTCCCAGCACCTGTGATCTGTTGAGACAAAGGAGGGGGGGAACCACCTGCTGCTGCTGCTGCTAACTTATGACACATCAGAGGACAAATTTACTCCTTCATAAACTACATTCACAATGACTCAAAGCAAAACATGTGAAAGCAGCTCCACCAAGCAGTATCTAAAAATCAACTTAATTCCTTCAAAATGCATTAGGCTCACAGGTAAATGGTAAATAGACTACCTTTGTATAGCACAGTCTCTGGTATCTGACCAATCAAAGTGTTTTTAACTCTACCACTGAGCCACAACCACCCAGGTAACCAATGCATAAATTTATCAATGTATTAAACTGACATTATTGCATCTTCAGTAATTACAGTTGCAATTAAAGGTGGGGTAGGCAGGATCTGAGGAAGTGCCAGTTTTTGGGAGAAATCTTGAATGTAAACTCTACCCCTCCCAACCAGTTTTCCCCTCAGCTCCTCCTCTCCCCTCCCTCTCTGCTCCAGCAAGACCCACCTGCAAACAGACGCTCTTACTCACTCATATTGTTTCAATTATATTCAGATATAATAAAGAAAAATACTTCAGATAATTGAAAATGGGGCCCATTTAACGTGAAAGTATAAAGCATTGGTGCTACTGTAGATGCCAACAGACTACCAGAAAACACAATGTTTGCTGGACTTCTACAACTAGGACAAAGTGACATAGTCCAGGACCCGAGGTAAACATTTTAGCAGCGCTACAACATGCAGCAGGTCCCGTTTGACAAGAAACACTTCTGTTACAGACACTTGTCTTACTTTGTTAAAGCGGTTTACCTGTCCAGCAGAAAGGTTACAGGGTCCGTAAGATCCCGAAGCGTCTCTTGTCCAGTCTACCTCCTTTTTAAGCACCCGTTATTCCGCCAAAGTGTCCAGTATTTACTTCCTTTTTCTTGCTTGAGTTGGCAGTCGTGGCCAAAGGAGGATTCAGAAAATTGTCCGCACTTTCTGGTTGGTTTCTACTGTCTGATATTGTAGCACGCTAACCTTGTTTGGGCTCGTGAACATTATCCGAGGATGTGGAACGTGTCTCAGAACATGAGGGAGCAGGGTCGGCTTCACAACCAATCAGGTTGGGGGAGGCGGAGAATAGCTTTGTTTACAGTCAGAAAGAGCGGGTCACGCAAAAAAATTTAAATTTTGACTACACAGACATAACAAAACACAGCGATATCATTATATTACCAAATGTCATTAATAACTAATAGCTCTTGACGGATATTAAAAGTTTTTTTGTGTATACACCACAAAAAAGATGCTTCTTTAACTGACCCAGTGTGATTTCTCTACAGGGAATAGCTTTTTGTATGTTTCTTCAAAGGATGCCAGATGTGAAAGAGTGCAGTGGGTCAGTGCATAGAGAGTTAACACAATGAAATAGTTTGGATATTGAAAACAGGATATGTTCCTGGGGCAGTGTTCAGTAAGAATAGTCAATGAAATATTTTAAATGCTCTATATTTACAAGCAGAATGTCATCAACAGGGGTTCAGAGCGGAACTTTCATTATGCAGATTGATGATCTGTCTTCTGTTGAAAAGAAAACTATCAAAGCGAGGGGACTTTATACATATGTTTTCCCTCCACCAAGCGCTGGCCTTAGCTGACACCACAGTCATGCTGATAATACAAATGAGCTGCCAGGATATTCTTCTGCACAGATAAACTTGATGCCCCCACTTACGCGCCAACCTGTTTCAACCTAAAAGGAGAGGGAAAAAACACGCAAGTTGCAGCATTAAAGTTTTTCAAAATATAATGCAAAAATGTTGAAGATATCTTTCTTATCATCAAACATCTTATTGTTGCACTTGAATGTGACAGCTGAGGGCAAGTAATATTTGACACAGTGACTCAACCACAAGATGGTAGTGAAATCATTCCAGTAATTTAAAAGGAGTTTGAGTAGAATCTGATTTATCTAAAACCTTGAAAGTGATGAAATCATCTGTATGCAGTATAAGACTGCTCAAGATACAGCTACTCTAACCAAACACCTCACAAGAAATCATTTGAAATA
Source organism: Xyrichtys novacula (assembly GCA_962446985.1). Taxonomy (NCBI): domain Eukaryota; kingdom Metazoa; phylum Chordata; class Actinopteri; order Labriformes; family Labridae; genus Xyrichtys; species Xyrichtys novacula. Next base: position 17,226,114 of record OY660873.1, on the reverse strand, counting down.
GTGTTGTTCATCCTGTAAGCCTGATTTCTCAGTCTGTCGTTTGCAAACTCTCTTCCATCTTTACCAACCTCTGAATTCCTTCTTCGTTTACATCACCCCTCACTTTCACTCCTTTACTGGACCTTGACTGTGCACCTACTTGTTTGACATTTTAGCGCTCTCTCTGCAGGTGGCCTGGCTTTCTTGTACTTGAATTGGGTCGGATGTTGCTTTGGGCTGGTGTGCTTTTAAGTGAAAGGTAACACATCACAGGTGAGAAAAAGTTCATCCTGCCATACACTCCCATGTGGGAGTGCAGTGGGACTGTTTAGAGCAAAAAAAGTAGTTCTCGCTTGCACTCATTGTCTTTGGATCTACACACATCATCATCAACTTTTCCCTCATGGGTGAGATACCCACAGGTATTCCATTATTCAGACGATATACATTATGAACCTTTCGCTATGCATAGGAAAGGAGAATCTTACACATGAAAATTAGACATCTTGAGTGTTTGAGCACTGAATTTGGCTCTTTGTTTTTGCCATTCATACTGTATGTGCAAAATAAAAGGTTTGCATACTTGAGGATGAAGACTCACATGCATGCAGCAATATGAAGTGGAGGGGAAAACACAAAGTGCTTTCACAGTAGAATGAGTAATTTGTTATTATCAGGATAACACAGACACCAGAAAGTACAAAGCATGTAAAAATCATGCCCCCACATATGTTCCTGAGATATAAAGAACATGTTGATGAATTAGTTTTGGTTGTAATCTACTTGTTTTTGTATGTTTGTTTGTTTTTTCAAGTTTCTCTTTAACCAAATGTGTGCCCAGTTTCTGAAATTGGGAAGGTGAGAAACATTTAAACTGAAACATGCAAACAAAAAGAATTTTCAGAGGACTTACATTAACATATTTGCTGCCAAGCTCCCTTTTTACACTTAACAGCTGAAACCATGGCTTAAAATTCTAAAAAGCACTATCTACTAATCAGAATGAGACACCATGTTGGTGCCAGAATGACTCAAGACAGTATTCTTGTTTGTTCCCAAAGCCAATAAAAATCACATCCAAAATAAACATCACACAGCTCTCTATTTAACTATAATTATTTGACCATTTCCAACCTACACAGGTATTATCTTGTCAAGCTTTCCCCTTTTTTAAAGAGCCACAGCTGAGCGTCAGAGGAACAAGGAACAAAAAGATAGCGCCGATTTAGTGCCATGCGACAGATCCTTTCCGGTGTCAACCTAGGTTTACTGGTAGAGTTTTGAGTTGTTACTGCACGGGAGTTTGAAAAGCATTACCTTTCACTCTGCTGGATAAAGCGTAGCTAAAAAATGAAAATGCTTTTAATCAAATTTCATACAAGTCTAAAGAAGACAGCAACAGCAAAGGTTTTAAATGTCAGCTGTAATTTCAGTTCGATTTAACAGTTGAAGAAATAGAGGAAATAAACATGCAGGTGAGGTGAAGACGTCTGTGAAGAAAAGATCTTTTTTTTGTTTTTGTTGTTTTTGTTTTGTTTTTTAAACTTGAAAGTATCCAAGACAAAATAACAGATAGAAGATATGATATTTAACCTTGATTTATGAAGAATCACAGCCAAAGTGTGCTGGGAACCACCTCTTGTTGTATGGAGAAAATAAATTGCCAGAGATCCTGTGAATCAGGAAAAATCAACAAAGGATTGGATGACAGTAAGAAGACAAACCTGTCATGAAAAAAAAAATGCTGATAGAAAAGAGTGAGCGAAATAAAGGGAAGTCCTAAAACAGCATACCTGTCGAAGTCATTCCTACAACCTTGCGCTGACACCAAGACATGCTGTTCAGTATGGAAAAGAACAAGGATACATAATGCAGTGTCTACATTTTCAGTGATACAACACTGTGTAAAGGTCTGCATATGTATGTACATAAAGGTCTGTATGTTTGAGTGCTGTGAGTCTCAAGCAGCAGCAGCTCTTAGCATCCTGGGGTGTATGAAGTAGTGGAAATCACAGCTTAAGTATGTATGGATCCTCCTGTGGGAGCCCCTGTTTAATTTTGCATGCCTGCAGAGAGTGTCATAACACATTCACATCACACAGCTCAACAAGCTTGCAGGGTCAGGCCAGAGAAGAAAAGTGTGTCCGTGTGTGCATTTGCAGATTTAGTCACAGTTGCTCTATGCATATGCAGACAGTTTCTGATTGCATGCATACAGCACATTTACCTCCCTGCTCATGTATATGCCTCTTTATGTTTATTCATGTTCAAACACTTGGGCATCTCCTCATTAAGCCTGCTGTTGTGTTGGCTGACATCATTTGTACTGAAGCGCAAGGCTGAGCAGGCCATTTAACCTTAATTAACAGCTCATCTATACATGGTGTCTCTCATAATAGAGTAAGTAAACGAGACCCGGAATATTTAAAGGTCCAATTCAAAGTCTGAAGGCCAACCAAAGGTCAAACCTAACAATAGGAGAAGAAATATGGAGCAAACGATCCTTTTCTTCTCCCTGTAAATTTACAGGCCGTTCAATGCAAGAACTTATTTGGTCCCTAAATGTGAAGGGTTATTGATTTATCCTAAAGCTGTTTTAACACGTGCATAAATTGCAGCTTGTGAGTAATTATTGGAGCCAATCAGAACCTTAGTTAAACATTTAACAGCTGGCCCTGGCCTGGGCTACAAGCGGGACCATCTCCCTGTGTTTTCCTACTTGTGTTTCCTGTTGTCTTTTTGCATGGCTACTCTCAGCACTTTTTACCAGCTCTATCAGTAACATCTCCTGGTTGCATCAGTCTGCTTAACTGTTACCGTTTTTTTATCAAGCTTTTAGCTCTTAGCGTCCAGGGTAATAACATCACCCAACATCCTTCTAATATACTTGATTCTGATCACTCTAAACACCTTGACAACAGTTATTAATTCTGCAAAACAAGAACAACAACACCCACTGAGCAATAGACAGTTATTCGATGTCTAGTTTATTTTATTTTTTTAGACCTAATTTCAACTGTCTAGATTCTGTATATTTTTAGACAGAATTTAGAAGTTGTGCTTCAACCCATAATTTGATAACTATTTATTTCAAAAAGCAACTGTGAGTTGTATAACTGATCTCAAAGTACTTAACCAAAATAATTATGATAGCAGTTGAGAAATATACAATGTAGTGTAGATAAAGCCCAGATTTAGACTTGGTCTAAACTTTCATTTTTAGACCTGTGGTAGCCTGACTTTAGACCAGTCGTCTAGGCTACATTTAGACGTCTATTAGACCTCTTTTAGACCAAAAAAATGCTCAGTGGGCAGGGTCAATAGATCACACATGTCATGTTAAATCAATTCAGAAATCCGACAGTAGTTTTGGCACATTTTACTTCTGCTTTTTGATTCAATATAATGATATAACCATCAATAGACATGTTGTATTGGTCCTACAAATGTCCCTTTTTCTAAGACGGCCTTCAATGAAAATGATCCATTAGATTATTATTATATTAGCCTGCTAATGATGAATCTTGACCATCAATTGAAATGTTTACTTTGATGTTTGTTTGTGCTGCGAGGAGGACCAGAAACTGTAGCCATGGTAGCTCTACCAATTGAAGGACTATTTTTTTATCATTTTATAACCTATAAAGATGTCATGACATCAGCTTTTAGTGTCAATATAATAATGACTTCATTAAGTCGGTAGCGGCAGGTCTCGTCTCACCCTGGTGGAATCCTCTCAATAACAACCTGTTCACCTTGCATTATCCCTTACACAACAGTCTGCAAAAGCAGCACAATTTTAAGAGATTTAGATTGTTTGCTTGTGTGTTGCCCACCTGCAAATCGAGTTCTTCTGTATTTCAGGATCCACCTCAGTTGCCAGTCTGCCATATTTAACTCAAAGGACACCAGATCATCCAGTAAGCCTCTCACCACCTGCCCACCTCTTTTTTTCAACTCAACCTTCATCTCACTATCACCAGTCAGCAACCAAAACCTTACTAAAAACCTCCCAACAGCAACAACCATGTCTTTATTCGGCACTTTGGATGTCAAGAAAACGGACACGTTTGATTTTTAAAAAAGCAGTTTTCAACAAAGCTTTTCTGTAAACCACATAAAGTCTTATCATTGTCACAAAAATGACCCAGTAAGATTTGAAGGGCTGTACGTTTTTAAAGAACCACTTCCCATCACCATATTCCTTTCCCATTCACTGCTTTTGTAGCATCTTCAATCTACTGTGGTCCACTGTGGATGAATAGGTGGTAAATAGAGTCAACTGGAGGTCTTGTCTGTGTCCACACTACTGTATGTCAAGCTGCTCAGCAAAGATAAGGATAAGATAGCCCGCCTTTGAGCAGGGGAGAGCTTCTCACCGACATTCACGCAAGCACACACACTTGTGGTCACAAAGAACCCACACCTGAAGACAAAAACACAGGCCTGTAAAATGTGCACTGTGAGCACTTAAGACATCAGTTAATCATCCCCACTCAAGCTCTGCTCATTATCTGTTCGTGCAGCATGACCATGTCTTCACACACGCACACATACACCTACCGGAGTCATACATACAATATATACACGCATTTACACACACAGGCTGAGGACAGAATGAGGCCACTCTGGTCTGCAGGACTGTCAGGGGATATTTAACATGTTGTGTTCAACTCTTCCTCTATTTTCTATTTTCTTGGTTAATATCTGACAGGTCTTTGGTCCTTATGTCATTTGCAGCAAACACATTGATAATATGTAAAAGTATTCCCTCTCCCTTTCCCTGTAATTCTCTTTTCGCCTCGTTTATTATCTTCTTGTTTTTGTCATAATGCGTCACACCACAGGCTTGTTCTGTGGTATGCTGTAAAGTGTCCATTGGGGCTCCTAGCAGGTCTTGTTCTTGCTTTCTGGCTCCAGTTCCATTGCCCCTTGAGATTCCCCACCCCCACATAGTGACAAGGTTAAGACCTGTGTTAGTTTGGCTCTGAGAGGCACAGCGATGCACATTTATGTGGACACAAGTGCACAACTGTGGGCAAACAGCAAATACTCACTTGTAAATACTTTCTCACCGTGGAGTTTTACCTCAAAGACAAGAACTCATTTACTCTTGCAGAGGGTTCAGAGGTGTCACTGTGTGTTTATTTGTTAGTTTGCAGTTCTGTGTGTGTATATGTGTGTGTGTGTGTAAGTGAAGGAATACAGATTCTTATAAATACAGTCAAAAGGTGGTGCGACCTTGACATGTCACAGTTTTTAATGGAATATGCAGTTTATATTGAGGTTTCCAAGCTTTTATTAACAACCTACTCAATTTTCGCCCCTCTGCTCCTCTCATTCTATTTCTACTCTTCATCCTGCTGACTGAGTGTCTGCTGTTGCATCCCTGTGTGTCAGTCAGCAAAAGGGGAAACAGATTAGTGTGAGCATGGCTCTGGCCCCAAACACAGAAGAGGGAAAATTAAATGAATTTAAATAAATAGACTGGCACGGACCTCTTGGTTCCAGCGAGGGGAATACAGACAGGCTAAGGTGAGCATTAGCCGATAAAATTCAAAGTGAGGGCAATCAGTCAGTTAGAAGCAGCCAATAGCAATGAGCATTGCCTTCACAGGTTTTGTAAGGGTGGCATTGATCTCCTGTGTTGTTAAAGGTGGCTGTAGAGCAGTAAATTCATCCTGAAGTATGGCAGCCAGTCGCAGACAAAAGGGCCCTTATCTCTGTAATAACTTCTTGAAGACCCTAAGATCTTGAATACTTAATTCTAAGTGATTTCCAGCTTGACACAAGGTCAATAGCCCAATCCTGCCACCTGTAAGGCCATTTGGATTAGCAGCCAAATTGATTATCTCTTTTAAATCTTTTCCTCATCCTCAAATCCCTCCCTCAAACTAAATATGTTCAGAATCGGGTGCTTGAGACATGTAATGAGTAGTATCTGCCCCTCCCGTTTACCAAGGGGCCTCTGACCCTGACTTAGAGGGGATGAAGTGATATCACTTTAATCACAGCTATCATGCCGTATCAGGTCAGAGGCATCTCATAGAAGACAAGAAGGCTCTTAGATGAAGAGTGCACATGGAGGAAGGAATTAAATGTGACACAAGCTATGGCTCTGGCTGATGCGCCGTCACAATGATTCTCTCGTAAACTAAATACATTAAGAGACGTCACATATTGTTCACACTTAAACACTAACATAGAATATGAACCTGTCATTTAGATTTTATTCAGAGCAGAAGGGTCAAATAATTTAGTATAAGTGCAGAGATAGGGAAATGACTCTTCATGCTTGTGTCTGTGCAGATCTCTGAACTGTAAATGGACAGAAATCTCATAGGGGTGTAGCATTCTGGCACAGATTTATTATTTCTGAAGTCTGCATTATCACAAACAAACACACATGCACGGCAACAGAGAAATCGACATACCAACACATGCGCTTTCAAAGTCTTCCTCACATTTCCGCAGGTCAGGGTGGATTATTTCGAGTAACTTTTTCTATCGTCATGGTTGAAGATAGTGTCACATCAGCACGACCTCAATGTTTCACAAGCATGAGGTTTGCAGTTCATCAACAAATACACACACAATCAGGCAGGAGAAAATATCTCTGAGCCACAAAGGCGCATTATTAAATTAGATGGAGAAACATGCGCCCAGTGCCTCTAAGACAAGAGCCTTTCTCTTTTCACCTAATCCCAACAAAGGGATGCTTACCGCTTTGTTGTACGCTCCCTCTCGTCTCCATCCGGACAACGAACGAGGGATTCAGGGAAGAGGGGAGTGCTTGCCAAGTCCAGGCAGAGAAAAAAAATCTTTCCCTCTCTTTGTTTGTTTGGTTCGCTGTGGAGTTAATCTCAACACTGCTGATTAGCGGGTGGTACAGTACCCGCTCGTCTTCTCAAAGAGGAAAAAGGGAGAAAACAGAAGAAGAGAATGAAAACAAACAACTTCCTCCATCTCCAACCATCTCAGGAGAGATGGGCTTTTGCCACACATAAATACACTTTTTGTGCAAACACAGTTTTTAAGAGACAGTGAACAGATAAAAGACTCAAAATTGTCAACAAGAATACGTGCAAACAAAAACCTGGCACCTTAAGGCTGTACATCACTTCAAACTACAACAGAGATCTTACTTTATGCGTCAACATCATGATAAGGTGAGTCACAAAAATCAAAGCTGAACACTGGCTTAGGTTAGGGAAAGCTCAAAAGATTTTGATGGGTTTGTTTTTATTCACAATCACAATGTTTTTACATGAAAAAGAAGCATGTGTGAAAGAGAGAGCACTACAGAGAGTAGAGGGGAAATAAAGAGGTAAATTGGGTATTTTGAAGAATTAATGAAGGCTGGTAATAAACATCAGTAGGGATGCGTGGGGGGAAAAAACTGCCAGAATTCAGGGGGAGAGACAGCTCCACTCCCAGTGCTTATCAATTATTTATAAATCAGTCAGAGAAATGACAAATTCAAATGGGACATGCTGTATGTATCTTTATTAAGTTGATATGTCCTGGTTTTGACCTTGTCATCCAAAGAACTGGATCAACAACCATTCTGGAAAACAGACTAAGGTCGGCAGAGTAGAAACAACTCAAAACCTGTTAAGTGCTTATTGTTGTTTGCAGTTCAATAGAGATTATTGATATTTGTGGGATGCATAAACTTGAGCCTTTGGTTATTACATCATATTGTGTTTCACCCTTAGCTCGGTGCAGTGTATGTCTGTCATAGATTTTAAAGTTTGACCCAAGCAGTAACCGCGAGTGTTGAAAAATTAAGGAAATGCATTTGCCACTTGAAGCCGGCTCCAAAATCCAATGAAACACAGAATCGGTGTTAAAAGGCCTAATTTTTAAAACAGAAATAGACATGTTTACAACCTGGAAGAGGAAACTATTTTAGTCTCTTTACTTTTATTTTTAACAGCGAACACATTTTCTTAAATTTTGTTTTCATAACTCTTAAGTGTGACTGACGTCTCACTCCAAAGTCAAAGTGCTAGCAAAATCCTAGACTAACGTATTCTTTATGTTTAAGTTTTGTTTTAAGCTGAAAGTGTGCGTAATACTTCACGTCGATCGACTCTTCCATCATGTTTTTTTTTCTTTTTTTGTATTTAAATTTCCCATCAAAGGGGCTGTTTAGCATCTTCTACATTGAGTTGATCGCAGCCTATCACTACCGGATCAACTGCCCATTTGCACATGCGTGACGGTAACCGTACCTGGACAAACTGCCCGAAATGTGTTGCCATAGACGTTTCAAGGATTTTGAGTCATTCAACAGATGGGTTAACTGTGTTAATTTTACAATCAAATTGATCATGATGATAGATTAATCTGTGTTAACACGTTAATTTTGACAGCCCACATGTACAGTATATGTACTTCTTTGCCAGTTTCTGTAATGGTGGAAAAGTGGCTGGAGTCAGCATTTCGTCAGCTGTGTCCTATGTCAAAGAGGTATGCATAATTTGCAGGAGGTATACGTATATATTTGGCAAGAGTTTTTCTCTGAAACTCATCCTGTCAGCTTGCGTCCTCAGAGCCATGACAAGGCTTTTACCTGATTTTTGAGCACATCTTGTAATGTGATATGATTCTTCATCAGCTATTGGGTTGATTGACTGCAAATTATTTTTACCTTTGGGTAGACACAGGCTTGTAACTCCATCATCTTCATGCTAAGCTAAGCCTACAAGCTACTGGGTTAAGCTTTGTAAGTGACATATTGATATCATCTCTGTAGGTGGAGGAAAAAACTATTTTTCTGGCTTATCTCAGCGAAACGTATACAATGTCACTCAAAATTCTATTATTAAACCCAGCTTTCCCATGGCCACAGGTCCTTGTCTTTGAACATCATGAGACTGACATGGTAATACCAACAAATCACTTAATATGTTAATAATTTTGCTTCTGTTCTCAGTTTTTTTTTTTTTTAATCACAGATGAATTTTTCAGCTCTACCATCTGTCTCATTTTAATTTAGAGGCTGATGATTATTTCTTTCAAATCTAACAAATGCCGCTAAGTGCCATTCATGCAAATATGACCCGTGCCTTTATGTTTCTGTAAGTGAGATCAAATCACTATTCACTAAAGTATTTACTGTTCCTTTTGTTTCCATTCCAGCACAAGTGCAGTGCACATGATTGTGAATCTCCAGGGCTGCGGCCTTGAACAAGAGTGGATAAAATCAGTCATGTGGGGAAATGCTATCAGTCTCTGTTACCTATCTTCATCTGATGTGTGTCTGCGTGTGTGCCTGTATGTGGCTAATCATGGTGCACTTGAGCGTCTGCCAGGGTTGCTGCTACATGGCCCGTTTCTCTGTCTGATAGAATCAAGCCTCTCGGGGGGGAGCAGGCTTGGCTTTTCCTTATTGGTTACTGCCACCAGAGGGTTATACTCAGGGGTAAACCACTTCAGACCAAATCCCACACATCCCATCCCTATGGTGAGTGGTATCTAGGAGATCAAGGGTATGAAGAGAGCTCTCACTTCATGCTCTTGTTCCTTCTTTATCTGTTGAGCAGACATCTGGCTAGGGAGCTGACATCACAGAGGTAAATTTAAAGCTTCAGTTGCTGCTAAGTCTCACTGGGCAATGTGCCTTCATGTAATCACCCTCCTTAATCTAGCTGTCAACATTTACTGAAAGTTGGTGTGGTTGGTTGTTCTTCATGTTAAGTACAGTGGCATAAGTTTTTATATATTTCATCCAGGTAAAATAAATGTCAGGACACCTAAAAGGCCACCGAGTTATTGGTTGTGGGCTATATTGTAGTTAGTCAAAGTTGTGTCTGGGCCAGGGGCCAAAGCCTGGAATAAGTGCAATAATAATATGCTTGTAGAACAACAATGGGCATTGTCACTGTCAGCAGTGCTGCATACCGATATAAATCAGTGTATTTTTGCTAATAGTTTCCTCTGGAACTCAGCAAACTTTTCAGTTTGGCATGGTTAGTGCCATCCCATTTTTCCCTAATATGCATCAGTATAGTAATTCCATGCAGGAGCCATGGGCCCCTACCTTGCTATCATCAAAACCTGTCAATTTGGATAGAGGTATATTGATGTATAACAACCTGCCTGGTCAGATAAAACAGATAACCTGTTCATTCGAATGATGTTCATCTGAATCAAAATTTCGTAAATGAATAACAATTCACTTTACATCTAGTGATGTTCCCAAGTGGCTGAGTTCCTGGTTGTTCTTTTGAAATAAAGACTAATTAAGTAGTCCAAAAAAATCTCAGTGAACATCAAAATTGGGCAAAATTCATTTAACACAGCTACACACAGGATCACAGAGTTAACAATGTCACCTTGGTTAGCACAGTGTAGCTTATGCTAGCAGAGCTAACACCACTGGTCTTCAGTCCTCCCTGCAGATTAATGTCCACACTCCACTGCTGGTCACACATTTGCTCTTGTTGGGTATATGCTTGCTGTATATGTTTGTTTGATTTGCCACTGCCCACAAACAACTTTATCTCCATTTTCTATGCAATGGCATGCCATTTGTTATCTGTACCTGTTTACATCCAGGTAGTAAAGCATTATAGCAGTCATTAACCAGAGCTCCAGCCATGACTGGCTGCAGGCAGGAGTGAGAAGAGTACAATTACATTCAATTCAAGTAGAGGGGAAGTTGCTTGGATGAAACCTTTCTGAAGCAGAAGTAAAAGTAAAAGTAAAAGTAGTGGTCTAGAAAACAACAAAAGTATGAAGTAAAAAATAATAATAATTTGGAATTTTACTTTTAAGTACCTGGTATTGAGTACTTCTATACTAAGTACTCTGTGTTGATCACCTGTTGGACTGTTGCTGTTGACTTACCAACAGGTGGCTGCATTAACAACATTAGCATTGTTATGAATTTATGACTTGTGGATCAATTTAGGATTTAAATAATTAATTCATTAAAAGCACCTGGCTAGACTGCAGCACTAATGTTATATTCTAAAGATGCAACAAAAACACATTAAGACAAGAATAACTTTATTGATCCTAAAAGGGAATTTAAAGCCACTACATGCTTGCACAGGTTTCAATCAACCATTGAGACTCAATTTTTATAGTACTTTTCATACAGTGAGATGCAGCATAAAGTGATTTATAGAAAATCATTATAAATAAGACAAGCAGACAAGTGAAAATAAGAACATATGAAGACACACACCCATACAGGTTTGACATGGAGTTATTAAAAGCAGCTACTTCCAGAATTTTCTGCAAACATGACTTGTGCTGCATTATAGAGCTGTTGTCTGTCTAGTGTGTAAAACTGAACTGGAAGCCTGAGGTTAAGGATTAATCTTGTTTGTCCTAGAGTTCATCCTCATGTTTTTGAAGTCCAGCAGGGTCCTCATTATGTGAGTAGACTTTCCTTTCTCTATTATTTTTTTAAACACAGTTACAAATGATATTTCAAAAATAGTGAAGTCCATTATTCATTCCTCACACATTTAAGTAACTGTAAGTATAAATTTCAAAATAACTCAAAACAGGACACACAAAAGCTATTCAATTACAGTAATGTGAGTAAATGTAATTTATTACCTTACACCTCTGGTGGTAGGTGTAAGACACATATGATCGACACTGTGGGCTTACAAAAATGAAAATATCAATCATTTTACCAACCAGTAGTCCTAGTGATGACCATCAGGGGGAAAAAGAGTAACTCGTTCAGTCAAGTAAAAGCCAGTGTCCATTCACATCCACAGTAATTCTCAAGGCCATAAACCCTTTACATCTTATCAATCCTGACACATCTGCAAAAGGCAGAGAAGTCAAGGTCAAAATACTGATGTTATAATGTAGGAAGGTTAGCAGAATACCAATTTCAGCTTCAACATAAAAAGAAAAAAAAAATATCAGATGTAATGTTTCGATGCCTTGGTATTGCTCACAGATAAGAAGCTTAATGTAAGGATGAGGTATAAAATAATAGAGGATTAGCCATGAGGGGTCACGACAGCATCATCCATGGGGATGCTGTGTAAACAGAATGCAGGTGTAAACCTCGCTTTGTTGGAGATGTTTTCTGTTATTCAAGGACACATTTATCATGGGGGGCTTAGCTGCTCTGTGAGGGAGAACAGACTAAGTCACCTGACACTTCTTTTGATCCCTTTTGTCACGGGAGGAAGATCAGATGGACAACTGTTATCCTTTCTTTAATGCTGCTGCTTTGGGGAATAATGCTCTCTCTCTCTCTCTCACACACACACACACACACACACACACAAACACAGCTCCACCCACAGTCACACACACACACACATACATTGACACACACACACTATCAAAAGCATTAGCAGAAGCGGACACACTTATGTACTGATTCAGACACAAACTTCACACACAAACACACAGAGCAGAGAGTTAGGGCCCGCAGTCAGTTACACTTCAAAGGCCCAGCGCTTGATTGGGCCACCTGAGGTTTGGGGGTAAAGACAGGACAAAGCTGCTCCACAGAGGAAAGATCTGCTCACTGTTCTGCCTGCCTCGTTATAGTCACCATGTTGAATACAGTTTGAGGCTTCAAGAAAAATTAAAAAAAATTAAAAAATATGTGAGTTTTAAAGAGCAATGAGTGTAAACAATGTTGTTTATCATCACATTTTAGTACATGAACCGTAAATGCTGAGCTGTAAATCCCAACTTTCTCATTACATCCAAAGCTTTTTCTATTAATTTCTAGAGGGCAAAAACATCCTAACATCTCGCTGTTTTTTATGACATGAGTAATAAACAAAGACGTAATAACTTCATATCCTGCTGTCAAATACTGTGAGTTTAAAATTGAGTCATTCTTATCCTGAACTTCATTTCACTGCCTGCTAATCAATCTTTGTCAAATGTCCTCTGCAAAGGCACATGCATGTATAGATACAGAGTGATAGTCAATGTACGGCTTTATGCTTATGTCTCATAACAGTCTGTTGTGGTTAAAGGAACAGTAACTCAGCACTGATGATTTTAAACACTGAAGTCAAAAAGCTCAGCACTTCTTTAGTTTGTATTTTACTGTACATAAAACAGTCATATAGGTCAATTCAAGTGGCAAAAACTGGAACTGAAGTGCACCACTAACCTTGTTTTCTGACAAATTCATACAGCCAGTTCACAGTGCCAAGTCTATTACACAACTGTCCTGTCAAAAACGGTGTAGGGTTACATCCAGTACTGCGAGTCTGTCAAAAAGTAAATATATTTTGGCACTAAAATGGTCTCAAAGTTTTGTTTTGTCTTTCAGACTTGGTCTGGAAAACAGTCCAATTTGTTGGCAGGTCTGAGCAATTTAGTGCCCATTTGGGGAGAAGGATGGTTTTTGCATCGTGAAAGGCTACTGCTGAAGTGTATGAAGGGCACTTTCTGACTTGGCTGTAATTCTTCTTATGTCTCTCTTTCTGTTTCTCCTTCTACCCTCTCTCTCAACCCAGTGCGGTAGCAGCAGATGACTGTCTTACATGAGTCTGGTTCTGCTCAAGGTTTCTACCTGTTAAAAGGAATTTTTTATTATTATTATTGTTTTATGTTGTGAATCGACACAATATCAGTAAAGACTGACTGGATGATCTTAACGTCCAGTCACACTTGGAGGGTACTGTGACTGATCTGTGCAAACAATTAGAAAATGTTTATTTTTTTTTTTTTTTTTTTGAGTTTTATAAAAAAAAAAAAAAAAGTAGACTACCCATAAAGATTTAATTTGTTCTCGTTTTGAAAAAAAAGTGCTTTTATTTGCTTGAAATCTGTTTATCTTCACAGGGCAATAACAGGTCAGTTTTGCTTGTCAATAGAAACACAGGCTTAAAATTTGGCCCCAAGGGTTACGAAAACCGATATTCTCAAATTAGTTCTGGGAAAAATTGTTCTTGAGGGACAAGCAAAAACAAAATTTGGTCAGTGAATCAGCTACACACCCATATTTCTCAAAACAGAAAGGATGTACTACTTACTGAACACTAAAGTACTCTGGGGTTAGGGGTTGGCGAATTGTCAAATACAGACAATTCTCATTGATGCCGGACTTTGTTCTGAAATTTAGCAGATGGACTAAAGAACAAAAGTATGATTGTGCTTTCACATATTAAACCACTTTTGTTGATAAGACCCATCAGACCCATTTGTTATTGGTTAGTTTGGTCCACACATCAGATGACGGTTTGATATAATTATTCATCTGTCAGTATATTGTATGATAAGTTGCCTGCTGTATCTAAGCCCCCTAAATTTGTAATCATTCAATCCCAATCATAAGACCCTTAAAAAAGCTGGTCCAAACCACACTTAAGTAGAAATGTCCCCAGCATTGGCTTCAAGTTGACTTTTGGAGTATAAATGTCGCTCTCGCAGAGCAATTTGGCAACTACATCAGCAGGTAGGTGAGCACACGCTGAAGTTTGGATGATGTTTTTTACTTCTCTGTCATGCCATTCATGTGTGACAGTTCATGTAGGTGGGTCCAGTGTTTAATATGCATTAGGGTACACTCTCCTTTCTTCAGGGCCAACATTCCTGTCTTCATATTTCCAACATTTCCTTTAAAATGTTGTACTCTCACCTCTCAATTCCTCGAATTTTCCCCTGCTACGTGTGTGTGTGTGTGTGTGTGTGTGTGTGTGTGTGTGTGTGTGTGTGTGTGTGTGTGTGTGTGTGTGTGTGTGTGTGTGTGTGTGTGTGTGAGAAGGGTAGGCTTTGAGCCAGAGGTGCTTCACGGTATAAATTCAGAATAAGAAAATCTAATATTGGCAACTTGGGCCAGAAATAATGAGTGTAAAGCTGAAAAACTTTGCTCAACATGAAAGACGTCATCACCTTGCCTACTGGCGGTGAATGAGGTGAATGTTCTGAGTCTGTTGAGTTCACACATCAGCTGTCCACACTGGCAGATGTTTGTTAGGGTGCCGGTTGGACAAAGTCTGCGTAATGTCAGTGTGAACGGATTCACCTGCTTCTGTTCACACTGACAGATGTGAAAGAGACTTTAGACAGAATGAGCCCTATTCAAACAATCATAAACACGCAGTCTAAAGAGCATGGTGCAGAGTGAATCAAGGCACATCTATTTATCGGAGCAATGCATAATCTGGGTTCTATAGGTACAAGGCATGTAGAGGTTGTATGAAGCCCCTATATTTCTCATAGGTGTGTTTTGGTTGTAACATGAATCAAACCAATCAGTGTGTTTGCAGACAGGCTGCTATTTACACAGGGAATTTCAGCCTTTCTTCATAAATACCCCAATTTCAAGCTAGTATGTTTCACTACTTGCCTACCATTGTACCCCTTAAAACGCAGAAAACACACACACACACACACACACACACACACACACACACACACACACACACACACACACACACACACACACACACACACACACACACACACACACACACACACACAGGTCACTGCAGAAGTTGAATCAACCATCAGACATAAAATCTCAAATCAACAGCCATGCAGCATTTACACTCCAGGACCAGGAGTGTAACTTTGGAAGTTACTTAAATTATAGGACATGACGACAGTATTGGATAGGATCCAATGATGACTAATATTTTGAGTGCTTTATACATTATTCACTTAAATTGCTGTTGGTTCACATGGCTGTGTTTTATGGGTTATTCTGTGCATAACAGATACTGTTTACTGTCTGGGAACACCATGATCAGTGGCACCATGAGTCATATCTAAGTGTTATTAAATGATATCCCTTTGTTGTGTTTGAGCGTGTGTGAGTGTACATCTGGTTCTGCACGTTTCTGAGAAAGCACGAAACCTTAGCGCTGAGGTTATGAGGAGGAAGCGATGATAAATGGACTGTGTTTTTATTTCCTTTCCCTACTCGTCTGACCAGTCAAAGTGCTTTTACATGTCACAGGTTCACATTCACACAATGATAGCAGAGGATGCGATATAAAGCAACCAGGAGTTTTGATTTTTCTTTTACGTCACATGATAATAAAATAAACTCGTACAAAAACTTCATATTCATGTGATGGCCTGATTTTAGGTTTTAAAAAATGTATAAGTAAATTCACCTGTGGCGTGATCGCTGCACTGTATTGACCGTAAGGGTTCACAGGTCACTTTATGGCTCAAAGGATGATGATGAGGATCCAGCAGCTGAACAGGGAATTAAATATAGATCAGAGCACTTTGTCTTCTTAATAGAACACTTTCATTTACCTGCCCCATCTGTTTTACGCCCTCTCCTCACCCTTCTTACACTCCTCCTTAATCTTGGTCTGACAGAAAAATCATTTGTATCACATGTTTGAGCTTTAAGAAGAGAAATCCATGCATTCAGCCTATTGTGTGCATGTGTGTGTGTGTGTGTGTGTGTGTGTGTGCAGCGTATAGATGCTCTATCCCTTATGGAGAACTTGAATCTCTACGACATGTCTATTAAGGGAGCAAACGATCGAATAGGAAATTACAGAAAATTACAGAGAGCGTTCGAAAATCAATTTGTGTTGGAGGCCAAATAGGAAAAAGTGTACACAGAAGCGACATCACCTAAACAAAAGCTACAAAGGATACAAAGGGAATCTGCGGGAGAAAACATATTTTAGTCTAATAACACTGTAAGTGTTGTAAGACTTTAATGCCGGTAAAATTTTCTTCAAGAAATAGAAAGCACAAGAAGGGTTTCTCTGTTGTGTGCTCACAGCAAAGTCATTGAAACTTACTTACAAGAAAAATAAACAGTCAGTGTTTTGTTCTGAACTTGTGTATAGGATGGTATTATTTATTTATGTATTTATTTTATTCCACGGCCAAAATAAACAGACACAGGCAGGTTAGAAAATCATATGAAGTTTAAAAAAATCTAATAATCATTTCAGGGCAGTGTGTAAGTGTTTAGCTTGTCTGTGTACATGTGTGAGCGTATGTTGCCCTTTTTTTACACTTCCCCTGAGAGCCCCTCTACCTTTGTGGCATATATATGCGGTCTCAAAAGGCCCCATTTCTTTGCAACATTTATGATTAACTATCCACTTTACCTCCCAACACAGCTGCAGATCTAACTACTCTTTATCTAACTTACACAGTTTTCTATATCCTGTGTCCCCCATAGGGAAAGGTTTATGTTCTTAGATGTATGACCCTCTAGAGACCGATGGAGTCATTACAGCCATAAGTCAGCCACTGTTCATTTCTTGGTGTTAGTTGCCAATGTTTTCCGTCCTCAGGACTTGTTCTAAATGACTTTTAAAGATGATATATTTATGCTGCTATGTATGCATTTAAGTCACTGTCCAGCTAAATGTGAGTTTGTGCCCGCACAAGTGTGTGAGTGTGTTTTTTGCCTTTCTGTCTACTTGAGCTGTAAGGTTTTTAATGGGCCCAATATCTCCTTGCATGTTAATTGGCAAATTATGAAAAATGGTCGGACTATAACGCACCCTGAGCCACCCCTACACATTCATAGTCTGGCCAAGTCACACCCGCATGCAAATGCTGCAATTCTATTTTCTAGTTAAAAAGTTGAGAAAAAAATAATGATGCTCAGACTACAGACAACAATTTGAATTCAGCCCAAACTACTTCAGAACCGTAAACTATTTCTTACTTCTCTCCCTCTTTTTTTTTCAAAGTTTATACCAGTTTCCTCCTCTGCTCTTCTTTCTTGCTCTCACAATCAGTCAGTTTAATTTACACTGCGACAGTCTGCAGGGTTGAAGCAGCCGAGCTGTCACAATGAATTTGTGTGTCCTAAACAAGATTAACTACTGCTATTTGTATCCCCATATCTCTGAAAGGGTAATCAAGCCAGGCGGTTTGGCTTGCTAATTTCACCATGGTAACCACTGACAAAAGCCCATCACAACAAATAGGATGGTCTCCCCCAGCAAAGTACTGTATGCATGTCTTAAGCACATGTGAGCTTTCCCTGATGCAGGGATCAGATTGAGAGTTACGCTGGATGATCTACCCCAGATTTGCCCCTCATGGGGACTGTCAGGAGAATCCTGAACTTATGCTGATACTCAGCTCAGAACATCTGGTGATATACACACTTACTTCCACCTACTTTCTTGTTTTTCTTCCTAAATTACCTTCAGACATGATAAGGAATTGGAAGAGCTGTGGTTGCTTTTTACTACTTATTAAATGTGTGTTCAATTACACTCTAAACACACATGTAATATCTCATAGACTGTGTTGGTTTCTAAAGTGAGCACCTCCAGTTACAGGTACACTGTATAAAAAATAAAATAAAAAAAAAGGTAGATTGTAATTTTGGCTGGAGTGCCAAAAAATACAGTGAAATAACAGAACATTACTTTCTCATAAAAATAGTTATTTTCCATCATTAAAGTACAGTTTGTCGTTGTAATTTTAACAAGATTTTACCTTGTTTTTGACGTTTAATTGGAAACATAGTTATGGAAAATAAACATAAATATACAGTTATTTTCCATAATTAAAATACAGTTTGTTGTTGTAAACATCATTTAATAGCAATCCACTTACAGGTAGCGTGTAAGGTTGTGGCAAGTAAGAATGAGCCTTTTGTATAGGTAAAATGTGGATAACTAGACTAAATTAGGATCATGATGATCACACATCACAGAAGCTTCTTGTCATTAAAGGCCACTACCACCTCACAGATGGGAAGGGTGTGCAAGGGGAGCGTTTCAGTCTGGAATCTGACCTCTAGATATTGCTTTTTATCCAACTTTAAACTCACTATAGCTTTAAGGAGAAAAAGAGGAGCTGAGAAAACTCTGAAGCCCATCATGCCCTTCAACATATGGTCACCTCAACAGAAAGAAGAAGAATTGGGGAGAATACATATTTTGTTTTAGCCAGAAATAATAACTTAATATCATGAAGTTTCTGATGTCTTACAAAAGAGTGGTGCCATAAACATTTCTTTTAAAACATTAAAATTGTAGAATAAGATGATGAAATATGCATATCGAACAAAGGGAGCCTTAATAACTACATAGGGCTAGCCACATCATAAGACCTTTCAAATAAAGGGTTAAAACTCTGAAGGAGTGTGTCCACATGACATAAAAACTTTAAACCAGAGATTAATACAGTATGCTGGGAACCTAAAATTAAATTCAGTGGAAAAAAATTGTAACTTGTCAAAAATATTCCAATTTAAAAAAAAGATGGAGGGGCTACTAGAATAGTTAAAAACTGATTTTTATTTCTGCTTTATAAAAAAATTATGATTAACGTAACAATTGGAACAACATAAGTCCATAGACTCTAAAAACCTAACAGATTTTATTATAGCCCTACACCCTTTAATGTGTATACTTCAGGACAGAGGTGTATGCATTAGATAATCAACTGCAGTGTGTTCCTTTCTATGAATGGTTTATATTAAAATTGATCAGCATGAAGAAGTAGATGGAAAAGTAACACACCTTCATTGGTGTATCAGAAAAGTGTCGGAGCTTTAAGCCAGAGTGACTTTGACTATTGTGTTATAATCACAAAGCCTTAGAGTACTTTAAATTGAACAATGTTAAACCCCCACTGGGCACTAAAAGCAAGAATATGAGTGTAATTTTCATAATGTCCTAAAAGGGCTGTATGTGTTAGGGAAGACATAACAACCATTTAGACAAAATTCTCAGGAGAAAACTCTGTTTGGTAATATGTGTGATGTACTGCTCAGTTCTCTGAATGGATGGGCTTTGATGCCTTACCATCTGACAAACCAATTTCAATGTCTATCACATCATCTTATACAGGCTTTTTTGGCATAATGAGGCAAAAAATTGGTTGAAAACCTGGAACAGATAACAGCTTAAAATTGTTGGGGCTCTAAAATCTGTTGGAGTTGGCAACCATTCTGAAGAAATAAAACTGAAATACACTCTTTGCTGACCAAAGCCATTTTTGCTTAAGTTCATACAGTCCTAAATATCTAAGCTGCACACAGGTGAAGACATAGTATATGCCATGAGTGTTCCTGGGGTAAAATTGTCATAGATACATAGAAAACTGAAACCCATTAATGTATTTACCTACACACACAAATCAGCAGTGAGGACCAATTCTGTGCTGATACACCAGAGGGAAAATACTCAAAGAGAAAATAACACACCGAGACAGACAGTGAAAGCAGGAGATGAAATGACAGGAAAAATGCCAGACATACAGAAAACAACCTGCACTTTGTTGATAAGAACAAATCAATGTGTCTATTTTGCTTTCTTGTAAATAGTGAAACGTCCATGGATTGGTCTTTACAGTCTCAAATATTTTACTGCCATTTCTGCTTTCCAGTTCCACAATATCTTGGATGTACTGTCATATCTTATTTGGCATTGCCACACTCACGTCTTACTATTTTCCCATCTGCCTTTACATCTTCATTCGATTGTCCTTTTTGGTTTCTTGCCTCGTTATTTTCATGCTCTTGCTATCTTGTCGAAGAGATGGAACAGGGAAG
This sequence comes from Xyrichtys novacula, assembly GCA_962446985.1. Lineage (NCBI taxonomy): Eukaryota > Metazoa > Chordata > Actinopteri > Labriformes > Labridae > Xyrichtys > Xyrichtys novacula. Next base: position 17,205,674 of record OY660873.1, on the reverse strand, counting down.
CATTGAACATATAGCCAAAGTGCAGAAACTCAGTGAATCAACCAAGAGAGTTTTATGCATCCAAAAGAAAAAAAAAAAAGGATATATGGAGATCCTTTGCAATTAGAGTCAAAGGTGTTACAATCAATGGCAAAAAGCCAAAGTTGGGGTTCTCATGGGCTGGCAGTCAAAGCACATTTGTTTGTGAAGCAGAGTTTCGAGACCTGTTGGCAGCGGTCGCTAACTTACCAGAGGGTCTTGAGTCTCCCCATCAATGACTACAAAGCCTCTGCTTATCAGAAAAGTCAGTCATACCTCTGATTCACTAATCTCGTCTATTATAGCTTAAACAACTTTCAAACTAAGGTAATACAAAAATATGCACCCAGTTTGTAGCTCCTCTGCATCATCTTCATCTCTGGAGCCAGAAGGACGCCGCTTGGTATGGAGGTCTTGGGTCTTGTCGCAGCGGTCGCTTGTTTGGCTCTCAGCCACAACTCTTTGCTGCATAGTTTTCCCCACTCTCTCTCCTCATATTTCTTGTATCTGTTAAGCTGTCCAGTCAAATAATAAGGGAAAATTCCCCCAAAACATATCTTAGACAAGAACAACAGTATCTTAATGCTCTTATTTGATCATCCATTAATTCATTCATTTATTACCTCCAGTATTCAGTCTCTAGGAAAGTACCCCCTCATATTTACCATTTATGTCCTCACCAGAAAAACTCATTGGGTGTGATTCTTGTGTTTCACTGTAGAAAAAAAAAAGGCAGTGATACAGACTTGCTCTTTTTCGATGGGCAAATGTCACAGTCATTCATTCTTTGCCTGGCACTAGCTGCTTTAGTTTGGCTTTGTGTCCAGGGGGTGTCTAAACCAAGACTGCATGGTCTGTTGTCCTGTCACTCTGCTCCAATCATCAAATAAAGACATGTACAATTAGTCTTGTCTGGTCCATTAGAGTTTACTTTGGTGCCTGCTAGACTGCTGCTATAGTGTTGTGATAGCTCACTGAAATAATTGTGTAAGATGGCATGACAAATTAAATCTCCATGGTAGAATTGCCAAATAGGGACTCGAGAAAGGCCACTTTGGAAGAGTAAGTGAGCAGTGTGTCTTCATGAGTCTTTGAGTATAACATTTAATGACAAAAAAAGTGAGAGAAGATGAAGTTGCTTTGCCTGGCTATACCAAAAATGTCTTTATCTGTATCTCTCTTTTATTGCTACTTTTATTTTCATTCAGCAAGATGTGGAAATTCAGAAGATGAGGTAAAAAGTGCCAAACAGAAGTAGAGAAAAATAGGCAGCTAAGGTGGGGACAAGATATCTCTTATTTTGACTTCCCTTTCCTTGGTTCAGTCACTCCATTGAATTTGATAAGAAGAGGAGGTACAGAGGTGGAAAAAGTGAGTGGGAGATAAGGCCCAGCATGACCCCTTTAAGCACGACACTTATAAGGGTTGTTACAGGAATTCATCCATCGCTATCCAACAGTTTTTTTTTTCTTCTGTGGTGGTGGTGGAGGTGGAGGTGGAGGTGGGGGTGGGGGGGCACTGGTGACTGATTACCTGATGAGAAACAGAAAAGGAGGAAAGAGCGATCCAATTAGGAAGACTGACATGCCTCTAAAATTTCCAGTCAGTGCCGCAGCAGGTTAGCTATCAGGAGTCCAATGACTTTCATGCTCTTGGCCTGTTGCTGATTAGGTGTACAGAGATTCATTTTGTAGGTGAAGGTGAGAGCTCGGCTAAATATACGGGGGCCAAAACACAGGTGATGCATGTTCAGAGAAATACGATCAGTTTAAGCATCCAACTCGATGATTGATGGGAAAGTGAGAGAATCTACACCTTTAGTGACAGAATGGACTGTACTTATTATGTGCTTATCTGGTCCTCTGACCACTCACTCAAAGCTCTTTTGCATACAACAGTTAATACAATAATTGCATACTGCTGATCTTTCAATAAGTGACTACAGAACTATTATTTACTTGGATCAAAATTACTCATCTTACAGTTAAATCTTTACTAACAGAAAGTGTAAATGGTGTGTCTTTTCATACTGGAGAAAACCAAGCAGCAACCTTCAGTCTTAGCTGAAGTGGTTATTATTGCAGTTCCCTGAGGAACCTGCTTGGAACTAGCTGCAAAAGCACATACACGCTTAACTAAAGTAGACACTTTTAGAGCAAAATTAAACACATTTTCAGCCTGGTTCAAAAAATAAGAATGTTGATTTGGATAGCACAGGGTTCCCATGGTATCTGCTGCACAGGGAGTGATTTTTTTTTTCTTTTCTTTTTTGTAAGACATTGGTTTTAAAGTTATAAAGATTACAAAACTAGCAAATTAGCCTCTGGTAGGCTGACTGAACAATTGGCTGAGTTAGAATTACCAGTATGGCAACCACCACTTTAGGTTTCAAAATTCTGCTTCACAAACAAATGGGTGACGACACCAACACTTCATCCATTCATCCTTTCATTTATGGAGAAAAACCCTTAATATTGCACCTGACTCCATACTTGGATATCTTGATATAGTGTCTTTATGTTTTCAGTTTTTTTTTCTATTTGGGAATTTCAAGAATGGATACTTTGATATTTTGGCCCTATATATGGCAGAGCTTGTAGATTTAATGTTAAATCCAACAATTAAGAATTAAGCTTGAAATTATACTGATGCCCATTTCATTGCATAAGTCTCAGCTTGAAATGCAGAGTCACATTCAGGCCTGTAATTCTTAAAATGCCATGGCATAGCAGATGCATCTTGTTTTCCGAAAGACTCAACACAACCTTAAGGCTGGTAGCAATTTGATAAATCCACCTAATGCCTAAAGAGTAGTTTAGGATTTTAAAGCGTTTTTAAACCTACTTTGACTTCACTAAAATTGGCTTTTCATGCAGGGCATTTGCTTACAATGAAGTATTTTTACGTTGATGTATTAGTGTTTGTACTTCAGAAAATAATCTGGCACCAGTTTAAAGAGTCTAATTAGAGTATTCCGATTTGATTAGACCACCCAATAGTGTGCGTGCCTAAGGCAAGCTTAAATGACTTAACTAATCCATTGGGATAAGAATATGAATTTAAAAATGTTGCTTGACCCTTTTTACTGGATTCATTGGGATTCAAGTGGCCCTCGGTGTCCTCAAAGGTGCAGATTCAGGCGGTTGTTAAATATAATCCAAATAAATTAGTTCACTCCATCAACTGTTTTATCGAAGATGCATGAGCAACATGTTCGAATTTGCATGAGGAATGGAAAATCGTAGGTCAAGCACTGCCTCTTAACAAACAGGCGCAGGTAATGAGAAATGTTGACTCTGGAAAATTCTTAGCCTAAGAGCTGAGTTAAACTGAAAGCAGTGTCCTTATTACGGCGACTAAATTCTCCCAAACCTCTGACCTTGACTAAATTCTTTCTCGCAATATCTGTCTCTGTATTCTGATGATTGGGCTTGCGATTCCCCGCTCTGATTAAAGCTTGTCAGGAGTGGCCACCACAAATTAACATGCACTCCTTCATTTATTCCTCCTTTCATCAGTTGCATAGAGGGAGAAAGCAGAGGGCCTTAGGGAGGCTGGAACGGGTTAGTGAAAGAGGCATGTAAGAGCAGAGAGGGAAAGTGGGGTGTAAGAAGCAAACAGAGCAAAGCAGAGAGCTCCCAGTGGCCTTAAGGGAAACAGAAGATGGGGCTGTGGTTGGAGGAGGTGTGAAAAGAAGATGCTGGCATGAAGAACAGGGAAAGATGGTAAGGGCCCCAGGGGTAAAGAGAATGGAGGCATAAGAGAGCTTGGAGGGGTGGAGGGGGGGACTTTTGTTTGAAGCAAACTTCATATCCACTTGATCCACTTCTGAATTTTGATCAGAACTTGTTAGATGTCTGAAACTGCCTCACTTCCTTTTTTTTCTTGTTTGGCACCACTCTCCTTTTCTCCTTGTCATTTCCTCTCCCCGTGCTTCTTTGTTTCTCCTGCAACACAATGAGACTTTTGTGAGACAGTATGAAAGGGAGAGAATGGGACAGAGGAACAAAAAGGAAATGCTTAAACCTAAAGCTGGGTTTAAGAATATAAGAGTAAGATTTGACTTATCTTCTCAATATTTAATGAAGTGAATATTTGTTGCCATCAGTTTGTGAGTTTTTTTTTTTTTGATTTCCTAAAAAATAAGAAAAAAGATATTTTCAGCCTGGTTAAAAAAACAACTATCATTAAAGTCTTGGAGAGCTGCACACACCTACAAAATTTGGTAGTCCTAAAAAAAGTCACAAAGCATGATAATCTGAAGGGGCTACTGTGCAGTTTTTGTTGTTGTCCATGTACATGCCAGGTGAAATATGTGAATTTTCACTGGGCCTGACCTGCCTGCCACATTTTGCAGTCTTTTGAGGCCGTCTAGAGTGCCATAACCTGCTTCTTTGCAGCATCGGCTCAAGCCCTAAATATGGCGACCACTGCTGGTAGGCTTTAAAATTCTGACCCATAGGCAAATGGCATCACTGATGTCCCTCTAGGGTTCCCACTATTTTTGCTAATAAGTTTATTGCTACCTATACATACAGTAGAAGAAGTAATATATTGTTTTTTGTCAATTTTAAAGTGAAATTTTTTCATGGGTTAAGACTCCAAAACACATAAGAGCATTACAGCAACAAGACAAGGCGGCACAGTGGTGTAGTGATTAGCACTGTTACCTCACAGCAAGAAGGTCCTGGGTTTGAATCTGGATTAGGGCGTTTCTGTGTGAAGTTTGCATGTTCTCCCTGTGTCTGCGTGGGTTAACTCCGGGTAGTCCGGTTTCCTCCCACATCCCAAAAACATGCCTAAGTGGGGTTAGGTTAATTGGCCACTTTCAAATTGCCTGTAGGTGTGAATGTGAGTGTGGATGGTTGTTCGTCTCTATATGTCAGCCCTGTGATGATCTGGCGACTTGTCCAGGGTGTCCCCTGCCTTCGCCTGAAGATGCTGGGATAGGCTCCAGCCCCCCCGCAACCCCAGGAACAGGAATAAGTGTTAGAAAATAGATGTGTGGAAAACAAGACAAGGTGAAACTCAAATATTCAGGCAGAAGCACCTTTACCAATAAGGTATCTGTTCCCTGATTCTAGAGGCAAGCCAACATCTTAAAACACAAGTGGGTGGCACTTATTAATAAACAGACATGCTTTGAAGTTCAGTAACAGTGACAGCTCTTTTTGAGACAACAAAGACACTTTAAATCCACTCCTGACAAGACACTCTACTCATTCAAAAGAGGCATAAGTAACTCTGGCTTTCATTGTGTCCTTCAAGTATTTTACCTTCTTCGTCTGTAAATCATTGAAAGATTAGTTTGGAAAGAGAAAGTTGAACTTGAAACTCTTCCCCCCTCAGTTCCTTTCTTTCTTTAGACGTTTATACATTAAGAATCAAGGACATCCTGCCGTCGAGAAGTGAGTGGTAAATAAAGCTGAGATAGTTATGTGATTAGTCTTCCATGCCAGAGTGAGTTGAAGTTTGACTAAAGCCACTCTTCTTTCTTACTCTTCTGGCTCCTTCACTCCTGCATTTCATTTTTCTCCCCCCATCGTACTTAACAGCTTGGCTGTCCCCTGGCTGAACCACTTCTGTTAAATATGACTGTATGCATGTGTGTGTATGTGTGTACATGCTAAGCCATCAATCGATTTTCATAGTCTAACTGAGGCTACTGCCTTGGCTCAGTGGCATTAGAAAGTTGCTTTACTTCAAATATCACACACTGACTGACTGGGAAATGCCAGTATTTTGTTTATTTTATGTATTTTTTGCCAGAGAGACACTTTGACAGTGACAAATGATGAACAAGATCATGCAGTCAGTGTTGAATGTAAAACAAGCAAGACGTTCTCCGTTTCGCTAATGTATATTCTTCAGCATTGGCTTCAAAACATTTGCACACCTTTAAATATTAAGAGTGCTGTTGAAGCATTTTGGCTTTTAACATTGATCAGAATGAAAATGGTCCACTTTGCACTATTTACCCGCTTTAAAAAGGCTTCATATCGAGATCGTAAGATGTGATATTGGAGCAGATTCACTTCACACTTACACTTTACTTTTTACATACACAGGAACACTCAGCAGATGCTGTTTACTGGACATGTCTGGCTCTTAAAGGAAAGAGGAAATGCAAATTTTGATTGGTTTGATTCATATTCTGCCAAAAACACACTCATGTGTGATCAAGGGAATAAACACGAGCTCTTCACACAATGTGCTTCTATTAGTACAAAAATTGAGAGCCTTTTCACCAGGACCATGCGGTCAAACACTTTATAAATTAGCTTGTGCTATGCAAGTGCATGCAGTTTATCTAAGGCTCCATATTATTGCACTCAAGGCCTTTAGTTTATTTTTCATACTATTTTGGAGTCAATCATTTTTCACATGCTGATTCAGAATTTCCTAATGTCATGGTCTGGAGGTGTCCTCATTACTCATCATGATCTCATTATCTTCATCATTTCATCAGTCTCAGCAGAAGTTATAAGTCACAGCCACCATCATTACAGTCTTGACACCATGGGGGATTTATATCATTGCTGCTCATAGCAGACTACTAACAAGACTTAAATGCATATATTATTTGTTTTACACAATAAAAAAACAATCTTAAGATCATAAAACTATCACTTCTGATTAAAGGCAAATTTGCCAAAGAAATGACATGGTTAGAATTACAACGCTATCACATTTACAATTGATGATTTGTATGTATATTACAGACAGAGCTGTCCTTAATGCAGTGAAGTTGTGATTTTAATTGCACTCTGTTAGTATTCAATAGTTAAGATGCTTGAGTATCTTCTCACAGCAATTGTGATATGAAATGGTGAAATTAACCATGCTGTCAAACAATTTACTTTCTTTATTGTTTGACTTTATCTCACCCTGCTGATTTCATCTGTATTTTCAGGGCTTGTCAGTGCGACCGTTTCACTTGCATTTGCGACAAAAAATAGATGTGTGCGAATTGTAAAATGTTTTTAGGGGCACATGTGCGCATAAAAAAAAAAAAAAAAAAAACAGCTGAGAGAACAATATTTTTTTTTGTAAATACCGCGGTGAAGTTAGTTTTACGTTGGATATTCGTCAGACATTCACTGCTGATCTACTGGTGTCTTCTCACGCTCCATAACCGGGAATAGCAACAGCAGCGCGGTTAAATCTACTCGGCATCCTCGCTGTCAACGTCGGGTGTTATATAAGGGACCATCAATAAATTACCTGTTGATGTTCTCAAAAAACGTTGTTTTCCTTCAATAACTTCCATGTCATGTGACAAATTGACCTAAAATTAACTTCATTAAATTAATTTAAATTAATTTAAATTAAATTAATTTATTCACCTATTATTATTTATCATTATCTTATCATCATTTATTGCATGTATGTTGTACCATCATTTATCCTGTAATAAACAGATCATTATTTTTCCAAGTTCTGGTCTGTTAGTGTTCTTCCAGAAGTGGAGTACCTGAAATTAGAATTTCGGCTTAAGATACGAGATTGATTAATTAAAGATTGACTTAATGTTTGATTTCTGAATTAAACTTAAGTTTTTCTTTATTTTCCCACCATTAAGGGTGGGTGGTGCCCCTTTTCAACGAGTGCATAAATGTCATAATTTGAGATTATTAATCTTCAGACATTTATTATAAATTCAAATCGCTACAAGTGTTTTTGCAAGCCCTCTGTCCCACACTAGTGCAAGAGCCAAGGAAATAATGAAGGATTAAGGATACACTGTTGTTTTTTGTCATTGAAAAAGGGGAGCTTTGACTATTAATAAACACGTATGAGCCAAAATACCGTGTTCCATTATGACCACTCTTCAGTCAGTCTGTTATGCCTCCTCTTTACACAGAAACGCAATCAAAGTAAGTTTTGTTTTTCAAACCCCTCCTCTTTTCGAAACAAACACGGGGGAAAAATCGCTTAAGATGCTCAAGTCTCTGATGATGAACAGCTGCAGTCACCAGACTAGCCCACATATATGTAGTCATCCTACTCCACTCTGTTTTTGTTTGAGTCTTTGACCCACCCTCTCCTGTCCTCTTCATTTACCCATCCCCCTCATCTCTATGTTTGCCTCTCCCCCATCTTTATCCATTTAAGGTACAGTCTGAGTAGATATACGCTTGGGCAGAATAACCCCGAAGACCCCCATCCAGAGTCTCTCTCTGCTGGGCCTCTAGTAGAACCTCACACACCAACCCAACATAAAACATCCCTCATTCCTCTTCATCATTCATCACATACCTCATTTCCAACATATGTGCTCCTGAATTTACATCAACTATTTAAACATATATTGTTGTGGTGTGATCATTTCTATTTAACATCTGTGAATATGCAACGCCTGACGATAATGATGTCAGAATAGTTCATAACAAAGACAGACTTTATTTCTAGCTCTATTAAATATTTTCCTTCAGATGTAATTAAGTTTTAATTAAATATGCACAACCCTGGTCCGCATTTAGCCTGATATTCTCTGGTGTATGTACTGTTGCTTTGTCCACTTATCTATAAATAAGACTCAGTTTTTTAATAAGAACTTTCCTTCAATCATCACGATTAAGTTTAATTGGAACTGCTAATAAGTCCAGTGAGCTTTATAATTAATGTTTTCTTAGAGTTTCTGGAAACAAATCAACTAAAATTAAAGACATGATCACACACACACATACCACCTGGTCTGAAGAGAAATCCTTTACATGGATCTCTCAGGTGACTGGACTTATTTGGCCAAATTGCCTTCCAACATACCCACTTTATTAAAAAAATCAAAGGTTTACAGAGAAATTGAAATTATAGACTAGTAAATATAAACTCTTTGGCTAGAGTATTTTCAGTTTAATGTCATTTACATCATATTGCAAGGTTGCTGAAATCAATGCCTTCTTATTAAAGATTAAAGAGTTCACACATGTGCACTTCGTACAAAGCTTGTGTCAAAACCCTTGAGCACAATATAGGATGCAATGGTACATCCAGTCAATATGCATTTATGTGTTTTCAATTCCATCAGATATGATTTAATATATTATTAGAAACATGAAATATTAATAACTCTGTAGCCAGCCTGAGGGGCTTCCAGGAATTGAAGCCAAATTACTTTTTCATTGATGTCATATCTTTTTTATAGATTCAATAAATTTTAATATTTCAGTAATTGATGCTAAACTTTTTATGCCCTATAGGACTTGGTTGGTTTAAATTGTTTCCCCTGACTTCTAACTGAGGTGCAGTTTTCAGACCGTGTGATACCAATGATTCATTTATCTATTTCAGATTCTAATATTGATGTCATGTTCATTACTACTGGTCTTTTCCATTTTAACACACAGTTTTATGCAATATTTACAGTTCATCTCTGTTGTATCTGTAACTGATTACATTCAGTGCTAAATACATGAATGAAGACACTATTTTACCAGAGCTTTATTGTTAAGGAAGAAAGTAGACAAGATGGTTACAAAATAGTCATGATGTGTAGTTATGACTGATTAAATCAATCATATCTGAGTAGAGAACATAGATAATATTCATAACTTTATCTTAATGACTGAAAGAAACTGTGTTTTTTTTTTATTTTGACAACATGTCAAATACTGTCTTTTATGTCATGAGACTACATGATGAGCCAACATCTTCTTTCTCTTGAAAAGACAAAGCAGCACGTACAGCTTAAGCTAAAAGTCCTCATACGTATACTCCAAAGTTTAGAGTGTCAGGGTAATGTCTCATAGAATTCAACTGAAATTATAGGCATTTAAACTGGATCTCTCATGTCCGCTGGTGTAAATCTGTGGAAAATGTCAGGATACAGCCTGCTCTCTGATCCGTCTTGGATAAAGTCTGGCTTGATTGAAAGAACTCTGACAGCTCAGGTGAATAGTTATCCTAAGCTGTTGTTGTCCATTCAACCACTCTTAACAACAACAACAACAAAAAATCCTATATCTTGAATTTATATGAGATAATTAAAAACTCTGGAGTCTTAACTTCCTTTATGTGCAACGATCTAGCCACAACCGTGTTTGTTGGTTTGTTGACAGCACAAACGTTAATACAACTCTCCTTCAGCGGTTGTTTTGGCTAAATTAGACAACTCTGTGCATGTCCAAATTCTTCTAATCTGAATAACGCTTGGTGCATGTATATGAGCCCATATTAAAACTGGATTCCGATTTTCCAATTCCTCAAATTTTTATTCAGATCAAGAAATTTTGCACATGTGAAAATAGCTAGTGTGACGTACCTCCTGTGAGAGATACAGAGGGATGTGCCATCCTTGCTATGACAACAGTTTCACTAACATTTAGATCTTGTTTTTTTATAATAGCATAATATATCTGTTATATAGATGTCTGTTAACCATTGAGCAGGATATGGTACAATTGATTCATGAGTCAATTTTTTAAAATCTTCACTGGGTAAACAAAATTTATAACACTTCTTTTTAATCTCCACCTGCCCTTCCCCCAAATTGTTCCCATCTGCCACTGTGTAATCCAGAAAAAGGGATGAAATGAAATACAAAAAACAGCGTCTTAGATAAAATAGAATGTCATGGCATTTACCTGACTCACTTATAGAGGTTGAGGAAGAAAATGGGACGACAAAAGATCACATTTGCAGGAATATGGATAAGATGTTTCATAGGGGGACACAGTGAAATCCATCAGACTGTAAAATATTAGATTATGAATATACCTGCATGCAAACGGCTGGGAAATAGAGCCCCTAACGCACAAAGACACACACAGTAAGAGCAAACACATAGGTGTATACACCCACGGTTGCACACAACCTCACATGAACTGCACAGCAGCACTTATGCAGGAAATGTTTCCTCTCAAACTGTTTCCAGTTAAATGCCTTTCGCATACACATACACTCAGCCAGATGGGTTTTTAGGTCATAGTTAGGCCTGCGGAATGGGGGAATTATGTCATTGCAACCTGTTGAGATGTTGTCTTCTGGCAGCCCTTGAAAAAACCTGTTGACAGACCTGTTTCCTGAATGTTCTCTGCATGATGTTTGCAGGAAGCATGGCTGTCCATTGTCCACAGTTCTACAGCATTACTGTTGGTTCAGTTGGGACGACTTTTATCAAAAAAGTAAATTACTTGCCGTCAGTAGTTAAATTTGACTACATGGGCCTGTTCTGTCTGCTCCTCTACATTCTAATGTGGGATTCCAAAGCCTGCAGCAGTAGAGAACAGACCTCCTTTCTGCTCCATGTGCTTTTGAAAAGCCAAGGCAGGGAGTAAAGCAGCAGCAAAAAACAAAACAAAACAAAACAGAATAAAGCCAACAACAGTCACAAAACAAATATCACTGATACAGGATAAGTGAAGGGGCTTGGGTGGAGGTGGGTTGCAAATTGGTTGTGGAGGAAGCAGCAAAAGAAGGTAGGCTGAAGCAGTTTCAATAGAACACAGTTTTTTTATTCGACTATTTTAAATGTTGACGTCCTTTTCCTTTTTCTATCAGAATGCCTATTTAAGTCAGTCTTGACCAAGTGTACTGTTCAAAGAATTGTTCTGTCAGAGCCAATTTTTCTTCACAGAGAAATTGAGGAATTGCACTTGCTATTGTGCTGGGAACTCAGTGGTTCACTCAGACAGAAAACACAGGTTGAAAACTTTCAACTGTTGTGTATTTTGACAAGGCTGGCTCTGAATTCTTCAAAAGCAATTTAAACTAAACACTGTAAGCTTCAAATCAAAAAAGAGCTGATGAATTTTCAAGGATGTATTCTCTCTTTTTTTTCCAATTAGATGTATCTTTTTAAAACTCTTGCATGGTTATTTTACAAAAAGTTATAAAGATCTGTCCAGTTTTTTACAGGAGAACCAACACATAACAAATATTATTATTTATTTTATTTTATTTTATTTATTTATTTATTGTTTTTGTACTTACACAAGCTGAGCTATCAGAGGGGTTACCTAAAAATAACATTAATTAAGAAGGATATCTACAATATCAGTGAGGACCGCAAGAGTCTCCTATCTTAAGGAGATATCTCTAGCATTAATTTTGCATGGGTGCTACCGCAATGTCTTATTTTCATTGACAAACTACAACTTGACATCAAGAATGAATGTCTTTGTGTCAGGTATGGACATGTAACACATGCTGGGATCAATCAGACTTTGAATGTGTTTGTCAGTTGGTTGGTTTTATGCCAGACATGAAAAGATACTAGCCCAACTTTTAAAAAGTAGATTTTTACATTCAATATGAAGTAACTGATGCTCTTAATTACTTCATCCTTACTTTTTTTTTAAATCAATTTCAGTGTATTTTTTGAAATTCATCTACCAGACAATCAATTAGTAATTCATTAATCACTTAAATTCACTTAATGATATCTTGTTATCATTTTTGTCAGGGGTTGAGAAACAATTTAATGGTTCTTGTTCAGACAATCATTTCTTATCAATAGATCACTGAATTCTTTGAAACTGTGCTGTACTATCAATCTCTGACTTTTCCATCCAGACCTGCTGTGATGTGGTCATTTTCTCTTAAGTTGTCAATCTTTGACTTGGAAAGAACAATAGTAATTAGAGACTACTTATTATGTTATGATTAAAATGGATTTAACACATTAATTATTTATCAAAGTGGAGATGATAGTAGACTGTACCTTTGCCATATTATTTATATGAAACTATCATGTAAGTACTGACTTGTCAGCCTTCACTGTAACTGACTGACCTGGAGGTGAACTGACATGACTCACTCAGGCTGTACCTGCTGACTCTGACATGAGAGAACTCAGTGAGCCCACAGGCAGTGACCTTTGAACTTGTATTGATTCCATCGCATGTCACATCAAACACATTGATTGTCCACAAATTGCGTTTCCGCTGCTAACACGATGGATAGAGATTAGATTAGAGAGCTTTTGAAGATGCAGGATAACTCTGACAGAGCTCACAGCAAACACTCCAAGTAGAAGTAACACACTGTTAATAGTGTTGTACACCCCAAATCAAGGACGAGGACTTAGTAAACACTTGGCCAATGGAACAATCTGCTGTTTTAGTCCTGTGCTCTCAAAAAGGGTCACAGAGTTTAAGAGAAAACAAAAACATGAAGCACATCATTCAAGAAGAAAGGTATTTAACTTAAACCGTAGCACAGGTTTCCTCAAGCCACTCATTGTCTAATATGATTGCTTGCCAGCTAAACTTTGTGTTTTTAATACTGAACTTTTTATTCAGAATTTGCCATTAATTTTGGAGCCAACAATAAAGACCCTCCCCCCTGACTCATGGACTTTGGCTATGCTGCTCTAAAAGAGGAGTGTAGGAAGGAGTGTATGAATAGGCAGAGTGAGATCAGATAAAATATTTGACAAAGGGACTGAGGGACAGAAAGTAAGGAGGAACATAAGAATGATTATGGGGATGATGATGAAGGGTGCTGAATGTGGGTTCCTACAGAGGAAAGCAATATCTTCGCAAGTAAAGGAGTAAAGGAGATACAAAGTGAGATAGAGAAAGGGAGGAAGTCAGGGTGGGATGTAGAGGTGCAAGAAAGGTTGGGGAGATTTTTGCAGCGTTTGCATTGCAGGGCCGAGGTCAGAAATAAATACTGAAGCAGGTGAACAAAGAAAGGAAAGAAATGAATAAACTAATTAAAACAGATACAGGATGGGTCTGCATAATTTTTATTCAGCAGGAAAAAAACGCACTAAAAGATTCAAAGAACTAAATAGTTAAAGCAAAACGTGTTTTTTTTTTTTCCTCTGATAATGATTTAAGGCGGGTTAACTTAATGATGCAATTCTTTTCCCGGCAACATATTTGTATCTATTTATCTGGAAAATTTACAACATCAAATGTAATCACATTCTTCCTGCTCCTGGTGGGACTGTGAGAAGTTTAAAGGTAATGGTAGTCCTGTAATTCCCAAAGCCATGTTCTTTAAAGCTCCCTTTGAGAGGCGCAGATGCTTCTTTATGACCTACAGAAGTTTGCAGGACCATCAGCAACAAAACTAAGAATTTCTATACGACCATTTTAATGCCATGGCAGTAATAACACGCAATAACAGCGTACATACAAGTATCAGGATCAAGTCTAAATAAATGGGCGATAAGGTGCTTTGTAAAAGTGTCAACAGTGTCCACTCATTGCCGACCCAGTGGCAGAGATTGCCAAGAAAATTTGGAGCTTCATCTACAAATGCACAAGCTTATGTGGTCTTAAGGTTGGTGTGCAAACAATCAACAAACCTTGAGTAGAAGTCCTCAGAGTCCTGCTGATTGTAAGCTTGCAACAGCCCTTGGAAACCATAAAGCACCTGTCCTTTGTAATTCATCTACAGTTCAAAGCAAAATTTGATTTTTTCCACAATTTTAACAATCCAAAGCACAGAGTCTGAAGAAGATGGGACAAAGTGAGTAAGGGCATGCCGTACTTCATTTCACTTGGCACAATCTGGCCATCAGTACGATGGATTACACCCTTTGGTTACATGTGTGTTATGGGTGGATCATGTATCAAACTAATCAGCAAGGTTTAATTCCTTTTAAAAAGCAAGGCACGACTTTAGCAAGCAGGTAAATATTTACACAGTGAGTTTTAACCAGTGTGTTTACCAGTCTGGCCTAAAAGGGTCACATTTAACAAAACACATGATGCAAGATGACTTCAGCAAGCAGATTAATATTTACATAGTGAGTTTTAACCAGTGTGTTTACCAGGTTTGCCTCAAAGGGGCACATTTGGCAACACAAATTATGTAAGATGTTCTTTACATTAAAAGCAAATTGCAAAGTGCATTTATCTTCTTTCCCTCTGTGCCCCTTAGAGATGCAGAAAACAAACAGAGGACCCTTTATATTGATGGGTGGATTGATAAAATGATCACCTCAATAATCTCCATTAACACTGACAAAGAGACTGTATGAATTAACAGCCATTTAAATATAAGATAAGAAGAACTTAATTGATCCCCAAAGGGAAATTCAGTTGTCTGGGTCTCATGTCTCATGTCATCTACTAGTTACAGAAGAATTAAACAGTCTCATTGCTGTGGGTACAAAAGATCTTTTGTCCTGTAGTGAAGTGATTGTGGCCTCTAATGTGCAGTAGAGAAAGAAAACACATCAGGTTTATAATGAGCAGAATAGCCTCAAGTGCAGAGCTCAGAGGAGGCATGGACGCCAATGAATTGGCTGGCAACCATAAACTACAAGCAAGATGAGGCCATTGAGTTTTCTTTTTAATATTTTATAATTTAAATCAATCGAAACATCTCCCTTTTGAGCAATGTTTGAGCAAACGGTCATCCAGAGGTGGACCTTGGACCATAAACAATAGCATGGATGTTTAACAGAGTGACTTGAAACCCCCAATAATCCTACTGGTTTTTGCAGCCCCAATAACAATGTTTTTAGAAGTTGAGCATTGGTGTTGAAATGTTCAACACTAATTAAAAATTGACCAGAAAGTCAGAGCAGATGCTTGTAGGAGCCTCTTGCTGTATCTGAACTGCTTTTGTCTTTTTTTCCATTAAACAAATGTCATCAACAGGAGTAAGAGAAAACTTAAGGTATTTATTTTACACCGGTGTCCAAATCAAGCTGAATGCCAGCTTGAGTACTGGATTAAATATAAGGATGAATACATCATGTATGTCTCAGTCTTTGCAAATGTTCTTGTCACATCTTCAAATCATACACTATAAATACTTTGTGTTGCATATCTAACACATCTAACACATTAGAACAGGATATTTTTTCTTTTTTTCCCCCTTTTTGTTAAGATTTATTTAACAATTCATCAAAACTGCAGCTTACTTCTTACTGTGCCGCCACATGAATCCAATTGAGACCAGTTCAGTCTTTAATTTTCCTGATGGGCCTGTTAATTGGTAGCTCTCTTCAGTTGATTAAATTTGTGGCCAAAAGTCAATTAAATGGTCAAGTCCATCCAAAATGGCAGCAGGTTGGGGAGATAGACCTCTCGACAAAAAAACCTCCACAGGATCCAAAACGCTAAAAAGAGCCTGGTTCCTTTTTTGAAACCCGGCTTCAAATCCAGTGTTGTGTGTGTCAAACCTGCTCCTTAACAGCTGTTAGCTCTCAATACTACAGCATCTCTTATTTTCATGCACAGAACATTTAAGTTCAGATGAGTGCAATAGTGTTTTTTTTATTTTATTTTTTTTTCATAACTCTCTTGGTTCCATGATTTAAATGCATGTAGATGGCGTAGGACGGCACATGCTAGTTATATAAGGCTTATTATACTTTTCATAATTTCCCAAAAGGCTGAAGTTTCTTCTAAAATGAACTGAGCTAAAAAGCTTGGAGCTGTTTCTCAGCTAACCATGTTTTGGGTTTGAAACAAAAAATGACTTAAAAACAGATGCAATCACACGGGTGTTCTTAAACAGGAAATCACAGGGGTACACAGATATGAGCTGTATTTTGAATTAAACATTTTATCAAAATAATGAGGAGAATGTGCAGTGAATACCAAAATATCTACAGATTCACTTAAATAAATGTTATTTTACCAGTCTGTTTGTGTCTCTCACTCTATGGTCTGTATTTCTAAATGCTAAATGAGGTCAAACATAAGCTTTTGGAAATACATGAGCATTTTGTTTTGCCAAATAATTCTACACACAGAAAAATAAATTTGTGATGGAGTTTTAATAAGTGAAAGTTTCTTTAAACTGAAATCAGAGGCACCAACTTTTACAAATATCTATCTTGAAAAAAAGATAAGGCTCACCTTCAATGACTAGATGAACAAGTTGATCTATTCATTGTGTCCTTTTAATTTAACATAATGCAGGAATAGTACTTCCACAGTATGAGTGACTTCACACAAATGCTTGGGTTTGGTTATAGATTTTATCAATGAAATTGGTTTTAAATTAAATGTTAATGTGTGGCTGCATGGTGGTCAGAGCTGTTGCTTCACAGGAAAAGGGTACATGGGTCAAATCCCTGTCAGGCAAGGTGCCTTTCCGAGTGGAATTTGCACATCTATGTCATACATGCGTGGCTTCTATCCAGGCACAAAGGACATGTCATATCAATTCTTGACTTCAAGTTGCCCAAAATAATGCCCTCCCACAACCCCAATTTGGATAAACAAGAAAGATAACGGATGTCTAATCAAGATATATTAAACCACAAGTGTAATTTTGTTGTCCATTTGCTGTGTTTAAAGCCTTGAATGGCCAGGCTCCAGCCAATATCAATGAACCGCTGACTCTCTATAAGCCTGACCACAGCCTGAGGTCTTCATGCAGGGCCCTACATGGGGTTTCTAAATCTGAAATGGTCAAGAGTTGACTAAGCTTTTGCAGTTCAGGTGTCACAGCTAGAACTCCATGCCCCAGGATGTCAGACCATCAAACTCAGTGTCCTCTTTTAAATCTCCCTATTAACTTCTGACATCTGGCCATATCTCAATAGTTGTTTTGCTTTTTTTTTTTTGTTCTCATCTCGTCCTACCATTTTTCACTTTCAACTTAATATTAAGACAACAGCACTGACACAAAATGGTGCCACTACTGACACTTTCAAACACAAATTTCGCTGTACAAACATCATTAAAACTTTCAAAGCGTAGATGTGGTGAATGGACCATGATAACCAATGGTAGAGAGCACTTAAAACGCTCACAACAGACAGCCCACTTCAGAACACATTCATGAATCACAGTGAATCAGGCTCTTGGCAGAGCCTTTCATAGTGTTTACTACATTCCTAAAAAACAAAGAACCCTGTTCAGCCTTTCCTCAATTACTGCATCTGTAGATACAACAGCTCAGCAGGAGGTATTCATTCCACCTACAGTAATTACTCCACCAATGCCTTACCTTGCAAATGCACAATCTGTTTGCCTGCCACTGTTTATTTTGTGTAATTGGAGAAGCTGAGCCGCTTGTTTAAACTCATATCCATTTAAATAGTGGACATTATTTCAGATGAATGAACACTAAATACTACACATACATGTAAGAGAAAGCACAATGACCAGCCTCCCAGTAAAGAATTGGACATTCACCTGCTTTGATATTTTGCCATTAGTTGTTTCCAAGTCTTGGGGGTTGAGCACAGACTTTTTTTCTGGTTCTGCTTCTCCCACTTGCTTCTCTTCATCTTTCTGTTAGCACTGGTACCCTCGTACTGCTGCCCCTTACCTTCTTTGATATTTTCCCTTAATTTCATCAAATTTCATTCTGTCTAAGTTTTTGAAGCAGACCTCGCAGATAAGTATGCAGATACTGTACATGCATGTTAATGAAACTGCTTTAAACATGTCTAAGAGAAAATACGCTCCATGTATGACCCTAACAGAGAGTGACTAATGCTGTAATGTGTCCTGTATGGGTCACTAATGACTCTCTTTCAATATCAAATTTAACTTTATGGGCTCTATTTTCGTGCTTCGCCAGAGACGTGGCGCAGGCGCGGCGTAAGTCAGGTCCACTGCGCGTACAAGGCGTTCCCAAGCACAATTTGGTGTTTTGGTGAGCGGTGCAGCCCAGTGTAAGTATCCCCCCTCCCTAACTCAGATCCTCCCAGCGGCGTAAGTCGTAGCGAGGGAGGTGAGAGGGTGTGGAGTGGGTTTAACATAGCAGAGACCTGTATTGACCAATAACATCAGCTCCTCTCCTCGCCTTTAAATCCGCCACCTGCGAGGCGTATTACTATTTTCGTGAAGTAGACAAAGAGATCAAGAGATGTCTGAAGACAGTAATGCCACACGATGGCGAAAGAAGGCGGCTCCTCAACAAGTGTCACTGTAAACACTGCAGAGGGCGTCCTTTACACTCTCTCATATGAGCACAGATGGATTTGGTGTGTGTAATGTTGGACCCACTGGTAAGACAAACACCCTTTTCCACAAATGAAGACACTCACATAAAGTTGCACATACCCACCAACCCACCTTTGTCAAACCTCACGTGACAAAGGTGGGTTGTGCTCAGAGATCACATCATAAATTTCAATAATGGCATTAAAATCGGAACCATCTGTGCGTAAATGACGCATCGCGCTCCGTGGCCTGGCTCTGTCTTTCATAAATGTTGGCATATAAAATAAATTTGGCTCACAAAACTGAATATTATAATATCTGTATGTCGGCTTAAAGTAAATAACTCATCTGATCACTGAAACAAATCATCTGTTCAGCCGCTGCAGCAGGACGGAGAGAGGACACAGAGACGTGTCCAGGTCGAGCTGTGCGAGAAATAAGAGGAAGAAAGAAAAGGAGGGAGACGAATTACATATCTTGTTAACTTCATCATGTGTGTCCATTTACTAGATATTTATTTAATTTAATTTAATGCAGTTTCAGCTGTGAAGATTCGGTCAGGTAGTGTGTCCAAACGCGTGCCAAATGCGCTCATCAGATCAGATATAGATCAGAATATATCTCTATTGATCTAAGTTTAAGTGTTGACTCAGAATATTGGTTGTTGATGATTATTTATTGCACTGAAATGTGCCTGACACTGTGGAAACCTGCCGGTGAGGCATCGGTGACGTATGCCGTTACGCCACCGGTCTACCAAAATACCACTAGACCAGCTGCGCTCCGCCTGTGCTGAAAGCTGAACAGGTTTGAATCGACGAGCTTTCAGCGCACTTTATATGCCACCGGCGAGCACTGAAATAACACTGCACCAGCTGATTCTGTCGACACCTCCCTCTGCCACGCCACCACGCCCATCTTGGCGGACCTCGGTGCGCCTCAGTCCAAGAAAATACCAAACTGGCTGTACGCCGGGCTCCACCAGACGAAAATACCACTGCGCGGGTCCGCCACCCTCTGCCGCCTCACTGGCAGACACGAAAATAGAGCCCTATATGTCAATTCAAGAGTACCACCACCCATTGTTTTGTCTGAACTGTAGATGTATACTTGTGGCGAGCTGTTTGTGCTCTTTAATACAAACATGTGTTGCCAACCATGCCAGCTAGCTAGCTGATTAGCTATTGGGCTAAAGAGATGTATATTCATTGTTTTATGGCAAAATCTCATTGGCAGACATCAATGGATAATGCATATAATTCATCTTTTATGTACTGAAGTTCTTTTTATAGGGTTTTGGAACAATGGGGGCAGTTGAAGAATAATGCTAATTGTTTTCTACCAAGAATGACCATGGACTGTAAACCAGTGGCGGCTGCTGGTCTTTCAAGGAGGGGAAGCTCATTTTTCTGGCCTACATCATAATTGTATTTGTTTATTAGTATGTAACAGAACAGAGTCGCCAAACACAATGGCAGTCGTTTTTAACAAAGACAAAAGTCGCTGAGGATCGGTAAAGTCTCTGGAGCAGTTAAGAACAGCAGAATGAATGACTTGGAAAATGCTCTGGCAGATGTTTTATTCTTCAAGATCGCTGATTCGCTTGTTTAGCTGTCAATCAAAAAAGGATTTCGCCTCAGACAGCTCATCCAATCATGGATGCAGAAGCTTGGAGTCCGGGAGAAAGTCGGGACCGCCCTCTCACCATAGAACTCCAGTGAAGCTGGGCTTCCATTGGGCGGGACAAAGCCCGGCATTTATCCAATGAGCGTCTAGTTTCGCTGCTGGAACAACCCACTTTGAGCTTCCACATTGAAGTCAGCAGAAGCCCAGCGTCCGACTGTTTGAAGCGCTGAGGCGCTGCGAGGATGAATGAGAACGAAGTTATGCCGGTTACCTGTGATTATCAGCTTCTTATCACAGTGTCTGAACAAAAGTTGAAGGCTTTCTAGTGCGTATTTAGTTAATGAAATGTACACACAGCCGTACGTATTTCACCACTTTTTCTTTTTTTGGGGGGGTGACATTTTAAGGGAAGCCGAGCTTCCCTTGCAGTCTTAGAGCAATCGCCACTGCTGTAAACAGAATGGACATTATTTGCCTCCTCGCTAGGAGAAGCACCCCCTGGTGACTAGTTGCAGTATATGTCATACACCTCTTCTCTAGCAAAATGAGTGAAGCTGTGGACAAACTTTGAAAATTTATTACGCAGAATATAATTGTTTCTCCCCCTGGTTGCCATGTTGACATGTAGTTATTGTGAGACTGTGCTCAAGTCCTCTTTTTCTGTGCAGCTCCATTTTTTACCGTTATTAGGGGTTCATATTTTATGTGATTGTCACTTGATACAGCCTATGGGCATAAGAGGGTTGCGTAAGATATCTGAGGTACACTGTTAAAGCATCTCCCGCTGAGCATGACGGCACATGTGCCAGTTTTAGGAAATGGAGAAAATCCTAAAATACCATGAGCAATGCTTCAAATTCACACAATGACGGGAGGCACAGTTATAAGGCTTTATAATAAGTACTGTTTAGTGCAGTCAGTGGCCCTACTTTTCCAAACAGCACATTATTCACAGCTGAACATGCCAGAACATAACAGCACAGAATTTGAACAGCTGTGGCACAAGCCTCAAACAATGGTATTGAAATTAGCATAAAGTTGTGTTTTTATTTCAATCCTCAGTTTAAGTGTTTTCTCTGATTTTCCAGGGTCTGTTAACTTCATGGTCTTCACCAAACCAGGACAGAATAGGATGGTTCAGACTGTAGTAAGGTAAACTGTATAATCATGTTGTCTTTTAATGCACGATGCTTTAGTTCATTTGGTCTATATGTTACCTCCTCCCAATGTGCTGTGCTGCCTCAAAGACTCTTTTAAGGAGTGGCTCTTACAGAGGTATGGTGAGTCCATTACCAGATCCCAGTTGCCATTAAACACATAAGCAGAGAAAACGTCATAAGTAAAGGCGTCTCAGTGAACGGCAAGGTGCTCCCTGCAGAGGTGGCTATTATGTTAAGGATCAGAGATGCAGAAGGGAGCATTTCCCTTTTGGATTTTTATGATCTTGACCAGGAGCTCATTCTAGTCCTTGAGCGTCTGGACCCCTGTGTTGACCTCCTAGATTACATCACTGACAGAGGAGGCTTTCTGCAAGAAGAGGATGCAAAAATCATTATAAAGCAGGTTGTCAAAGCAGCAAGGGAGCTTAAAACCAAGAGGATCTTCCACCGGGACATCAAGATAGAGAACATCCTCATTGGAACAGGTACTGCACAAGCAAAAATGATTGACTTTGGTCTCAGCTGCATCACCACGAAGAAGTCCACCTATTCAACGTTTTATGGAACGTCAGCCCACATCCCACCTGAGTGGTATCAGTCCTGTAAATATAGGGCTGGTCCCACCACAGTGTGGCAACTTGGAGTGGTACTTTCTGAAATGCTGCACGGAGAGATATTTGAAACCACCAGCTACATGGACAACAAAATTAACATCAGGGAGGAGTTATCTGAAAGTAGCAAAGATATCCTTCGCCTGTGTTTGCACCTTGACCCTCATCAACGTCCCTCTCTGAAACAACTCTGTTTCCATCCATGGCTACAATAAGCCATCCCTCACCCTCTGAACCGCATGTCTAACCTGCATCCTTCATCCATCCCAGCGTGGTACTTTTTGAAATGCTGGGGAAAAAAAAAAAATCACACCAAAAAAAAAAAAAAAAGAAAATATATTTATATATATATACATATATAATAATAATAATAATAATAATAATAATAATAATAATTAATTAATTAATTAATTAATTAATTAATTAATTAATTAATTTTAAAAAATAAATAAATAAAAACTTCAGTAACTCCGCCAAATTGACTCAATTGGGTCATTTTTGCCGGTCCCAAGCCCGGACAAAGGAGGAGGGCTGGTTTTGTGACATTAAAAAAACAAGAATCCACAGAAGAAAGTTTATTTGTAAACATATATATGTTTATATATATATATATCTATATATATATATATATATATATATATAAATATATATATACATATATATATAAGTCACTTTTTGTCTCTCCCACAACGTTGTTCATCTCCTGTACAGCGTCCATTTCAATTTGGTCAATTATGCAAATTAGGTAATGACATCATTTAGCGACTCTTGTGACTTTTAGGACAGCCAATAGCTACTTTCCTTACTAAAGAGTTGGCAACACTGGAGACAGAAATACTCTGCAAGTTGGCTATTTTTTTCTGATGGATTAGAGTATGAATGGTCAATGTGGAGAGAAAAAAAAGAATAAAGATGTGGGAGAAAAAAAAAGAGACAGATAGAAAAAATTGGATTCTTGGAAAGATGGCAGCTAAATGAAGCTGTAGAGTATAGTGTAGATGGAGTATGGTCTCAGACACAAGGTAATTATTTCCTGGTTGGTGGAAGGAAAGGAGCAAGGGCTCCTTCATTAACTGGCTGTTCATTACTGATGGATGAATGAACACACCTACACATGCAGAGGTGCACTTCCATTAGATACACAACCTTATGCAACAGAATAAAAATATATTCACAACCATTTAATCAGTCTATTTTTGTCTTGAATGAGCTTTGAGTTTGTTACAAAATGTTGATTCGGTGTTGTAGACGTGAAAGCTATGAGAATGTTCATTGTGCTCTCCAAATGATGATACAAACATAAGTTGCTGACAAAGCTGACTACAAGGTGGTCACCAAATGCATGCAACTGCTGTTGATTGGGACGACAACACAGACTGGGAAAAGTATGTTTTGTCTGTGACCTATGCCATCAGGGATACATTTCCGGTGAAAGTGGACTTCCAGCACTTGCTGAAAGTCTGTGTTCTCCATTCTGGATAGACGAGACCAGCAGGTGGGTGGGGTGATAATGAATTGCCCTTTGAAAATGTTTTCAAAATGGCCTTCAGAGAAGTACTTGACAAACCTATCACCCAACAAATGAAGTCTAGTCTCGTCAGTGGTTGGAGAGACAATCAATCAGACGTAGAAGAGAAAGAAAAGACAATTACGATCTAGACAAATGTTTTAACTGTGGCAATAACAGACACTGGTCCAGAGACTGCCCCGGACCTCCAGGGAATCACCCTCAAAGCATCTAAAACCAGACCAATGTCTTTGCCCTGGATTGACCACCTGAGGGGAGCAGTGGTAACGGCTGTAGATGCAGACATGTTCACAGTTGTGGATAAAGACAGCCAAGGATAAATACAGATGTCTAATACATTCTGAAATACACACTAGACTATGAAACATTTGCTGCTTACACATTCACATGGGTACAAAAACCCACTTACATCATGAATTTGAATGCAGATGAGTGTCTGGATGAAGGTTGCTGCAGGCTGTCCATTTAGGAGAGTCTTCACCCCATTTCCATCTATGACACCTGAGGACACAGCAGTCACTTTTCATCTGTCTTCGGTACCGGAGGACAGGGAAACAGACAAGGTGTGTGTGTTTGTGTTTGTGTGTTTGGTTGGTTGGGGGGGAGGAGTTATGCTGTGGCATATATCTACATGTTTCCCTGCACAGTTAAAAGTTTGTTTGTTCTTTTCCTAGTAAATTTTTTCTTCATTATCGTTATTAACATGGCAATGATGACGATGACGATTATTTTCAGAGGCTGTTTTATGAAAAAAGCTGTCACACTTTAATGTGTAAATAGTAAATAGATGAGGCCAGCCTTTAACTGTAGAAACTAAGATACAAAGCCAATTTGTAGATTTACTATGATGCCTTTAATGGAAGCAGAGTTGTACATCAACTTTTACAGAATGACAGCAATTTCTAGGTTTTCAAAGTGACTTCTGCAGTAACAGTAAAGTAAATGAAAATATCTCAAGTATCTAAACTGTAAAGTGATATATAATCCAAAGGGCTTTGAGAGCTGGCATATGTATTGAAACAGATCAGGGTTTGATGTGGGTAGCTGTAAATTTAAGAGATGTGTAGGTAACACAAGAGATGCTTTCAGCAAGTGCTATGAAATGTAAGAGAAATGAAAAAGGGGGCTCTGGCTTTGAGATCATGATCACTCCATCGATTAGGGCGAATGAGGTCAAAGCATAAGATATAAACAGGAGTGTAGGCAGAGCATCATGGTTTGAAGCACACGAGGATTGCATTAATGTCATGAATCAAATGTCAGCAGCCTATGGGACCCAGTTTGGTTTGTACAGATAGTTTTGTGTCTGAGAATCTGGAGATGTCACAAATTAATTAAAGTTTTCATAATCAGGTGTTTTTTAAAGGCGAAGTGAAGGAAGGCCACCTTGCAGGGAGTTGCACTCAGTCCTCAACTCAAATGAGATGAGATCTGTGTAGATTAGTATGTAAGTCTCCATGTTGATGGATGTTAATTCAGTTACAGTCAGTTTCTGCTACAAGATCATGACAAACAAGTGTTGGAGGTTGCAACTGAGATTTTGGCAGAATGGGCAGGTGTTGCATGTATGTGTTCGAGGTTGTTCCAGAAAAAAAAAAGAGGCTGAAGAGCAGCCGTGACTTTTCTTGCCCCTTTCAGGTATGAAATGATCTATTCTGCTCCAACCTTTGGGGGTCACAGGAGTAGACAGTGAGGTATAGAAGGGTTATGTAACGCAGGAGTCATGGCAAGTAAGCCAGTGGGCTTGTTGTGAGATGAAAACAGAAAGGGTCTGAAAACAAAACGATGGAGGACAACAGAGAGAGAGAGCACAGCCATAAAATTGGCTTCAATTGTGTTTGACTCCACTCATCCGTGTGTGAACAAATAAAGCAGGGTTAGGAGGTTTATACTGTCAAAAGATGATACTTTGACCTCTGCTGTGCTGCTGACTGACTGCCACCTGCCCATAAATTGTGACCACGAATGTTCAGAATGAAGTGGTGAGAGGAGCTGAGCTGAAAAGCAGAGCGTCAGTTCTGCTCAGTTTTCATTTGAACTAACTTGAATCATGCGTTGACACAAGCTTTGGGGAGAACCGAGAGTGGGCTTGCTTTTTTTCTTATTGGTTAAAGATAAGTACTTCAATTATGGTGGCTTGTATGGGGATAATACAGAAGAGAAGAATAGCATAAAATAGAATAGAATCATTTAGAGATAAGAGAACGAGACACTATGAAAAGAGCAAATGATGCAAAAAAAGAAACAGGAATAAATAAGCAGGACAGAAAAGAAAGTGCAACAATTGGAGTCGCTGATCAAAAGTAGAGACCATCAGGCATAAACCTCTTAAAAGGTAGTCGAGCTTGACACCTGCAAATGTGCTTATATGTAAAAGTAAAAGCATCTATAACACAACAGATCTCTTCCATCAATTTTCAGGATCTTTTAAAGATGCTTTTGTGATGACAGTGCTTATTTATACACAATCAATCCACTCCAGTGTTTGTAGCCTCCCAAATGCAAAAACAAACTCTTTGCAGTGATGTTGATAGCTTTCCTATGCAGTGAGTCTTCTGGACACACAGGTATATGTGACCCCCTGGAAAACTGGAAAACAGCAGGTCCCTAATAAAATTCTTGAGAAATTGTTGAGTTAAAAAATTTATAATTACTAGATAAATAATCAGTAAAGCTCAAAATGTACCTAGTCAAAAATAGTGAAGCTTTTTGGAGCAATACAATGCTTATCATAGGCCACCATCACCAACCATTCAAAATCAAGAAAGGGTGGGACCAACTTCATCATCAACAATTGTAAGAAAACAAAAAAATATTTAAATCGAAAGAAAAAAACTCTATCAAACGCAACATTTCTACATGTCCCTTGTTTAGTGTTTTCCATCTGTGCCAATGGCAGTGGATTTTCCTACTATAATCAAAGTTTGTGTGATACTGTCTATTGTCTAGTCTTAATAACCAACACACTTTGGGCCTTTATCAAACGGAAGCTCTGGAAATGGCTCCTCACTTTCATAGAAATTCGTTATTTGGATCTGTTATTGTCTCCATGAATCAAGACGATTGACAGATAATGCATATCTGCAAACAGAGCCTGAGGCACACTTATTCTTTTTCTCTCTTCCCGTGTTTCTCAATATTCTCTAAAGATCAACACATGCACTTACACACTTAAACTTGCATTTGATTTCCCCTTCAAGCTTCAAAAAACACCTATAGAGTGACACTGAGGCCAGGGATTAATCTGAGAAAGTACCAGAAAGATGCATTATCCACCCAGATTAACGTTCCTCCTGCTCCAGGGGCAAAGAAATGAGACTGTGTGTAGTCATGTGTACATGAGTGTGCTTTCAGATATGTATGTGAGTGTGTGTCTGTGCAGGTGGGAGTACAGATGTCTACGCAGAAAGCTTATGCAGCTAACCCAGTGCTCTAGGATACAAGTGTGGAGACGCTGAAGTTTAACAAAGCAACATAGAAAGTAGGAAGTTGTAACTTTTGGAAATTAGTTTTGGGGAGGAAAGTTTGATGGAGTCAGATAATTTCCAACACTTGTGGAAAAAAAAACAAAAAAACTTTTGATTCAAGGAGGAGGAAGCAGGAAGCTTCAATGGTTCTGACAGAGACTATGTTTCCAGTTTGAGAAATAGAGAGGAGTGTTATGTAAAAACACGATGGGTTGAAGTATTCTGAACTTTATTCAAAGTTGGAAACATGACTCAGTGCAGCACAGCAGGTAGCTTAGCTTATAGGTGCATTAATGTAAAAATATCACACATTATTTGAGAGGAGAGAGAAAGAGAAGCCACACAATGGAAATAGTATATCAAGTAAGATTAAATAAACGGGTAATTTTGGAGATGGATAAAAGGTTGAGAATGTGTGTTTATTTAATCTGACTTTGTTTCGTCGTTCTAAAGATAATACAATATACGCCTGTTGTCACATTATAATGATCAAATCCTTCATACACAAATCCTGCCTTTCAGTGCTGTCAATTCTGACCACATGGGAATGTTTAATGAGCAGTAAATGCACTGCGTGTGTATTCATTTAATACTAATAATGGATGGAGACAATTAAACATCCTTGTCTGAAACAGAGAGAGATCAATGATAGACATGTGAATGATGATGAGAACAATGACACAGAACCTAATTAATATGATGGATGATAGGGACGATGATTTTGACAAATAACACCAGATTAAAGATGAGGTGAGGAGGGATGTAGGAAAAACAGGGTTATAATAGCAGAGGTGCAAGCAGGATGGAGGGATGAATGAATATTAAGGTCAAAGACAGACTGAGTGATTGCTCTTTTGAAGGCTCCTTGAGAAGTTAACCCAAAGCTTGGCTGATGTAAAAATGAAAAAAAAGGAAAAAGACATTTTTTCTAAAATTAAAACAAATGTGTGCTCCTTTTAACTTTGTCAACAATTTATGCACTTTCACACACAAGTGTTACAGCATTTTAGTCAAAGCCTTGATTTTCAGATCACATGATTCGACCTTAAATCAACCTAGGATGACTCACACCTCGACTCTCTCTTTCAAGCACTGACCACATTACAACTCCAATGATGGAGAGCAGGACTCAGACCTATTTACAGAGGTTTGATTGTCCTTGTTGGTTTTCTTGCATGAGGCCAGAGAAAGCTGCTCTTTGTGTTCATCTGCATGTGCGTCATCAGGTGCTTTAGTCACTCTGACTGTCAATGAAGTTGCTGTTAGCTAGGTATACATGATGCACAGCATTGTAGTAGTAATTCTTAGGCAGGCAAGGTCCATATAGTGTATAATTTGGAGAGAAACAGCAGTCATTCCTATAGCTCTTCAAGTAATGGAGACTTCAATCAGATTCTTTGTGAGTGATTTTAAAGTGACTCAGACTTTATTACCAGGAACCCAAGGCTTGATCCTGACTTGAGGTTTGTTGATTTTGCTGCAGCACTGATAGAACAAAAAAAAAAAAAAGTGTCCGACACTTCGGGCTGGGCTGTATGGGAAAAGTTTATCACGATATATTTTTTTTCATATCAGTCGATATCGATATATATCATGATATAAAAAATGAAATTTATAAGTGCCTATTGGTAGCATGTCTTTTGCAATAAGCTACTACATCTGTGAGGTCTTTCTGTCTTTTCGACGTCTTTTCGTAAGGCGTTGCGATAGAGAAAGCTGAAAAAATGGTCGGCTGTTTCAGCTGCACAGGCGACATGGGCTCCTTGCTCCGCTCGGGGTTTGTAACCTTTTGCATTGTGTGTGCTCTGCCGCGTGGCACTGCTGCAGCTGGTGAAAAACATGGCAGAATGCTGGCCATCGAAAAGCATATTGACCATGTTTCATATTGATATTGAGGGAAATTTATTTTCAGTATATATTGTTATCGTTTTATCGCCTTAACAGCCAGACAAAGTTGCTCTCTGTGATTTTCTGTGATTATGCTCAAAACTGAGACCTTAAGCAATGTTGTTCAAAACTCAACCTTCGCTTTTCCTGTTCACTGTTAGCGAGCCCATTTTTTTCTCAAACTGAGTTTTGAAACCTATTTGAAATGCTGACCTCCCCCATCAAAGTTTGACCTTCCAGAGGCGGGCCTTTAGCCTCCAAGCAAATAGCTTTAGTGTGTCTGCCTGTCAGTCAAGTCAGCCATGCCTCTGATTTGCCAATCTTGTAACCTTAATAACTTTGAAACAAACGCTTTACCAAAAAATGAAAAAAAGAAAAAAAAATGAAAACCATCACTCCTCGTATAGTGGGTACTGTGGGAGCCCTGAGCTATTCAGACCAGAGTTGTTTTTTGAACCAGTCTGTTGACATGTTTATTTTTGCTCTACAATTGGCTTTTGCCTCATAGTTTAAGTGGTTTTCTTGCACCTCTGCAGCCAGCCTCAAGCAAGCACTCAGAGAACTGGAGTTTATAGCACTTCATTTCTCAAGACTGGAGGTTGCTGCTTGGTCTTTACAGATGGACCGGCCTCAGGTTTCAGGTGAGTTTTATCTGTATAAGGTGCATATCCAAAAGGCACTTTTTCACAAGGGGTTCACAAGTGAAGCAGCGAGCCCAAACGGATACTTTGTGGCATTTTCTATGACACTCTAACTACTAATGCTTGATTTCAGATTTAATCTCTGACGCGCACCCATTTACAACCTGTTAATTGTGTCTTAAAGTGTGAATGAGATCTTTCACTGAAGACACAAGCTTCTGAATCCATGATGCCTCACCACTTTCCAATCTGATCTCATTCACAGATGACATGAACCAAAAGCTTAGGCCATGGAAGTTAATTTGGGTTGTGTGTGTGTGTCTCCAGGGACAACATTGACACATTTATACATTGACAGCAGGACATGACCCCAAAGCAACACCAGCTCAGACAGTATTGAATATGACCATTACTCTGTATTTTACTGCCTAATGCACGTTTTCCTTTCTGAATGATGAAATATTTGTTGGACTTGTGTCCTTTGGATCTATTTTGCACTATTTTTGCGTCCCTGTTAACGGTCATGGTCAAGAGTGCTGTGTTCAACAATACTGAAACCTAAAAAGGACTTCCTGTTTTAAACTTTTTGCAGATGTGACAGTTCTGGTGGCCAAGGCAGTTCATTTTCATATCAAAATACTGTATATGGAAAATAAAGTGATGCGTACATATTAGGGGTGGGAGAAAAAAATCAATACAGCGTAGTATCGCAATATTTTGTCTGGTGATATATTGTATCATCTCATTTACCAAGTATAGATTTTTCAAATTAATCGCTAACATAAAGTCAAATCTATAATAATGGAAAATAAAATCAACTGTTTGTCCAGTGAGGTTGGCAGAGGTGACATCATAGAGCAGGAGAAAGTTAGTACAAAAAATATATATAAGGTTTACAAGACGTGCTACATGAAAATAAAATACAGCGTAAATCAGACAAAATTAGCCAAACAGTTAAAAAAAAGTATAAAAATGACACTATATTGTATCTCAATAATATCTTATCGTGGGGCGATAAGATATTACGGTACTAACTATATATTGCACAGGTCAGAGTGTGTGCTGCCACTAAGGCATTTTTTTATTTTTAAACGGAATGGTTCCTTAATAATTCATGTGTCTTACTTCAGTTTTAGAAGGAATTAATTACTGCCAGTTTAAATTGTTTTAAAACGAGTTTTATTTTGAAGGCAGCTTGTCTAATGACATCACGACCTGTTCATGGTCTCCACCTGGATCTTCTCACAGCATAGACATAATAAAAGATAGACCCCGCATCGGCCGCTACCACGAATGGGCGCTGTCGAGAAATGCGGCCGCCATCTTGGTCCGGTCATCCGCCTCACTCTGCACCGCTGTTTAACCGGCGGAATGAAGTCTGAGCGCATTAAATGAATCATAGTTCGCTCAATACTACGTAATTTTCTTCTCTGCAAACGCCATTCAAAGAGGCATAATAGAGGCTTTATTTTTTTTTGGCGTTTTCAAATACTCAGAATGAATAAAATGATAACAAGTTTTTGTCCTTAGGAAATCTTCAAAATGAAACAGGAGATCACCACAAAGAAATCTTTAATAAAACAGAGCTCACTTTCTTCCTTCTTCTTTCTATTTTGTTTCTTAACGTTTCTTAGAACCTCTCTCAAACAAAAGTTTTTCAATCTAATGCAAATCTGTTGATAATAGAGCAAAGTTGCTATTATTGTGAATAAGCTAGCTGTTCGCAAATGCTGTTTCCTTTTTGGAGTTGACCGATAGTCTTCCTCTTTGGCCTACAAATGACTCTACAGTCAAGTGTAATGTTGAAAAAACGTTTAATCATAACTGTGAAAAGTTATTTCTTGAGCCCTGTTCTCTGCTGTCCGCCTGTTGGCACAGGAATACGCCGCACAGTGCTCCGGCATCGCTGAATGAATGAATGAATGAATATGATTGACCGGAGCGTATGGGAAGCTTGACCTGACCAAGATGGCGGCCGCATTTCTCGCTGCGCAGCACCCCCAGCGGGGTCTACCCTTTTATTATGTCTATGCTTCTCACAGCAAGGCAGACATGTTGAGCATGCGCTGAATGCAATCTGTTGTCATCCACTAAAAATTCATCACAGAGGCAACGCCGTAAGTTCATATGCATAACTACAAGAATGTTAAGAATATAAATATTGAGGTTTTGTTAAAAAGGACGACGTTAATTTACTTTATTTACAGTTTAAAAGAAACATTTGAGTCTCCTAAGAGTGTGTTTAAAATCATTTATTATGTTATATTGAGTTGTATGAGTTGTTGAGACAGTTTTGTACTGTTTATTTGCAGTTTTCACCGGCATGTTTGATGAGGATGAGTGACAGTAAATGTCAACTTTACTACGACTCTGTCTTCATTCGCTCCGGTTTAACTTGGTGGTAAGTCAGAGTTACAACACACTGCACGAGAACACCACAGTATGTATCACATATGTGTTTGTGTATGTGTGTAAAAGTGTGTTGGATTCTGAGGGCAGACTGGTTGAAAACTGTAAAGAAAAAAAATGAGAGATATTGAACTGACATGGTCTTTCTTCAAGCACTCAGCCTCCACAGAGCAGAGCCAAGTGGTTCTCAGAGCCTCATCGGTTATTAAAGACCCCTCACACACATCTTTTTTTAATGTGCAATGCTTTATTGATCCATGCAAGATTTGTTTCTCACACTGGACACTCTCTTCATTTCACTTTGAATACGGCCTGTATGCTGCTAAAGAGTGCTTCTGTGGTTGACTGAACTTAAACCCCGAGTTGTCACCAGGCCACTCCACCGCCTCTAATGATAAAACTCCCCCACTCCTCTGCTTTGTGTATGATGACTCACAGCAAGTATCCAGCACCGCTGCAGAGAAAACAGAAGCTGGAGTTAAAGCAAGGCCAGCAATAAGTGTTCTCATATCTCAGCTTCCTGTCCCAAGATGCCCTCTGTCTGCTTCACTCTCTTATTTTATTTTTCAGAGGCAGTCATATCTCTCTGCCTTCTCAGCGCCCTTTTCTGTTTAACTCATTTTGTGATGAGCACCAGAGCCTTACAGTGAGACAAACAATGTGTGTATGCCTGCTTGTCGTGTGTGTGGGATACTCTGAGTCTCTACGCTCTCGAACCCAGGCATGAGCAATTCTTCATATTATTGCAGCGTGTGCTAAAGTTGCCGTATCTGTGTGCAATTACAGGTGCAAAGCAATCAGTCAGAATGAGGCCAGCGCAGTGAATGCTCCACTCACAACTTGTCATCTTTATTCTATCTATTTTTTGCTTGAATATTCACCACAGACTCATTACACGTCTCCTTGCTGGGTGAATAAGATTTGTTTGTGTCTTGTGAGTGGCTTTGTGTTTCAGCCATAAAACTGTGCGAAGACTGAGAACATTATACGTCAGAACGCTGGGGTCTTTGTGAAACACATGCAGAAAAAGGATGGTATAAGCAGCGAAGTTCAACCAAGGTGATAGCAGCAGAAATAGCGCCTGATGTTGTGGCAAATATAATGTTCTGATATCAGGAAGGATGTTTTGACACCAAAGACTAACATAAATGGATTAATAGGAAAGGTCCGTGTGGACACCGACTCGTTTCCTTCCTCTGCTGAACCTTTTATCTGCCATGCTCAGAGTTTCTCTTGCTTGTTCCTTTTTTCTATCACAGCCTTCTCACTATCTGGCTTCGTAGCCTAAAATTGTGTCTCTCCCCTCTGGATAGTGTTCATTAGTATGATAAATCTCCCGGGCCTCCCTAAATATTCTGCTCAGTTTCTAATGAGACACGCCCGTGTGCATGCGCACACACACACACGCAAATACCAAAACAAATCTTGCGGCGATGCTGCAAAGATCAAACCTTGTTTGGAATCGGCTAGATAATGCATCCTTTCAAAGTTACCACAAGGCAGGGCCCCTAAGAGTTTGTACACAAAACCTAATCTGTTCACATGCTGTGATCGCAACTAGAATGATGTCGAAGCTGCACAGAAACAAGATCAGCAGAAACTTACCGCACCATTACACAAAGATTCATGTCCGCTTTGGTGCACTGCTTATACTGAGGACTTACTGCAACTTCCACCACATCTCTACTTCTCGAAAACTTCATAAATGTTTCTTTGGAGTTGTATTTGTACTGAATGCCTTCCCCCCTTCAGAGTCTTGGGATGCTTTTTACACAGGCTAAAGTTGTCTATCCCCTGAGTTTTCCTTGAACAGATTAGCCAATGTCAGAATACATGCTGTCACGAAACATATCTCCCAAAGCAACCATGTTGCTAAAAGGCTCAGGAATCATGTAGTCTTTGTCGCCCTGTCATAACCAGCTCCCATTTGTAATGTACAATACCTCCCATGACCCTGTTACATTACAGTAAATCTAACTCATACAAACTTTGACAGCTAAGGGCCTGGGTGATTGGAACATTATGAAAACTGAGGAAGCAAAGCATGGGTGGGGTCTCAAATAAAGAGAGTGAGCCTGTCTGTCACATTTTTAATAAAAACACATCGTCAGGGATAAATTGCTGTCTTCGTGTTCAGTCTGGGTTGTTGTCTGTTTGCATGGGAGTTATTGCTGTTTTTTTTGTTTTTTTGTTTTTTTCACATTGTGTTATTCATTCGTTTTTACTGGTACAATTGAGCATGTGCAACATTTGACTCCAAGACAAATTCCCCCTAAGGGACAATAAAGTGTATTCTAGCACACCACTAAAAGTAAATAAACCAAACAAGCAGTGCTTTTGTTTTTGTTTGTTTGTTTGTTTTTCTAAAGAGAGCAGGATCTTGGACCAAGCCTATTGTTAGAGCATTATGAGTAAAGGCAGGTTTCCACCTTATTGGTGTCAGTGTCGTAGTCTGTGGAGAGGAGGCACCTCTTCAGGGTCACCTCCTAATAAATGACTGAGGCAGATTATTAACTTCTGTATCTCTTCCCCCACTTCTTCCCGCTCGCCGTTCACTAATACTGCAACTGCACAAGGAGCGTGACCCTTAGCTGCCACACACGTCCACTCAAAAATCTTATATGCACTCACTCTGTTCTGCACACGGACTGTGCCATTCTTCCTGACTTACCCAGGGCTGTCCAGGGACAGATTAGCTGTGACACAGTGCTGCCCTGCCACCTCTGACCTTCCAGAAAGTTCTGAGAGCGCAGACCCCTGGCCTACCACTGAAATCCAATTACCCAACCAAGCAGGGAGGCAAGAGGGGAGAAAGAAGGCATGGTAGCCAGGGATGGTGGGTAGAGAGGACAAAAATGAGACTGAAAATGCGGCTTACAGTAAATTCATCCAACTTGCTCCGTTTTAATCCTGGTTTACATTCTCACTCACTGCCATTTGTCGTACTGCTTTCTGTCTTTTGCCATCATATACATCGTTTACCACAGTTTTGCTATTTTTAGATTATGCTGTTTCATGAGGCCCACAGGCAAAGAATGATATAGAAGAGAAAAAGATGAGACAGCATGGCTCGATAAAGTAGGTGAAACAGAACAAAGGGATCAGCTAAATATTATTAGATTCAAGCCACACAAAGTTTCAAGGTAATCTGAGATTGCTAATGGATTGAAGTAAACGAGGTGGATGAAACTGTGCTCAAGTTTGCATAAGCTTTAAAAAGTCTTTCCATTAGATTTACATATTCATGAGTGTCTTCTACAATCTCTACAAACAGTCTTCTGAAGGTTATAAAAATCTTTTATTTATCTTATCTGTCCTTGTATCGATCACTGAATCAGAGTTCAGGTAGCTTTTCTCAAAGGTCTGCAGCAGCCCTTTGATATAAGACTTGATGTAAGGGCCAAAAATATTCCTCCCAAAGGGTGAAGAGAAGCCCGATAACAGAATTATCTGGAGAGAGATCTGTTTGCTTGGGATACAATATCACCTCTTATCCTAGTAATACTGATGAAGGATCCACTGGTCCTGCTTTAAAATTCATATGAAAGAGCTCAGCAGGTGAACGGATCCAGATATCAGGGCCGGCTGTAAATGGGCCACAGGGTGCTCTTCAGCGGTACTGAACTTGTGTGCATGCAAACACAAGTATGATACCTGAGGCTAAAAACAACAAGGATGGGAGGAAGAGAAGAAAGAAGAAAACTGCATATGAATTTTCAACCTTCAGTGTCTCTAAATATTGAGTATCTGAAAACATCTATCGGTCCATCTATCACGAGGGTTGTCACGATACGAAAATTTCAAACTCAATATCGATACCCAGGAAAATACTCGATACTATTTTCGATACTACTTTAAAAGGCTTAAAACATGAAAAACAGAACAGCAGATAAATAATCAATTAAATAAATTTTTTAAATGATCACAAAATAAAAAATATAAAAAAATAAACAAGACAATCACTTTTTCATTTGGAACCCAGGTTTCTCCACTGTGTAAATGTGTAGTTGGTCCTCACAGATATACTCTGCTACAGCTCTGTTTTTATTTTGACAGCTACAGAAGACTTTGGGTCAAACTTTCTTAAATAGCAGTGGAAGAGTAGGCTCTGGTTTCTTTAGCAAGCTAAGGGCTGCATTAGACATTAACCTCAGCTAATGGCTAACAACAAAAACAAACAACATTCACTGAGCATAAAGCTAACCATGGCTACTGCAAAACCATTTACAGTAGTGTAAAGGATGAACGGGAGCTTTACTAACCTGGCTGGTTTTGCCCTCCTGCCGCCGCACTGGCCATACTTAACAGCAGTAAAATGTGGGACAGCAAGCAGGGTCGCAGTGAGGGCTCTCCCGACTGCTGGACACTGTCTGCCGGGTTGGCAGCGCTGCTTGCAGAGTGCGCGCATTGGGTGCTGCGGGTACGCACACCACAGTATTGATACCATGGCAAATTAGTATTGTATCTGGATACAGCGCTTAAGTATCGATACTTTTCAAAGCATTGATACTTTTGACAACCCTATATATCACAGGTGTTAGTGGTTGTGTTCGTTGAGTAAAACTGAAATGGAGTGTTTTATTTTGAAAAGAAGCCAGATGCCTTATTTTGTGTCTGTGCCCGACTTCCTTTACAGCACAGGTTAATCTGTGCTGAATTTATCCGTAATTCCCCAGTGTCTGGAAAAAATAGAACTCTTACGATTAGCTGCAGAATCTGGCAATCTGTAGCGGAACGGAAAGAAACTGGTGAAAATTGACACATTAACTTGAATGGTTATGATCAGCTGTGATTGGCAGATACAGCCTTTTCGTAGCCATTACAAATGCGGTGGAAATTGGGGGTAATGGTAGTGCTGACTCAGCCTCATTTTCAGTCATCCTACCAGCCTGTAGCCTCTTTGCTAATAGCTACAGTGTGCCTTCTTGGATTAAATCAGCAATTCCTCTGATCCAACAAGCTTATAACCTTAATATCTTCAAAAAAATAAAATGGTTACAAAAAATTCACTTCGTGTATGTTCGGTGCCGAGCTATTGGGAGTAGGAGCCCAGATCTTTAGAAACCAGGCTTTAAACATGTTCAGTTTTTTTTTTTTTTTTGGGTGGTGGTGGTGGAGGGTTCTTTTTGCTCAGTGCATACATGGTTTCTGGTTCTTCCATAGCCAGGCTAAAGTGAGCACTCTTGAACTGCAGGTTATAGCACTTTCACATTATTTCATTTTTTTAAGACCAGAGGTTGCCACTTTAATTTGACCACCATCAACTTGAACTTCTTTGTGACAGTCACCTTTGTCAGAAAAAAAACAAACTTCCCAGCACCACCAAGTGGACCAAACAAGCACTTAGTGAATAAAATATTAAGGTGGCTGTGGAAAAAATATAGCCACAAATATGTCAGGATACTATGCACTATTGATTTATGGCCACATTCCTCTTTATATATTTATATAACACAAATATTCTTTATATGACAAAACAGGAGTAATTAGACATGTCAAGCAGCTGTCCAGCTCTGCTTCTGCTGATTCTAAGAAAAACAGTGATACAAAAACATCTTTATTCAGAGGTCTGGGTATATTTGAAGCTCTTCTTATTCTAATCCACAATTTTAAGTAACAAAATTATGGTCTTTTTAGCCAAACACAATCCTTGTTCAAATTTATACAGGACTCTTTTGAAATTTGTACCTGTAAACTTCATTTTTCTTGTAAATCTTATCCGTGGCTCTTCTAGTGTGCATGTTCCTGTTCGTGCATAAACTAGGCAGATACAGGTCACTGAACCCAGACAAGTTTTTTTATCCTTAGGATATCATCTGACTTTAATTCCAATCCCTTGCATGGCTTGCCACGATAAATGAAGTCATTCAAAAGCAGCTCCCTCCTCACAACACCCATTCTAACATCCAGACACACACATCGAGTAGATCACTTTACAGCAAAATGGTTTAGGCGCTTTCCCATATTTTCTTTTCTACCTACCACTATCATTTGCTTTAACAGCATGTCCTCCAATTATTTGGCTCCATTGCGACTTTAATCTTATTTTTTGTTATTTCTTTATCATATTGTGTATGTGTTACATCCTCAGATTCACTGATCAGTTAAAGTGTTATTGCCCAAAAATCTTCAAACTGCCTTTGATTGTGAGCAGAGATCCGATTCACAGATAAAGTTGAATTTAAATTAAATGGCTTTAGGAAAACAGCGGCTTTGAATAACCAAAACTAGACCAGGTTTATCATGACAAACTTAGAATATGATTATAACTCATCAAAAGAATGAAGAACAAAGATTTCATTCTCAAGATAACTAATTTGGACATCTAGTCAAAGGCAATGACAGGGATAAGGAGATGAAAGCAAAATAGAGAAAAGTTTCAATGCGCAGATTATACCCTTGAAAGAAACTTAATAAATGGAAAGCACAAAGAGGATTAAACACGCATATGGAGCGGTATCCTATGCGTCTCTGAAGCTTACTTTGTTGTATCATTGCAAAAAAACATCAACATATGCCATAAACGCTAAACCACTCTGAAACAGCTGGCATGGGAATGTGTTTTCAAATGGAATAATAGTCTTATGATAATCTGAATAACACAGTAAAAGTGGAACAAAGCCAGCCTCACGAGATGACGTGTATAATTAGTGACTGGGGAGTCACGCCCAGGGAGGGATATTTCCCTCTTTTTCTCTGCAGAGGTTGAGTGATGAGATTGAGATGTGAGGTGTGGGATTGCAAGTGACACCTCCTAGAAACAACACCTGCTACCTCGCTAACGCGTTTAGCATAAAGTAATCAAACTTTTCTCATTATCTCAGCAATGCAAGCCAATTAGACATGATACATCAACAACTCTGCAATTATCTACAATTACAACTCATTAAGCTCTGATTTACTTATGTTTTAATTAGCTGGCACCGCACTTTGTGTCGCAGACAATGTCCTTGCGCTGGTGTTGGTGGTCGTTGTTGCCGCCGTCGCAGCTGATGGTGTTTGCTGGATTGTTGCACTTGGCTGAGCATGGTTTACTCAAGAGGCCATCAATCTCCTCCTCACCGCCTCACTGTTGACTCTCACTCCTCCAATACACGCTCTCTAACTGTAGCCTGGCTTTTGAATGGCTGCATGTTAAGTATCCGTTAGCATGCTTTAATTGATGGTGCTTCGCCTAGAGTAAATATTGCAAAGCTCTCTCGCTTTTGAATTGTGGCAGAGCACGGCAGAGGTGACAAAAGGGTCAATAAATAAATGTGTGCTGGAAGCGCCCTATTTCTTTATTCATCCCACCCAGGTTCACTGACTTCAATTTCTGAAAATGAAAAATAAACCCACAAAGGAAAATATATCTTATTTAAAAGTACACGCTGTGTCCAATGCAGTAAATAAAGCCAAGCATATCCTGGTGGTCAATGTGTCTTGGAAGTAGACCTATTATGTTGTGGCTTTTCCTTTCCCGGGCCTTTAGATTCTTTGCATGAATAAAGAGGTGACAGAAAGAGTTGAATGCAGAGAGAAGAGAGGAGAGGGATGGATTTAGAAAAGCTCCATAAGTGTTGGAGGGAGGGAAAGGACTGCTGGAGCAGGCAAGGAAAGGGAATGGGATTGACGCCACAGATTACCCATTTGCTGTTCCCCCATCCTGGTCTGTGAACAAGTAATTTAGCTATTTCACTTAAAGCTCCTTTCGCTTCTCCCTGGCAACGTTTTAACCATTTTTAGTATCAATTGTCTCTTGCCTTCATGACAGAAACAAACCAAACCAATTTGCACCCTCTTGTTTTTTGAAGAGGCAATCAGCAAAGTGTCCTTGGTTTGATTAGATCCCAAGTGGCTGTCTTTACTTACATCCATTTACACACTTTATTTCTTTTGTTGCCTTTTCCCCCTTAAAAAGGCTTCAATAGTGCTTCTTCTTAAACCCCACAGAGATTACATGAAGTTGAAAATCCTCAATAAATGCTTGACCTAAATAGTCTATCCCTCCATCTAATAAAACTTATTCACTGTCTCCCATCCATCCTGCCACTCTTTTGGAAATCAAATTTATCTCTGTGTGTGGCCTCCTGCAAGTAACTGTGGTAGTTTTTTAAGATTTGCACCCCGGTGCTGCACAGTGTGACTCCCACAATGACATGTGGCTTTGGCATTGATGTTACTCACTCTTTCAACCACTGGGGTGCATTTTTTAAACATTCACAACGTCACTTTTTTGACTGTATCTAAATTTTATATGTGTATATATGTGTGTGTATATATATATATATTTAAACTACAAAATTTGGCTTCTAAAAAGCTCTGTTGAGATATCGGGAGAAAAAGGAAAATAGCAGACAGGCAACTGGGGAACAAACAGGAACTTATTTGAGATAGAAAATGTTTTCTTAATTTCCTGGAGGAACCTTAACACAATGATCTCAGAGGGGTTCTGTCTATTCGCTCATGCTGAAGTTATTGTTGGTTAAAAAGCCCTTGGCTCAGTCAGCCTCCATTCCTCCAAAGCCTTCAGTAAAACTAGCGATTCATTGTGTTAGTTGGACTGAAACAGGACTTTTAAAATACAGGTTAACACTGAAGAAGAAGAATCAGAAACAGAGAGATGGAGCGAGATTTACAGAAACAACAATAATTTATACAGATGAAGGGTTCAAGTGGCAAGAATAATGGAACAAGTCTGTGTTATAATTTAAGGAATGATGATGATAATTGACTGATAGTTTAATTTGTGGCAATTACAGTCAACAGGTTCATAGTAGTAGCAACATAACAGTAATGATGTTTGATGTTTGGTAGGAGATGAAGGAGACAGTACAGCGAGATGGAAGTAGGCATATCTCCGCATACATTTGTCAATAAATCAGTTCTTAGCTGGTGCATGCAAGGACAGTAGTTCTTAAATCATTTAATCTGCTTACCAAACTATTATTGTAGCTTGACTTACCTGTACATTTAAACACACAGGGCCTGATCTACTAATGTCCCAAATAACGAGAGCTAAATTACGTGTGCAAACTAAAAACTACACATTCTATTAGTTGGTGTGTTGCAGGTGATCTACTGTGATTGTGCGCTCATTTGATAACAGGTGCAAAAGTGGTACAGACTACCCTATTTAGATGAGGATTTAGCATGTGCTACTGGCTGTCACCAGGGAGAGTCGGGAACAGAATGGCCGTAAATGAAAAATTACGATGGAAGCCATGGAGTTGCACCTATTGTTTTGGGGAAGTCAGCAACTGCATAAAAAAACTGTTTTGTGTCATTTACTACATCCCAAGTGCATAGGAACTGAATATACTTACTCACCCTGTGTGACGTAGCATTTAACACCTTAACAACACACCAGAAAAACTATTTTGGGAGATGTGTCCACTATTTTTTTTATTTCCGACAGTCCAAATATGTTGACTCCCTCCGTCGTCTGTCACTACACTTTTGCCTCATTCTTGCTAGTGTGCGCAACACTGTGCCAGTTTGCACCTGCCTTTGAGACAGGCCAAGTATAGACGACCGCAATCAGTCCCCCGCCGCTTGTGATGTTGACATGTAGTTATTATAAGACTGGTTTTTGCTCCAGTCCTCTTTTTTCTGTACAGCTCCGTTTTCAAAAGTTATTAGGGGGTTCATTTTTTCTATGATTGATGGGTGTATGGGTGTACAAGGATTGCGTCACTCACCCAGGGGATACGCTGTTTGAGTCGAGTGTCATCACAGCGACTGTCCCGTTAAATGCGTACAATGCTACTGCGCAATGCGCAAAGGTTTCAGGAAATGGAGAGAAAATGTGGAATTACTTTTTGGCTTAAATACGTACAATGGCAGAAGGCGGAACCAAGTTGTCCATAGTATATACAGTCTATAGCTTGGACCACAAAGCTCACCCATCACAGGAGACGGAAAGTCTCTCTTCAGACTTGAGTCCACATTTCCTCTCATCTCAGCTGGAACAGCTTCTCTTTTTGGTTTTGAAAAGGATTAGTACATCTCTTTGCTGATTACTGTTGTCTGATATCTCACTGTTATGTTGCAGCTGTTAACTTCTTTGGTCAATTAACTGCTGTGTTCTCCTCATTCTCGTCACGGCCACCACCAACTGGAGTCCAACATAGTGTGAAGCACACCTTATATTACCCCAGTGTATCATAATTTCATTATACAGGTCAAAATGACGATATACTGCTGTATTCATTTGGTCCCATCCTTAATATACAGGTATGACGTGATGTAGATAACTGCAAAACAATCAGCTTTTTCTCTGTACGTCTCAAGGTTAATCTCATTAACTGTCATAGGATGAGAGCATTGATTGCAGACAATCATTAGCAAAAATTATGAAGAGATAGCCTGATTGGAGAGAGAGAGAAGGGGGAGAGCATGAACTGCTTAATTACCGCACCCTCATTACTGTATTATTGTCCTATTCTTATCTGTCTCACCTTGGGTTTTTTCTCTTCCTTTTATTTTCCCCTTTTATTTCCTCTCCATCCCTTCCTCCTGCAAATGAGACAAAGCAGTCAAAATGATTAGAGGGACAGAGCGAGAGGGATTAACCAAGGATACGTGAAAACTACAAAGCTAGGGTTGACAGGAAGATACACAACAGTTTTTCAATGAGGGAGACAGAAACATTGGGGAAAGGAAAGTATTCTGCAAAAAGTAATGACAGAAACTTGGAGGCAGAAGAGACTTGATGATCTAAATTAATTGGCAGCGGTACCCCTGCGGATGCTTTAAAATTGCAGAAATAAGATTATCCTCAATTTATTCTGACAAAGGCAGAAAAAACTGTCGAACATCTCATCAGTCTGCGCAGTGGGGGAGTGTTGAGCGGCACAATGGAAAAATTACATCTTATTAGAAATTAATAAAGCAGAGGAGAGCTAGAGATGACACTGAGTGACCCTAGACTAACCTGGTTTAAGCAATTAAGAGAAACACTATACTCACACCAGAGGAATGTGCTCAAATATTAAATATGAGCGCTTTTTCGAGCAAGTGTCGGCAGTTTTAGGAGCAAAAATGTCTGTTTCTATACCAAGAAAATGGTCCATGTGTTCCAGCCTCATGTGCTCTGCTTAATTACCCAACGTTTCCTGTCTTTGTTCCCACAATTGACATGAATCTCAAAGTGGCAGAAGAATTAATTATGCGTAGAGGCGCTAGCATCCTAAAGTGAACAATCAGTGAAGAGGATGAATGGAAAAATGGGCCTGACAAGTGAGTACAGGCAACAATCAACATCAGAGCCAAGACAAAGCTTAATTGGACCTACTTCATGGATTAAATTCATAAAACTGGACTGAACTGAACTGAAAACAGTATTTAGATAAACTGCAAATGTATGTTTAAAAAGGCAACCTTAACTACCTCTGTTGAAAAGTTCATCATTTTCTCTTATGGTAAACTGTACTCAATATGTTTCCATTTTTCTGTCATCAAGTTGGGTTATTTTTTTTGGTGTGTCATGTAAGGACACTGTCAGTGTCACAGAGTTTCAAGATAATATAAATAAACTTTGCTTTCAATTGGTCAAACTTTTTACAGTAAGAGGTCGATGTCAATGCTATTTAGGTGAAACAGATACCTAACAGCGCTGCAGCATTAAAGGTTGTTATTAATGATGAATGTCCTGTCAGGGTGAGTTAGAGCCGTAGACAGGTCTGCTCCACATACAATATTCCTGGAAGACTGCCCGGTATGAGTAAGGAAGAAGAGAGGTGGTGAAAACAATGAATAAGAGTGGATGATAGGTTGGGGGTGAAGAGCTGGGAGGAAGGTTGGAAGATATTTTTTCGAGGTAGAAAAGGTTAAGGAGAAGAAAACACTATGGAATCCTTAAAAAGGTGACAATAAATAGTGGGCAGTTGTGAATTGCATCAGCCTATTTCAGAGCCTGCTGAAAGCAAAATTTGATTTTGGGGCCCTCTATTTCTGCCAATAATGATTGTTGATCATTCACACATCTTCACAAATCTCTTTGATTAACATTCCATGACGTACAAACATACCTTTATCTTGGCGTTTTTTCTCTTCTTCCTCTTTCTTTTCTCTGCTCCTGAAAGATACGTCCTTTTTTGCCCCACAACTACCTTTTTGTTTTTTGGATTGCTCTTCGGGGCCCTCTATTGGCCGCAGGGCCCTCAGCAAGCGCGTAGTTCGCTTATGCCTTGGGCCAGCTCTGGCCTATTTCAATCT
Source organism: Xyrichtys novacula (assembly GCA_962446985.1). Taxonomy (NCBI): domain Eukaryota; kingdom Metazoa; phylum Chordata; class Actinopteri; order Labriformes; family Labridae; genus Xyrichtys; species Xyrichtys novacula. Next base: position 17,161,314 of record OY660873.1, on the reverse strand, counting down.
GCTTATTTTGCTCTCAACAAAAACTTTGATCTTACATTAAGCAAAATCATAGGATACAAAATAAAATAAAATAAAAAATTCATCCACATGCTGACAAATTCATTTCAAATATAATTTATTTCACTGTGGATAATTTTTATGTAAATAGATGGATAAATGTATTTAAATACGATAAATGCAACCATTTAAGCTTAAATATCGTGCCAACCAAACAGTAGTGCATCTATGATATTTCAATCAATTAATTAACATTTATTCATATTGCGCCAATTCATGTTATCTTAATATGCTTAACAAAGAAGAGCTGGTCTAGACTAGACTCTATTCTATCTATCATGTATCTAGACTCTATTTACAAAGACCCAGTGGACAGATGGGATAAGATTGAGCCCAACCTTTGTAACAAACGTCCTTTTAACAGGCAGAAATCTCGAGCAGAACCAGACTCATGTAAGATAGTCATCTGTTGCTACTGCATTGGGTTCAGAGAGAGGATTGAGGGCGATGCAGAGTTTATATTGATTAACTTGAGAGAGAGACTGATTGATTGATTGACCCAGGCCCGAGCCTGACCTAGCTCCAACTATGAGCTAAATTTCTAATATTTAGTTGGAAAACTTTTAGGAACAAAAGCTTTAATTGCTCTGATTTCTACTTTCTGGTAACAAAAACTTTGGTGCACATGCAGAATGTAGACAGACACACAGAGCAACGGTGCGCGTATGAGCATGATTTAACATTTAACAAGGCATTCATTAATACTTTCAGGTTTCTTTGTTCTTATAAATGATGCTGAAAATGAATTTGCTTTTAAAAACACTGGAGAAGTTCTGCAATTATTCATTCTGTTAAATTTTTCAAACGTTTACTCCGGTTGAAGATGAATCAGAGATGCTTTTTTAATGGGTGGCATCTGACTAAGGCGGTAAGCGTTGTGGAAAACCCTCGTCTATGTTATGCCTTTAGAATGGCATGTTGTGAAAAGCCTGCTGTCATGTGGAGCAATAGTTTCATGCATACCAGACTTGTATGAAATAGAGGAAGCAGCCAAACTGGAACTGCTTAAAAAATGCAAATTCTGCAGTGCTGCATGAACAAAGGATCATGGAATGTCAGTGGGTGATCAAAATTACCATTGCATACTTGAACTGTATACCAAAATGACACTGAGTAGACATTTTTGCCATGCATTCCCACATACTGTATTTCTCAATGTGCTGCAGTTTAAGTATCAGTGAACAAGCACTTTAAAGCTGTCTTCTACCTCAGGATCATGATTTCAGTCCACTAAGATTGCAGAGCAGCATTTATTTAAATAATAAATCTTAAAGTCACTTGTAAAGACACTTGCAAGACTTGCAACATCAGAGTCCTTTGGCATTTCTGACAAAAGCTCCTGTCCGTTAGTCTCTCTTTTTCCAACAGATTCTTCACATCTCCTGTCGACAAGTTGGTCCAGAGTTTGCTCTCATTTTAGAACATAACTTTTGTTGAGTAGAACAGGAGACAACTGTTTGTGCCAGAGTATCTTAATTAAGCCGGCACTTGGCTTCAAACATTACTCATTGTGCTGTGAAACTTTTGATGTGTCAGTGAGCAAACCTGCAACTTCAGATCTATTTAATAATAGTCACCGTGGGCAGTGAATCTTTCAAGAACTGAAAACAAAAACACTGGTAAAGGAGCAGGACACTGGGTACATACTGTATGATCTAAAAGAAAGAGCTACTGCTGGCACTAAAGCAGTTATGATGATTGCCTTAATGACAAAAAATCAACCTCAGTGCATCATCCTGACAGTCCCTGTAGATTTATTTAATCCTTAAAACAGGTGCTGTGCTTTCAAGACTCCTCTGTCTGTGATGGCTTTACTTCTTAAAAGTCCATTAGCCTCACAATCTTGCAGCCTCTACTAATAACAAGATTTTGTCTGTTTCCATTTCTGAAATATCAACACTAATTAATTATGTCTCTCAGAGTTTTAATCTTTGAAAGGCTTACTGAAATGACTCACAAAGTATCACTTTGAGCTTAATATAGTGCATAATATCCTAGTTTTGTGAAGCCTAATTTTAATTAGCAGGGTAAGCTGCACTCTCATCCTTCAGGAATGTCTGTAGTTGAGGCTGAATGTATATAATGAGTACACCAGTGACAACATGTGTGAAAACTAATCATCATGTCTCATCAGATGTTTTACCTGCATCATACACGGTTTCACAAATAATTAAATGTGGCATCTTAGAGGTAGACTGTTAAAAATGACCAGAATATCACAATATTAAACAGTTTTATTTTGTAGTTAAATACTGTAATCAAAAGCTCCTGTAATATAACAAATAATACCTGTAAGGACTACTGTGACACTGGACTTCACAGCATTACAGTGCAAATAAAATACTGCTGTCAATATCCTCTGTAATATCACAGGAATTAACTTGAGTCTTGCAGCTGTAACACGAGAGTATAAAGGTCCTTACACACCGGGAACAACGCAAATATACGATGCGAAATTACGAATTATTCAGAGGCGAATTTTTACACGCCAGACTATACACAGCAAGCGCGATGTGATTTTGTGACTTTCCGGGAGGAAAGAAAAACGTGACTCGGGTGGAATCGAGTAGACAAAAATGGAGTCTACCTCAACTTCAAGTGATGACGAATTGGTACTCCTTTTAAAAATGATAAGAGCTACCATGTGCCACAGTGACTAAAAACACAACAGCAGACTGAGTTTTTTTCAGTTCTGATTAGACACTAGTGTTGAGATGTCTGTCTGTCATGATAGCATGTACTGAGTCGGGGCCAGTACCAGATAAGCACATTAAACTATAATCCATAAATGTAAGGTAACAACTGAGACCTAATGGTGCTGTGACAGCAACGTGATTGAGTTTGAGACAGTGAAAATACATATGGTATGTTGTATCTGAACAGGTTAGCTTACGAGCTAAAGTTACTTAGCACAGATGAAAGTTAAAACAAAGACGTTTAGCAAACTGTTAAAGCACACAAACCATCGTCATATGAGAGATCCGACGCTATGACTCTCCACAAGTTGTCCTTCAGGTCGTTTTCTTTGTAATGTTTGTGTTTTTTATCATAAATCACTCTGTTCTCCGACACGCAAACAATCAGCCGGTCAGCCATGTTGGATATACCGGTGAATCTGACGTCACAAGAACAACAAGAAATCTGATTGGTCAGAAGTGGACACACAGTATGTGTACATTTAGAAAATTCGACTGTGATACGAAACAACAAATGCTGCAATATCGCAGGACGGGAAAACATCACTGATATGAACACTTGTATTGATAGGATATGGGTTCGAAAAAAAATAATGATGGCCGAAATAATCGCACAAAAAAACGCTCACGGTGTAAAAGGACCTTAAAGTTGAAGGTTGACGAGAAATTACTGTAATAACACTTATCTTGCAGTTGTAAAACTACAGTGTTAACATGTAATTTCACAAAGAAGTCCTGTGACATTACAGCTGTAAAGTTACAAGAAGTTACTGTGAGGATATTTAGCAGTAAGATTACTGTGAAAGTCACGCAAAATTTGGCAGGTAATTAACAGCTAATTTACGCTGAAAAATTAAATAGTGTAAATGTGCTGAATTATTTGCCAGAAAGTGAATTAGGCATCAATTTACCAAGGTTTGTGCTGACAAGACAGAGGTTACATTTTTCTCTCATGTATCAACTCCAATTAAGGTGGAAAATCAGAACAGAGGGAAATTAGTCATGCCGTATATTCAAGGCCTGGGTTACTCATCACCTTTCTACCTGAGTGTTTATGCGAGCTAGGCATTAAACAGACATTTTCAGTCTTGTGGGGTTTCATCAAATAGCTGCTGTAGGAAAGCCGCAATAGCTGCAAATACTTTTAAAAAATAGTTGGCATTACCCTTTTTTTAGTTTGAATAAAAGGTTAAAATCATTTAATGTGTATGCTGTCAATACTTAAAATAAATAAACACTCCGCCTTTCCTCTGCACTTCCTTCAAAACTGTAAAGAGACTTCTCACAAGTTTTATTTGGCATTGACAAGCCAATCTTAATTTAGGGATCAAAACATGGAAGATAAATGAGTAGAATATTTTATTTTTTGTGTCTGTTGGGCTCAGCAGTTGTTGATTCAGCTAACTGTATGATCAAAAGGAACTCTCTAGACTCAATCTTTATGAGCAACACATAGAGAGAGACAGAGATGGAGAGAGAGAGAGAAAAAAAAAAGGCCTTCCTCCCTGTCAATCACTCTGCACAAACTGTTACACAGTCTTTTTCTGTGCTGTCTGCTCAGATACTTTTGGCCACTTGTACACACACACACACACACACACACACACACACACACACACACACACACACACACACTCATTCACAACCATCTCACCTGTCTCTCATGAAAGCTTCTTATGGTATCAAATAAAAGGTCAGGGCTATCAGAGTTCAACTGACAGCCGTCTTGTTTTTAACAGGACCTTGTTAGCCCCCTGCCACTTGACTCACCTCGCAGCCAGTGCTGCAGTGTAGGCAGTCCACTCTCTACGGCTTAGTCAGCATAAGTGCTGAGGAAGTAGGCAGTAAGAAGTCGAAGACGGCCTTGATAAAAAAAAGTATCATTTATTTATTCACACTTCTTTGGAATGAATACTGATTTATTGGCAAATTTTAAACTTACATTTTACCTTCTTACCCAACAAAAAGTAAATGCAGCTTTTCTTGCAATCAATATATAGACGTCTGCTGTTCCCAACAGAATATGTGTTTGTAATTAACTCATAGCCACCCCCTCCGCTCAGGTCAAACTTGTTTAACTTTGGAAATGTTTATTAGGTGAAAAAACTTTTACCATTTCAAAGTCATGATCTTAAGTGCAAAGCAAATTAGTTTTTTTTCAGGTGGATAATATGGGTGTTAGCGCACGGAGCACAGAGAAAGGTGGATTTAAGGCTCTCTATTATTTAAAGGTGTATACTGGTGTGTACATGAGCCAACCAATCAGAGGGTATTTTTTTATTTTGTTTAAGAGCCGGCAGATTCCAGATTTCAACCCATCTGATTTAATACACTGGGCTCAAACCCAGGGGTGTAAGCAGAGCCGGCCCAAGCCTCAGTGGGGCCCTAACCAAAATTTGGCCTACATCAGCAGCAGCATTAAAATATTTTTACTTTATTTTATTTTTACTACAATTTATATTTGATCATACAGAAAGCATCACTCATACATGCAAAAAACAACAAATATTTATTTTATTTTTTGATTGCTCTTGGGGGGGGGGCCCTACTGTCCATGGGACCCTAAGCTGGCACTCAGTTCACTTATGCCTTAGGCCGGCTTTCACTGAAAGTAGGAGGTTCTTGCAGGTACCCGTAGACTTTGTAAAAGAGAAGCACACCCAAGTTTAACGAGGTGCCGACTCTGATGCCACAGTATCATCATCTGCTGCATCCCTCTCTGTCGAAAATAAATCAATTGCATGTTGTTTTGTTTTTGCATTAAGAGTGAAGCAGCTGTCTCTTTAAAAGTCCCCACCGCCTAGGCAACCAGCGCCCAGTCAAAAGTGCACACTGAGCGCTACCACTTATGAAGTTTGTTTGTGGAAGCAAATATGACTCACTGACAAGCAGCATGGTCCTATTGGATTACTACAGTTACAATGCAGAGTGCAGACTTATGTGTGGCAACACAGTAAGCAAATGTAGCCTAAGTACATTGCAGGAATGAACGTTTTTTGCGTACCAGCTGTAAACTGCTGTTTATGTCTTTCTGGTACAGCGTATCGCTGCGTACCGGCTTCACTTTCACCCCTGCTCAAATCATCAGCAACCTTCCTGAGAAATGAAGCTGCAGAAATGTTAATAAAAAACTGCAGTTCCTAGAGTTCCCATTCCCCAGCTAGCTGCAGAAGCACTAAAAACCACACTCATTAAAAAAAAGCCAATTTAAAGGGCAAAAATTCATGTGTTCACAGGCTGGTCTGAATAGGTCAGCGGACAGAGAGTGACAACGGCAGAAAAAACTGTTGTACAGCTCATCAGTCACTCATGTCACTGAGACCATGTATTATACAGTCTATCAATCAGAATGATCATCCTTCATCCTTGTGCTGCTTTATATGTGGAATTTCCCCCCTGTGGGACTAATAAAGGAGTATCTTATTGGCTTATTTAATGTATTTTCTTCCATGGTGTTCATGATGATATAAAGCATAAAACCCAAATCCGACACTTAGATCCCTCAGTGGGTGCTGGATCCAAATACTAAAAAAGAAAAAAGAAAAACACATCCATAAAAAGATCCCATTCAAGGGTTTAACCAACACACTTGTGGTCATGTGAAATACATGCTGACATTGACATGATCAATTACAATTAAAATATAATAACTAGGAAGTTTTAAGTAACATGGACAGATCACACGTTTTCAAGGTGTGGTTTCATGTGCTATAGGTTTTATTCAGACTCTTACACAGCACAAACACAATGATATAACATTGGTGTATTTCTTTCAAGAGTGTGTTCCATTGTTTCAGAGAAAATGCAGGCAATTGTCAGAACTAATTTTCAAAGTTTTACACAGTTAGATTAGCCACAGGTGGGATCAGTTAGATTTTCAATTTTGTACATTGTGAAAGTGGCAATATAATTATGTGCATTACTTCATTAATTTGATAAATAACCAAGTGCTAAGAATGGTTTAGATTTTCTTTGGAAAGTAGAGAGAGGGCAATTTGTGAATTAATGGGAAAATAGAAAGAAACTGTGGAAATAAGAAGAGTACAATTAACTGTGAGTCAGCTCGCCTGTCTAACTGAAGACTTTCATTTCATAACCACCATTTCTGAAATGTGACACCTGTTCCGACAAAGAGATTGCTAAACATAAAACTCCAAACAAATTACCTATTAATTGAGGTTATTATCCATGACTCTTGAAGGGCGTGGAGAGTGATTAGCTATGTGAAGACTTTTTCTTTTGTCACAGGAAATTCAATTTTAAGGAGTATGATTCAGTCAAGAATGTTTGATTTATGGGCCATAACAGAACAGAGCATTCATAGATTTTAATTGATTTTTAAGCTATAGTTGCTGTCACCAACAGTTTGAAAAAAACAGTTTTTATCTTGTTTGGTGAAACAGTATGCTCTAAGTTTGGCCCGTGGAGAAATCTCTGTCAAAAACAAACTGAGGCATGTGTCACACCCCAACGTGAAGGTGCAAGGGCCCACTCAATGCCGCTTGCAGCTTTAATTTTTTTCTGTTCTTTTAAAAAGCTCAATAAAATAAGTGCATGGTCGGGTTTGTAGCTTCGCAGTTAAATTACATGCCCCGTGTACAAAGGCTATTGTGCTGGGCTCTATTTCAACCGGCAGAGCGTCACCAAATGTCAGTCCCCATTCTTTCTTCCAGCTTTGTAGGCTATCCATTGACTCATACTTTCAATCAAGGCAATGACGGCAACATTTTAAAAAGTAATAATAACTGTGTGGATAGTCATCATTACTAATTTTCAGAGATCTACTTTCTTTATTGTGAAATAATTGGTGCATTTATGTAATATTCAAATTGATGTTAAGAGCTACTGAGGCTGAAATGCATTAAGCTAAAAGACTTTGTGAAATGTGGGCAGTACAGTGGCCAGAAACACTGAACTTTGGTTAACACCAATCATCTAGAAAGCATCTGCACCTTACACACAGACACGCCGGCTCCCATAGATCATATACAGTATCATTGTAGGCAAAGGACATCATTTTATGCCTTTCCCTTGTTGTCTTTGATCTTATCTCAATAACATCTATTTCATCTCGTATGCCTGCTGTGATCTTGTTTATCCTGTGTTTTTGCACTTATGCATGGCGGTTACATCCCTCATGAAAATACACCTGATATGTACTGGTCAGCCCAACTGCACTGACTGTGATTTCAAAATGGCCTCAAATAGATATGTGAATAGTGAATATCCATCCAAATTCTGGACCAGTTTGCAGTGACAAAAGACCAATTTGCCCCAAATAGCCTTCTCCCAGGTCATCCCCTTAGGGTATTCCAAGGGGTTCCCTGGAGAGATGGGATATGATCTCTTCAGGACATATCGCTCTAACCTGGGGTCTCCTTTTAGTTGGATGTAACCAGAAACCTCCAGGTGCTGAGGAGGAATCCTTAATTGCGTGAACAACCGTGGCTCTTCTTGATTTGAGAGAGTAGTTGCTCTACACAGTTCCCCCTGGACCCTCCAAGCTCAGGACCCTTTCTTCAAGGCTGAGCACAGCAACCTTTCAGAGGAAACCAGTTTCATATGATTGTATTCGCAATCTGGTCCTTTTGCTCACCAGCCCATGACCATAGATGATGATTGGAATGTAGGTCAGCCAATGAATTGAAAGCTTTGCCTTCAGGCTTGGCCTCCTCTTCGCCACAGTGATAAGATACTGCTGCTGACACTGCACCGACAATCTAATGTCGATCTCATCAACTATTTATCTCAACAAGACCCCATGATACTAAAACTCCATCACTTGGAGTACAGATGATAACATGAGGCCTTCAAACTGGGAAGCCCTCTTCCCCCCGGGTTATCTTATCTTGACTTAAATTATCATTGCTTATCCTACCTCCATGAACCACAAGCATAACACTTTCAGCATTTAGCTGGTAACAGCAACAAGGAGAAATTTTCATTGTAATAGACAGAGACTTCCACAGAACCAGATTAATGTTAAATCAAGTGGGAGTGCATTGGGCTTGGAAAGGGAAGTAGAGGGACACACTGAAAGAAAGAGATGGATAGAGAGTTCATCCATGTTTAAAACAACTGAAGTTAAGTGTATCTCAAGTGTATACAATTACTATTACTATGAGAATCATAGAGGAGGAACTGGTAATGAAGCATCTGGGTCAAACAGCTCCAAAATCAACTGTAAGGTTAAACAAAAGTGGACAGTAGCAAAGTAAATTAACTTGAGCTCAGTAAGATATGATGGTGTCTGACCATAAGGAGTTTCACAGGACACGAAAAAGGATTTTAAATCCTACTCTAGACTCTTTAAGGGGGCAATGATGAAAAGCACACATTGGAAAGATATACTCTATTTTCCCAGTTCTGCAGCACTGGAGCCGCAGCTTTTCTGTACCAGCTGAAGAGCCTATATAGAGTTAGGACAGTCTGATAAAAGGGCTTACTGTGATCCAACCGAGAGGTAACTATGTTTTTTGCACCATTTTGAGGCAGGATGTGTTATCTTTCCAATATATTGAACTGCATAGGAAACTGGAGTGACCTGTTTGGTGCATAAGCACAAATTATGGCCTTCTCTATAACTTGTAGTTGCAGAGAGCCAAAGTCTTGTTCACCAGAAAGAACCCCGAGGCATACAACACTCAGCCAGGGGCTGTAGAGCCCGCCTTAAGCCTCTCATCCTGGGCAAAATCCAGAAAAGGGGAGAGTTGATGTTACTTAAAATGCGTAGACATATTAAACATGCATCCCTTTATGATATTTGGAGTTTCTGTTTGATTTTGGTGAAGGACATGGAAGACACGTAAGAACACCATGGTATGATGCCATGCCATTAAGTTTCAAGTTCAATTTTACCTACCGCCTTTACAGCATTAAACATGATTCATGGCTGTAAAAAGGCTAACTTTCTCTGCTTTCTGCATAATGTGCCTCCAAAGAGACTTTTTTTTCTGCAGCAGTGCGTGGGTTCCTTTGTCCTCTGATATGAATATGAGCTCATAACATTCTGTCAAAGTCATCTCTGCACACACACTCCTGTTCATATTCACTCTATAGTCTACATCAAAGAACTAATGGGATTACATAAGGACAGTGGAAAGTCAACACTCCATTTAAGAGAATAGGGAAGAAAAAAAATCTCAAAACTCAAAGATTATGTGTTATTTCTTGAGTGCCATTCACTCTCTAGTCTGTAAGAAAATAATGTTCTCACCATAAAGATGGTCTGGTCTTTTTCCTAACTTTATTTCCAACAACTTACATCTCCTCATAAAGAACTGTCTCCCTTGTTACATGACACCTTTACAACTTAATTGAAATTGTTCGTCTTTTAGTCCAAGAATTCAGTAATTCATAAATGTGAGATTTCAGAACCATTTATATCATGTGAAGTCAGAGTTCTGAGCTGTGGTGCCTGGCAGATAGGGTGCATGGGTGTTGATTTATCACTTACAACAAGGAGAGTAAATTCCATTTCTTCTCCTTCTTCATTGAATGAGGATAAAAAGACAGTTTTTTTTCTTTAATCAGGTAAATAAAATAAATGCGCTGCAGTAAACATATATTTGATCAAAAAATGTCCTCTGTCTAGAGTTGCTGATCAATCTTAAAAGTGTGGGGCGCGATCATTTGCTCTGTAGTTATCCTAATTTGCATGATGGAGCTTCAAAGGAGGGAAAGAGGGCAGCCCCTTCATCTGGTCAGCGGGATGAGAAGAGAGAAAGGTTGATTAAGGAGAGGGCTGACTTGTTTTGAGTCTTTACAGATGCCAGTGATCTTGGGAAGATCGGCAGCAGGAACTGATAGGAGATGCAGGAAGTAAAGTAATAAAGTTTTTCTTATTCTTATTCTTAAAATATACTAGAATTGAATCATTTCACTCCTGGCTTGTTTGTGCAAAGTCTGTCTGTCTGAAAAAGATGTACCTGAATCTGTCTGAAAGCTACTTCTGCAGTCCCCACAACTTACTCAAATCTCTTATCTGCTTTTCTGACTGCTAGTATGGGGCCGCTGGTAAAACATCTGCATCCAGGGAGCTCACTGTTTGTATCAGGCCAGGCAAGGTCTACTTCAACACTTCAGACTGTTGTTAAACATCATTTGACCCAATCTGCAGCATGATGTTCTTCACAGTTGGGTGTTCAACAACATGCAGGATTCTCTCTGCAGAGCCAAAGACCATATCCTTTGTGTAACAGAGTACTTTGGTGTTTTTACTGAAAATCATTTGCACATCTTCTGTGGTGATGCCACCCACAATCACAGCTTGAGGCCAAGGCTTCCCGTGTAGCTTTACCGTGTCTGGGATGTTTTCATTCTTACCCTGCTGCCAGCGGATAAAGTTTTGATAGGGATAGTGTCCTGTAACTGTGGAGCAAATCTGTTCTGCAGTTTCACATTCAGTTGTTGGGAAGGCTTGTTGCTTACCTCTCATTTTTGCAGCTGCTCACAGCTGTGTCCTATCCACAAAGGGTTATGGGTAGGACAGGAGGTTGAAAAACGCACGGGGCAGTGTTCTCCGCCTGATGTTCTTACTTTCTTCCAGGGAAATCAATCACTTTTAGGCCTTACTCTGAGATAGTTCCAAGGAGGACTTACACTCGCAGATTTATTACACAGCACAGAACCCTCCTGTTTGTTGGTAGCTTTATCTGTACTCTTTAGCCCTGTTGCTTGTTCTGTCTGAGATAATGGTAAAGTTATGCCGTTTTCACACAGTCGCTTAACTTCCTCATTTACTTCCAGGCGGTGCATTTTTGGCCCTGTACTGCAGTCTTCTGCTGCAGTTAATGGTAGTCATCTGTAGACAGAGGAATTATTTTGATGTGACTTACCTTGAGCTGTCAGCCTATTTTAAAACTTTGTACTTTGGTTTGGCCCCAGTCATATCGTGCTGATGGGGCTCACAAAAATATTGAGAAATTGCTCCTTTGTTGAGCAAAAATGACAGTCCTATTGATCTGTAAATGTCAAAGATCCTCTGTTTATTACTTCTAGTCAAGTAAAAATAAAGATAGCGACAAAAAATGAATAAAAAATACAGCAATACCGAGAGCAAGCACAAAAGCCTGTGATCCAGGAATGTCTGTTGTTAGAGCTACATATGGAATATATTTACTCTTATTTCAGTTATAGTTTTATAACCCCAGTATGTGAGGCCAGGGCCTATTTTGTTTTAGCCCCCATAGAAAAATACACACAGTACACATAGTTATACACATACACACATGTTGCAATATACACATAAGTAAAAACACTGACCTGCTATGATAAAAGTAAAAACCAAAAGTCCACTGCCAAGTTTTGGAATTGAATGCAAACTACCAGGCCACTGCATTAGTATTCTTGTTTGTCATTTGCCTTGTTTTAAAACCCATATTGGTTTTACTAAATCCTTTATTTTAGCTAATATAGTCTCCGGCTGCAGTGCAAAAGTCCTGAAAAGCCCAAAGAGAAAACAGAAGTTGCAAATTGTTGTCACAGATGTGCAAAATGCCATAGCAACACAACTGTCCACAAAAATCTTGTACCTCTTCAGTCAGGTCTTGATACGTCTCTTAAATATCTATTTTTACACTCTATCAGGAAACCCTTACTTTGTTTACGTACTGACCTTGCCTGATACTACATGAACCGATCATTCATGGCATAGATTTGTTGGAAATCCAAGAGGTTATCGCCCTTAAAACTTGTATTTGTTAATGCTCCACTTCAATTGGGAGACAAGTTCATCACATCATCATAAGGCTCAGGATCCTGTTTCATTGTTGTTGTTGTTGTTTTCTTTTTGTAAGTGTTTTTGTCTTTACCCTACTGATGTGCCCTTGAACACTGATTTAAAAACTAACCATGAGAGGGAGTGATTGGCATGTAATCCTACACACTGAAACCCTGCAGTAGAGATAAGTGACAGTGGTTCATGAAGTGCAACACACACTAACGCGTACACACACACGCTAACACACACACTCACTCACATTATGGTAATTGTCAACATTAGTATGGAATTACTGTCATCGCCTTCTCCATCATTCCAACATCCATCTTCACCTGTATCATCATCAGCATTATAATCACCTGATGTCATTGTTAACACCAGTGCCAACTCTATCACCATAGCAACTTCTAGTTGCCAAGATGCAGGGACTCAGGGTGTCAGACATCATGAGGTGATTTTCAAACACCTTATTATGCCTCTCACACATGATAAGTTATTATTAGTTATCGACCTAACCTGTCTTTATCATCGCACAAGTACAATGGAACAATGTGATAGCACCATTAATTTAGTCAGTGGGATTTGGCTATTAAAAATTACACCTTGGTACCAGGTATAAACTTTAATTATTAACTACAGTAAAGAGGTGTGGATGGATCACCTCTCACCTGAAGTGGTTTATACATGCCACCTTTTTTGTGTTGAGTGCTTTATGCCTGTCTATGTATTAGTTTCACAACCTTTAGTAACTTCCCCTAGTTCCTGGTAAAAGTCTACCATTACAGTGTAATAACACATGCAATGACATATTTGCAGCTCGGTGAAACAGAAAACGTGATTAAATTGGTCCTTTTGCCTTAAATGACACTGTGACAGGACTCAAGGGAAAGATTAATAATCCTTTTCCAGTAATTGGAAAGAACTGCACCAGTGTTTGAGCAGGAAATCAAACACATCTATTCCAAGAGCTATCTCTAGTATCCGTCTTTTTGCATTCATTAATTTTCAGACAAGTGTGGAGTTTTGTTTTTTTTTTTCCTCTTTTTGTAAAACATCTAGTCAAGTTTCTGTGCTGGACAACCAAGTCCTATGCATGGAAGTTCCACCTCATAGCCAACAAGACTTAAATGATTTGCTGCCTACATTGGTGCCAGATAAAGCAAACCTATAGAGCTCTGGGGGGGTCCATGTCAGAGCTTTTTTGGCCCTGACCATAGACTGTATGTACTATGGACAACTTGGTTCCGCCTTCTGCCAGCATACGGATTTAAAGCCATTTTTTTCCATTTCCTGAAACCAACATTGCGCAGTAGCGTTGTATGCACTCCGCCACTTGCACAGTAGCAGTGTTCGCATTCGGCAGGAGAGTCGCCAAGAGTCGCTGTGATGACGCTCGGCTCAAACAGCGTATCCCCTAGGTAAGCTACACAATCCTTGTACACCCATTGGCTGTATCAAGTGTCAATCATAGAAAAACATGAACCCCCCAATAACTTTCTTTTATGACCTATACTGCAGCCCACCGCCAGAGGGTGCTGTTCTCGGGGTGGCTTCACCCAACAAGGAGGCAGACGCTGTCCATTCTATATACAGTCTATGGCCTTGACAAAATAAAAAAGGGGGCGGGACAGGTTATCATGATGTTATGGTTGATAAGTGCACAAACCCAATTTGTGGTTTCAATCGGTTTGGACCGCCCACAGGGTCTTTGATTGGCTCTGTCGCAGGGCTGCTTTTTGTGTGTGATTGGCTATCCCTGCTGTCAGTCATTCCATGCCCGCCGGACTAGTGTTTTGCAAGTTGCTCGTGTCAGCAGAGTCGGCCCGTGAACATCGCTATTGGCTGATGTAAGTTTACAAGAAGGCAGCGTTTATTTTCCTTTCATAATGTCACATTCATCAGAGGTTTTTATTTACATCCCTGTATCAAGTTTGTACTTCCATCCTCCCACTGTGTGCAGGATGTGTTGTTTGCTAGGCTATATATATCTGAACAGTACTCAACATTAATCAAGTCACATGTGTTCCGTTTGAAATCAAAATTTCATCCATGGATTAGTGTATATCTGCAACAAAATTGTGTTTTTTTTTTATCTTAATTCATTTATTCAAATAAGCCTAAAAGTATAGAGTATAAGAATGTAAACTGTGACAGATTTTTAAAGTGATTTGGTTTATTGTTTGGAAATTGCATACCCATCTGTATGAAAGCTGAGAAGCTTTCTGGGCTGTCAGGAAAGGAAACAACGGGTTAAAAACCATGACAAGCTCTCAATAGGAGTTTCCATAGCAGAACAATCAATACTGCTGGTTCAAACAGAGAGAGCTGAAGTATGACAGTTATGTGTTTGTGTGTATGTGTGCGCACACGCTGAGACGTGACTGACTCTGGATTTGACTCAGTTCAGTGCATAACAGCAAGAAACTGAGTAGTGGAATCATTATTTTGACAGTTACAAACCGTCTCCACACAAGCTCACAATATCACGAAACACACTCGTGCTCTGATACACACACACACACACACACACACACATTCTTGCACACACAAGTACAAAAGCCAGAATGTAAACAGACAAAATCACACAAATACACTGCAGAATAACAGTTTCTTCATAATGAAGTAAACATCAGATGATTTTTTTTTTTTCCTGTGTAATACGCTGTATGTACGCAACACACACCCTCGCAATAATGTGCACACCCATGCAGTCAACAGTTGAGTTCATCACACACGCAACCTCCCCCAGAGGCCAGAGTTCTTAACCTCCTCACAGTCTGCTGGAGCAACACATCGATCACTGTCCTCTGTAAAGACAATGAGGCGAGAATGAGGAGAGGAGAGAGCACAGTGAGAGGGGGAGGACAGGAGAGGTTTACAAAGCACTGTAGAAGCACTGTGTGTTTGACCTCCTGCATAATCAGAAAGCAATTTGACAGAGACACTGAGTTTTATTGTGTAAACGCTGGCTGTCGTGGAATTCTACCGCATGCCTCACTGTAAAATGAGAAACAACCACTGCAGACATTAGCTTCAGCAGCTTTACGATTACAACTCTCAAAACAAAAGAGGACATTTCAGCGCTGATTGTATTAATAGTTTGGTAAAGCATTGTGACAATGAATAAATGAAATGCAACAAATATAGAACAAATAGTATTTCAAAGGTAGGAAATGCTTAATTGAAAGAGAAATGATAACTTTTCTGTAACTGATTGTGTGTAGAAGTGCGTTGTGAATTTTGATGGGTATTTGAACCAAGGATATACAAACCTGCTGCAGAAGCACTGGAAACTGTGAACACACACAAGCCAGTTTTGGTTTGAACAGCTCAGGACTCTCATGGCACCTAGTGTACAGGAAGTGATTTTTCGTTTCTTGTTTATTTCAGAGTTATTAAAGTTACATGATTGGCTGTTTTGACTGACAAGCAGGCACCCCATAGCCAGTTGTGAGGAGGCTACAGGCCTGTCTCTGATGGGTTGAGTCAGCATTTTCAAGAGTGCAGCCACTGCCAATAGGCTTCAAAACTCTGCTTCAGAAACAAATGAATGACGTCACCATCCTTTTATTATACAGTCTATGAGATTCACTTATGTTTTGACTGACTTCTTAGGATTAAGGAAACTATTAATAATGGTGAACTATTATTGACTGACTCTTAGATTCTAAAAGGCTTGGACTCTGGGTTCATTATGAATTTATGAAGCAAAATTTCATATTAAACTTATTAAATTTCCATGTACATGTCACACCATTTTGAGTTTTTGGTAAGGTGTGACATACATTAAAAAGTGCATGACTTTGAATCTTTACGTTTTGTTAATAATTGTGAAAAAGTCGGTTGAAAACGTAGACTGTATATAGAATGGAGAGCGTCTGCCTCCTCAATGGGTGAAGCCACTCCGAGAACAGCACCCTTTGGTGACAGGCTGCAGTATAGGTCATAAATCCCGCCTCTCTTAAGCTTATGGAGCTGTGGACAAAAGTCTGTACAGCTCCTTTTTTAAGGGTTGTTAGAGGGTTCATGTTTTCTATAATTGACACTTCATACAGCCTATGTGTGTACAAGGATTGCGTAGCTCACTCGGGATACACTGTTTAAGCCGAGTGTCATCAGCGCGACTCTCCCACCGAATGCGTATGATGCTACTGCGCAAGTGGCGGAGTGCGTACAACGCCACTGCGCAATGTTGGTTTCAGGAAATGGAGAAAAATGCGGTATTACCAAGAGCTTGTCGACTTCAAATCTGTATACTGGCAGAAGGCGGAACGAAGTTGTCCATAGTCTATGGGTGAAAACAGTCTGAAAATTTTTGGTGCATCTTTATTGCAGATTGAGTCTGAAGTGTAAGTTACATCAGGTTTTCTATCCCCCTTATGTGTTTAACACCGACCTGAAAAGGTTGTGTGTTAAACCATCCTCACACTGACCTAGATTTCTCATTTATCCTCTTGTCCAGCATGACATGATCAAACATTTGATCAGGCAGTGGGGTGAATAAGAGAATCTGAATAAATTGGCAAGCAAAAAACAAAATTTTGGACTGAAATTTAGTAACAAAAAGAGAAAAGATGATGAATATTGAAAAAAGTAACAATTCTTTTATGAAACAGGGAGAGCAGACTCAGAAATAAGGCAAAAGTTGAGCAGAAATGGTACTAAGGAAAAAAGCAGTCGGTTTCACAGGGTCTGGAGATGTATTTGAAGCATAGGGCGAGCAGAAACACGTGGTCGTTTAATAAGTGGGCACTCCTGAACTTAACATTTCAGGGGCTGACACCTGTGGAAATGGTGTTCAAACACTTCCTAGCTGCCAGGCCTGCTTATTTCAGGACACAGAATGCACCAAAAGACCTATTTGTTAAAGTCCTGTGACACCGAAATTGGACTTTGAAGTGGTCGACAGGTAGCGAGAAAATTTAAGTCGAGGATTTTGTGGAGAATGGAGGGTTAAAGAAGTCAAGTGAAAAGAGTGGTAGAGAGAATGAAGTGACGGAAAGAAATCAAGTTTGTCCAAGGGGTTCATTGGCCAACTGTTGGAGACCAGAATGAGAGTGAATGGGGAGTATAAATCACACTGAAAGAGAACAGATTGGCCAAAAATGCAGTTAAGCAAACTGAGAAAAAAGATGATGGAAAAAAGTCAAGATGGGTACTTTTAAGGAGAATTAAGTATGCAAAGAAACCGAGTAGGAATTATATGCAAATGTATAAAACGATAGTCGAAATGCAACAACATGTCGAGGGGAAAAGAAAGAAAAAAAAAGACTCAATGTCCCTGCAATCACAAGTTAATGCATCATCAAATTAGATTATGATTATCACACTCATTAAACTCTCATTATTAGCGTCGCAAACACAGATGCCACTTTATTTGTCTCACTCATGTTTCCTCTCTACTACATTGTATCCTAATGATGTTGTTTATGTAAGGAAACCAATCAGATGACCTCCCAGAGCCAAATCCCCAGGAACTTGGAATCTGTTAAAGAGAAACTATCTACTTGTAGCTTTTCAGGCAACTAATAGCATATGGCCTTGATTTACAAAACCATTAAAAGTAAGAAAGGTCTTTTTCAGATTTTTGAGCTACGGTGAGATAAGGTGCTAGAGAGGGCAATAGACACGAGCAAGAAAATGACACCTTTCTATCATGGCCAAGTAAGCTGCACCAGTCACCTTGAAGCCAATGGGCCAACAAAAGGAAAAAAAACGGAAGAGAAAAAAACAGACACACTGGAAAACGATGTGAAAAGAAAAAAAAAAGCAGATCCTGGAGACTTAGCACAATGAAAAGAGAAAAAAGGGCATGAATGGAGAAAACTAGTCAGTGGAAGCACATCTCTATCTGAGAGACTTGGCTAAATGAGTAACTTTACTTGGTTATTAGCAGAGAGACCAAAAAAACTAAAATAGTGGACTAAGCAAGGGATTAAAAAAAGTTTGTATGCTGAACTAGAGTCCTTAGACTTTGAGGGAGTTCTGTTGCTCAAGAAGAGGCATTCAAAAGACTAACATCCCTGAAATGGCGACTCCTGGGATTCACGACAAGGCTTTGCTCTAAATAAACACCAATGGAAGTGCTTAGAAAGGCAGTGACAGCCATCTACAATCCATACGAATCTATAGACTGCACCAAGAGGTCTGCAAACGGAATCTTGGCTTTGGCTGCTAATTACATTTAAGTGGTCAAAAGAGTTTTGTTTTAGGGAAGTCTAAGGGCCAATCCCAATTGTACCCCCAAGCCCTTGTCTTACCCCTCAGCTCTCGGTTTTGCGCATTCACGTCAAGTAGAGGGGTATCCCATTTCTCTGTAAGGTTAATGGAAAGGGGTAAGGGCAAGGGGTACACAGCCCTTGAAACTAAGACAAACCGGTACCTCCCTTGAAAGCAGGGGGTATAATTTTGACATGATTGTCAAAGTAGTGACATGTTTTTTTTTTGTTTTGTTTTTTTAAATCAGATATTCAATCCTTTGCTACTCCACATAAATATTAGCTATATTTTGAATTGTCTGCGTTTTGAAATCATGCATTATGACTGACTATCTTACGAAGCTATAGCTATTGAGAGCTACGCTGATGTCAGACTTGGATGATAATTTCACAGCAAACGGCAAGGCGTGATGACGCAGCAGGAATCGAGTGGTGTCTCATTTCTTAGCGGAATGTTTTTACCCCTTCCATGAGGAAACATGCCCAATTCAAAAATCTTGATTTAGGAGTAATAAGTAATATGCCCATGTTGGAAAATCCAACTCTTACTGGTCATGAAATTCATCTTTAAAACTAAGGTACTAAAACAAAGATGTCCATCTTCTTCTGGATATTCCTTGAAGATTGCAGAGTTTTGCTGCCTGGGACTGGTAAAAACATATAAGTTTAGTTTACTTTAATAAGGCAAAATTTATGAGAATTCCTTTGTAATTTCACATCTCTATGTCAATAAGCAAATATCAACATTTACCATACAATCCTAGGTACAGGTTGAACCTGTATATAAGGTGCAATCTGAACTTTGTTTCTGCACAAAGGCTTCCTTTGCAGGAAGCTTTTCATTGTGTTAATCAATGTACGGTTTCTATGCAGATGTGTAGCTCTTTCTATCACCATTGTCACATGTAGAACAAAAACAAAGGGAGGACCCATTCAAGCGCAGACTGCAATAGTTGAATAAACAAAAGGGGAGGAAAAAAAAACTTTAAACTTAAGAAACAAAATGCAAATCCAAAAAACTGCAAAATTAATAACACTCCAGGCAGAAAAAAAAACAAGAATGCACTGGGACAACACAAGGATGTGAGGTAGGGCTGCACACACATGGACACATGGGCGACATCAACAGGCT
Organism: Xyrichtys novacula; assembly: GCA_962446985.1. Taxonomy (NCBI): domain Eukaryota; kingdom Metazoa; phylum Chordata; class Actinopteri; order Labriformes; family Labridae; genus Xyrichtys; species Xyrichtys novacula. The sequence goes on along the minus strand of OY660873.1, from coordinate 17,141,490 downwards.
TAGATGATGAACCAACAAGTAAGGAGGGGAGGAAACACGTTAACCAGCAACTTATACAAGATCATTCTGCTGCTACTGGTCTTTAGTTGTCATTGAGGAGTTTTTCTACTCAAACCAGCACTCTACAAGGTTTATTTGTTAACAAGTAGACCACAGTTTTCTTTAAATGCATGACTATGACCTAATGAGGGAGGAAAGTGTTTTTAAAAGAAGTGGCGCTGCTAGACTCTTCTTCACTGTGTACCCAGCATGCTTTGTGAATTGAAAAAGTCTATGCTTTTTCAAGAGATGCCTTCTGGGCAAATACTTTTAAATAGAAAGCCTGCAACTTATACTGGTTGCAATCCACTTTTGGAATAACTCAAAAGGTATTACAAATATGTCATTGATGAACTAATTTTGCTTTATCAGTCAGACTGTTTCACTTGGATCTGACACGATACGAGCAGTGATATCCATCAAGAATGATTAGAAATATAGATTTAGTCTACTCCTCTCATGATTTCTTACGTGGATTAAGCACAAAAGTAAAACTGGTAAATGACGGGTCTGGAACTTTTGTATAGAGGAACATGAAGCTATGTAAGAGAACAGAGGAAACTGTGGGAGTTTCTTGTGTTTGCGTAGAACTGACATAAGTTGTTTAACTTTACTGAAAACATGATGAGTCTGAATAAAAGTAAATGTCAATTTCAACTTCACTCGATAAATTTTGCTCGAGTCTTATTCCGTATTTATGAAGAATCATTGTGTGTAATAGTAATGCAATAATTATGGTCAGTATCTCGGGTATGATCCATGCATGACTACTTTTCAGGGTCATAAGCGAACCATAATTGGACTATACTGAGAAAGCATATTTAGCTAATTCCCAAGCTGTGGCTGGAAGATGTCTGCCTATCCAGTATGTGAAGTGAACTGGAAGACATGAGACAGAGGAAAACAATCAGGGACTCCATCTGTCAGTGTGCACATCTTCTCCACCTCCCTCTTCCCGGCTCCACTTACAGTCCTTGAACACTAGCAAACATACTAAGTGATCGTGACAGCACTTATGCCCAGCAGGAATGTGCTTTCTCACTCCGCTGCTTTGGCTATATTGTAGATGATGAGCTTGAGTCACTTCAGATTTTTAGGAAGGCGCCCAGGGGGAGCGGCAGTGTAAAACGATCCCTCTCTCCCCACCGGCAGTAGAAGATTAGTTCCTACCCCCTGCCTGAGCAATGGGCCCAGGTTTAGCTCACTCTGCTTTTCTAAATCAATTATACTACCTGCTAAATCAGGCTCTTACGCAAGTACAAACAGGTTTCTTTGTCTCTCTCACATTTTTTCTGGCTTATTCCTCCCCCTTATGCCATCTCTTGCGTGTCACTTCCTCCATTATTTGGCTTTTCCACCTTCTTCTCTGTTTGCCCCCACTTTCACTCTGGTTAGATAGTAAAAGGCAAAGGTGCAGAGGTGTGGTGCTAGTGCCATCTTTTGACTAAACAGAGGTTGTGATAGTGTCAGAGTGACACCTTTCTGTCCATCCCTGGAGAAGATATAGAGGGCCATCATGTGAGCGCTTCCCTGCATGAGTGTTGGTTTCACATTTATTTATTATTCTTTGAGTTTGAATAATCTCTAAAGAATTGGTGGCGAACTTTTTCACCCCACAAAAACCACAAAGGATTAAATCAATCAATAGATTGGGTGTCCATCCTTACCTTTGTGCCAATTCTCTCTTTTCCTTCCTTTCTCCTTTCCCTTCTGTCTCTCCTTTTCCAATTCCTTCTGGGGTCTCGCTTGCCGTGATTTAAAATCTTGTCGCCTTTGTTTTGATGTGACATTGAATTCCTCCTCAGAATGTTTAGTGGTGTGCTCAGCTGCACATCAAGGGAGACTAAACATGATACGCACAAATGTACCCTCTCAAGAAAACTCACTGCAAGCCAACCTCGTTGCAGGAGAGGAGTTTTTTTTTTTTTTTTTTTTTTTAAACTTTTTTTCACCTAAAGAGCAGTGTTGGTGGTGATAGTAATGTTAATAGTGCATTGAAATTTTTGCATAAATCCTTCATTTGAATTATGCTCATTGGTGCAGGTAATTGAGATTATGTTGTGATGTACAAGAAGAAATAAACCACTGTTCATTTTGCGATCTATACTTAGAGAAAATGCTGAGATTACACTCATTTGCTCTCACACGCTGACTCCCTTAAACACTTAAATAGTTCTTTTGATTTGCTTACTTTGGTTCTCCATTCATTTACATTCACTTCTGAACGACTCAGTTTTTATAAATAAAATCAAATACCAAAACAAACGGTGTAACTTTCAGTACATAAATCTATCAATTCTCACATGCACACAAACTTTGTTATATTTTGTCCTCTAAAAACATACATGACTGGAAAATATGCACACCGGTTAGCGAACTCTGACTCATGTATACAACAGACGGATTGGTGACGCAGTTTCTGAGTGAGTGAACTTACGTCAAGCCGTACTCTCATGCCTTTTATACATGAAATTCTATTAAACATCAATAAAATGACTACCCCGTGTCGTCATAATCGCTAAAATCAGCATGTTCCAAATTCACATGAGACACTGGGAAGCAGTTCCCCGTAAGCTGTTATTAAAAGATAAAAGCAAATCTTTAAGTCCACCAAAAGTTAAATCAGACGTGTTTCACCTTCACTTTTCTCCTAAATGTAGCTCTATTCTGAACCGGATGGTATCCTTACATAATGGTCAGGTGTTGAAATAAAAAGTAACGCAATCAAGGAGCTCAGTGTCAGTGATGGTACCACAAACCTGTAATACTGTGCAGTATCACCAAATGTAATATTTTATTTCAGTAAAGATTACAGAGCAGCAAACACAGAGCACATGGAGACTCATGCATGCAGTGAAAGTTATGCCATGAGCAGATCTCATACAATAATCCTATATATATGTACAGTTGAAACCAGAAGTTTACATACACTATATAAAAAGGCACATAACCTTTTTTTTCCTCACTGTCTAACATTAAATCAGATAAACTTTTACTGTTTTTGGTCAATTAGGATTACCAACATTATTTTTATATGCTAAATGCCAGAATAATGATTTTTTATTGTTGTTTTCTTGAGAGTCAAAAGTTTACATACATTTCATTGGTATTTGGTAGCTGCTTTTTAGTTGTATGACTTGGGTCAAATGCTTTGGATATGCGTCCAAAAGCTTCTCACAATAGTTTGCAAGAATTTGTCCCATTTCTCCTGACAGAACCGGTGTAACTGAGCTGAGTTTGTAAGCCGTCTAGGATTGAGATCAGGGCTTTGTGATGGCCTCTCCAAAACATTGACTTTGTTATCCGTACGCTACTTGAAACCAGTTTGGCAGTGTGCTTAGGATCACTATCCATTTGGAAAACCCATTTGCACCCAAGCTTTAACCTCCTGGCTGATGTCTTGAGATGTTGCTTCAGTATTTCCACATAATGTTCTTTCCTCGTGATGCCATCTATTTTGCGAAGTATACCAGTCCCTGCTGCTGCAAAACAACCCCACAACATGATGCTGACACCCCCATATTTCACAGCTGGGATGGTGTTTTCAGGTTGAAGCCAAACCGGCCATGATAAAACCAGCACGTTAAAACTTACATTCAGGGATCAAACTTTTGTCAAATAATGTTGTAGAGAAAGAGGGGCCAAGATGGCTGAGTAATCGAAGCCCTGGATTCTATAAACACAGACACCCGTTAAAAATGGTGAATGATGGATGCACAGGCAATACTAGAGACTACGTGGATGCTGCAGAGCCGTTTGTTGTTTCTTTTGTGACCCTCCCGCTGTGAGAAACAAGCAATGAAAGCTTTCTGACCTCCATTTCATTCAGAAGCACCAAGATTTCTGTGTCACAAACTTTGATTTTCCTCTCTGTTATTGCTGTGATTCACCAAGAGCCTTTGATCCGCCGGCTCATTGTATGCAGTTTCATTTCTAAAGAGCTTCACATTGGCCATCATTGTGAGAATGAAGGCCAGATGAGGGCAGACTTGATTCTACACAAACATTAAAAATGACACCTGAGCTCATTACAATTTCTAAACCACAAGAAGTCAAGAATTATATAGTCGAAAGAACAGTCTCGTAAATCTTTATTATTACATCTCATGGGTGAAAACCTTCTCAGTGATATAACCGGCGTCATCGGATAAAGATCCACAAACCCTAACCCTGAATAAACTCCACCTACATCGTAAACCTTTAGCTCAACACACTGGGCGTCTAATTCAACATAATGCCAGAAAAAAAGTACCACTGACAAAGTCATTACACCTCAGAAGACCTTTGGATATCAATATTTTGACCAATCTGCTAAACAGATGTTTGAATATTATGCTGACTCCATGAAAATCAAGAGCTACTGCAGGCACCATTAGGAACTTGTTGATCAGTGGAGTTATTAAGAGCCATCCTAAGCACTACAAAATGCCATTAAAAAGATTTTGCAGTCAAGGAGCTGAGGCATCAGCCTGGACTAAACTCTAAATAATGGAACAATTACAAGCATTACTATCCATTCAGCCACTACATGAATTTGGCAGCTCACCTCGGTGTTAATGACTGTTTCACTCCTCAAATTCAAACTGCTCCAAAATAGTCACTTATTTAGTGTTATTTATTCAAGTTTATCTTAGAGGTAAAAATGGATTTGGCATGAAATTAAACAGATTCATTGTACTTTTTCAAAATATTCATCTGGTCCCTAACACAAACAAGCATTTCCGTATCTTCTTTTTAAAATAACTCTTAATGTAATGGCTTTGCACTAACTTTAATGATAATGATCCAACAATCACTCATGATCAAGCAAGATGGATTTTATCTGAGAGCCACCACAGTCTGTGTTAGTTGGTTGTCATAGCACAAATGATTTCTTGTGAAAAACACCATCAAAGTCGACTAATGCTGCACATGGGCACGTGGGAGACATTTATTCACATAAAGCTTCTTAATTCACTTTCCCCACTGTAGAGCATCATTAAATGACAATGAAAAGAAGCATGCAGGCACAGTCTGAGTGATTTCATTACACTGTACAATATGTGTGTATCACATGGGCTCATTAGTCTACTTAGCTTATTGATTTGCATAACACTTTGCACATTATGCTTTTTCAGAGCACTTTAGGTTTTGGATTAGACTTAAAACTCCCACTCTGAGCATCTAAATCTCTTACTCAAACATGCAAAGGTACATCTAAGCAACAAAGCCTAATTGGCTTAAACTTATTTATTTTTAAGGCTCTTTTTCTGCATTGAATCTAAGAATATTTTTTATACCGAACCTTAAATAAATCCTTTGATTAGGAAAAGAAAAGAAGTTCTAGCTTGTTAAGGCTTTTCTTCATTTTGGCGAGACAAGGGGAAGTTTTTGTTTCTGCATCTTTAATGAGAATCGCCAGAATCTCAGAAATTGAGGCTTGACTCTCTCTCATCTTTTTTCCGTTTTTTTTAAATGATTTTTTTTAATTATATTTTTTATTTTTTCACCAAGGCTCGGGGTTGTTTTCTTAAATCTTCAAGTTCAGAGTCTAGGTTCAAGTCATGGTACTCTGTAGTGTATAGTACCTCCTTAAAGGTCGTGGTGAGGTCCCCAAATCATCAAGAACAGTGTAATCTGCATAAAAAGACATTGTCTCTTTAACGGAGCAGGTGCAAAGGGTTAAATCCAGCTGTCCTTTTGGCCGATGTTGTTGGCAAACATTTAAACATCATGCAAGTATTTTGCTTAAAAAAGATCCCTTTTTGGCCATGTCACAAAAACACTCACAGCAATACTAACAGCCACTCAGAGGGACATTTTTACCATCTGCTGAGTGTTGGTGACTGTTGCTCAAACTTTTAGGAATCAAGCCAATACCCAATACTTAATTAAAATATTCAGCATTTTGGTCAACAATCTGTATTGACCTTTTGTGTTACAACGCATAATATTAATTCATTGGAAAATCTGCAACTTTGGCCCCACTTCTTTTTTTGTCTTTTCTTCTGGGTCTATTTTCTTCCATCACTTCATCTCAGCTGTTTTTTTTTTGTCGACCACACTCTCTGATTTGTTTGACTCACTCCTCATTACTAGTTAAGGTAACTGTACTATTCACTGTTAGTGGATAACTGTTAACTCATGTTAATGATGTTGAACATTTCATATTTGATCAAACATCTGACATTAAGACACAGGAAGAAGGAAATGAAAAAATGCAGCATTTTTTTTGGAGGGGGAAAAAGGTGAAAATTATTCCCAAAAAAAAAACAAACCCTTAGAAATAGTGAAAGTAAGCAACATGGAGTCTTATATGTTTCTGCAAGACTGAAGATTTGCAGCATCCTCTTATTTTGTTATCCCATGTGATCAAGTCGGTTCTCTTAATGGGAGGTCTGACCCTGAAAGCATGCACACTCTGACACAAACTCACAATCCACACCACACACAAACAAAAGCAGAGACTAAGCCAATGCGTGGAGAGAGAAGTGATCGATCTTTTAACTCAGAGGCACTTCCCCATTTAGATCCACTTCACCCTCAGGGTCAACGGAAGCAATAAACATGCTGACAGGCTACCAACACATGCTGTCACACACAAGTAAACATGTGCAACTTATATGTAAACACCTGCAGAAACCTAAACAGGGGAATACACAAACACGCCCACGCAAACACTTAGTCAGACATACATGACGGGGTCATTGCGGGTTTCCTGGTGACAATTGGATTCTCAGAAAGATTGTGGGTGGACTAATCAATTACAGCTCAGTGATATGTCAAAGTTGAGGCAACTGATTACAATTTTGTTGACTGAACAAAGAACAGATAGCAGTTACACAATGTGGTCTATACTTCTGCTTGTGTATATATATATATATATATATATATAAATATATGTGGAAAAGAAACAGGCCCAATTTACCAACCGTTTTACTAAGCTGTAAAAGTTAAACGTGCTTAAAGATAAGATAAGATGAGATACGATAGGAGGAACTTTATTGATCCCCAGAAGAAAATTCAATAGTCTCTGCTCATGAGAGTGATCAGCTGAGCAGAAAAGGTCCTGTTTCTCATTTGTTGACAGCTGAAGATGTAAGAGTACTTCATGATGTGTTCAAATGTCCGGTAGCATGGCCCTTGAAGATGCTCTCAAAAGTTGTCTTGGTCAGTGCCTGCTTGAGAAATCTTCTAATACAGTTATACGAACCCTCGGCTAAGATCAATCCAGTGGTGCCATTTCATACGGGATGTGAGTCAGGACTTTTCGGCTTGAGTATTGATCGTGTCAGTGCTTTGAGATCCATGCCTTTAAAAAGAAAATGGGCTTTTAAGTGGTTAAGTGCTGAATTATCATCATCGTTTTTATCTCTTGTCTGCATCGGTTTCGCTGTTTTCAATAATCGCTGATCTTTTAAGTCATGGGAGGTAGTCAGCTCCATCATCAACATTTTTTCTCGCTCAGCCCTTTAACTCTCCACATCACTAGCTTTGTATTCATCATCACATTGTATTTGTTCTGATTTTACATAACTATGTGTGCCTGCGTCTTTATCTCCATCTCCAAATTTCTCTCTTAAACTTTTGCCTCTTTCTGCAGATGTTCTTTTCCAGGAACAAGACACGTGCTTCTGACTCCAGACAAGTTTCAGACAGAGGCTAAATCTGGCAAACAACTACAGATTGTGACTTTTTTTTGTCTTTTTAAATCTGTTTGGTCTGTTATGCAATCAAAGAACTCCTTTGAAGCCATTACAGAGGGGGAAAAACCTATAAGGATTTCAGTTTCCTACAACCAAACAGAAAAATAGCCAGTTTATGCTTTTTAAAAGCAAAAAGCCCCCAATTTGATCCACATCTGAAGATGTTTTTCAGGAGCCAAGCCCTGATTATGTGTGCAAAAAAAATGACTTTTTTTTAGAACAAGGCTTTAATACAGTGGTGCTTATCTCATTCACTGATCGAATAAAAAAATAATACAGGGTATACTCAATAATAGAAAGTGTATAAAGTATTTATGAGTGCCAAATGTACAGTTTGTCTTTACTTTAGAGAGGGGTTGCCTGAGGTTCTCATCAAAAAAGAGGGTTTCTGGTCAGCTTCATTGTCAAGAAAAAGCCAGCAAGGAAGTTTGACAATGACTTGCTGCAGGTTGAGTAACTTTACCATGAAACTTTGCCAAATTAAGGAAAGCTTGGCCCAGAACTTCGAATACTAAAAACATTTTAAATCTTTTACTTTTGCTTTTTGTAGACTTGTTCTACATTCCAGTCAGTTGACGTAAAAGTCAACTCTTCCTCTCCAAACCACAATTCATAAACATCCCCTCTTGTATTCACAGTAAATCACATGCAGTTGTCAGTAAGTTATTTTAAGTCCTATTTTAATTTTTGTTTATTTCCAATCTTGCAGACTAAAACAGCTGATTGGTGTTGTGTCCATAAAAGAACAAAGTGGCCCCCTACTGTCAAAGTCAACCGTCTAGATATAGCAAAGACTTATAATGACATTAATGTCTGGGACAGTTTTTCTTAAAATTGGCTAAACTGGCTCATTAAATTGATCCATTTGATAACCTAAATTCACCAACCTGCCCTGGTCAAGGCTGGCCAGTATCTGCCCTCAGTTACAATATGATACCATTCAACTCGACACAATATAATAGGAAAAGATACAACAGGATATGATACAACGTGATGTGAAGCCATTTGAGTTGATACAGAGGATACAATCCAATATGATTCAATTTGACACTACAATATAGTGCACTGTATTGTTTCAGAGGTAAACTTGACTTGGACTTCAGTGCTGCACATGTTCAACTGCATCCACAATAATACTGATAGCAACGACACCGTCAAACAGTCTGGGTTCACCACAGAAATTCAACTTCAACTTTCTTTAACATGTCAGATATCCTGGAGTTTTTCATAGTAAGAAGGGATTTCTAGGTAAGTACAAATGAGGAGTGTTGACAAGAATCTCATACCGTCCTAGTTAAGCCATCAAGAAAAGTATTATTTTTAGAGGAACACACCATATGGCAGATCCATTTAGTATCATTACAAGTGGATAATTTGTAAATTAGCTATATGATGTTACCTTAACTCTAACTCTAATGTGGCGCTCATACCAAGCGGGAGTAAAATCATCTACTCGCTTAATATGCGCGAATCTAGACTTGTGAATGAAAAGTATTGACTCGCTTCATTTACACATCAACAGTAATTTCAACGGTAATCCCCGCCAGTTCAACCAGTGGGATGAAGTGATAGACAAAGGTTTTTTTACAATTTACAAGGTAATCCGACCTCCTCACTCACTCCTTTTTGTTCCGGTTTCGATAATTGAAAGAAAAATAATCATATAATTCGAGGCATCCACACATCGACTCAGTTTATCCTCCATTTTAGATACCAGTGAACAACCATCCATTTTCATACGTCACCCGGCAACCTTGGTGCTGAGTAGTTGAGATCCGCCCAATTCACGTCATTCACGCCGCCAGAGTCATAGGAGCGTCTAATCGCGTCTTTGCATTTACTTGACATGTAATTCATTTGTGTTGATGATTTTACTCGTGCTTGGTGTGTGGAGGCAGTAACTCTGTTGTCATGCATCCATGTTAAAATGTGTAGCTTACTCTCTCTCTCTCTTTCACATGCGCACACACTGATGAGCAAACTGGGAACGTAAAATTAGAACAGTTCCGGAGGGGGCAAAGTTCCCCCCTCTGTCTAAGAGCTGGGAAAACAAAAACAACACAGACACTGAGAAAACAGAACAAGAAGAAAAATATGCTTCAACAGCAAACCAGATCATCAGGACAAGTTGCTACAAACACCCCCTGCAGACTGAAAGCTTGAGGATCTAGTAACCACAGATAAGCTGCTCAACTGAGGGGAAGGAAAATGTGTCTGATCTGGGGCTTTTTGCTTTTTCTTTGCATCTGTCATTATCACTCTGACTTGTGGGGGTGTACGCACAGACACAGACGCACTGTTTTCCTGCTTTCTGTCCACGATGTGTTCTTCCATCTGGCCTGATACAAAGGTAAAGCTTTCACAATATTTATGCCTTTTTTTTATCCTCTCTTCCTGAACCTGTAGACAGTCCTTTGTTCTCGTGAAAGCCATCTTATAACACCTTCACCATCACCCTGTTAGCTTGAGTGCAACTGAGGCACAGCAGGCCCAATTCATCACACTCATATCATGTCCGCACATGAAAGTAAACAATGACGTAGGTTGAATGTGAACAAGATAGAACAAGATAAATTGAATTTGATGAGGCACAGAGAAAGATAGGCATGGGAGGAAAAAAAGGCTAAAAACTGAAAAAAAACCAGGCCATATATCTGTTCAGGTTTCTTCTTTATTGACTTGATTTTCCTGCCTCTCCCTCATTCAGCGTCAGTCCTGAGGCTCAACGATGAGTGATGTGCCCTTCCCGCTCTATCTCTACACACACACATTAACACACAAGTGACGGTGTTATTCCATTAGTGCTCTTGGACCTCAGTCATTGTCCCTTTCCCTGTCCTCTGAGGGAGCAGCCAGAACCGCTAGAGGGGAGCAGCCACCCGCACAACACGTCTCAGACAGATTGTTAATCAGGCAATGCTGTATGATATTCTGTAGCCGCTTACATCTCGCTCCCTCCGCGAGTAATCACCTAACAGTGTTATGCCGACGTCGCACAGGGTCAGGTGGAGGGAGAGCTGTTTGTCGATGTTAAAGAGACAGAGAGAGACGGAGAGACTTGGAAGCCGAAGAGGAAAGAAGACTAAGTGAGAAGCAGGGAGACAAATAGAAGAGAGATGAAACATGTTTTTAATAGCACTTGATCATGTGTAATGTGCCTTATTTAGTGTTATGATGCAGCTGAATCACTCTGTTTTTACTTGCGCGCACACACTGCCACATTATATATTGACATGCTCCAGTGCTTTAAGTGCATCAAGGCTTGAGAGACGAGGCAGCAGCAATTAACACCTCTCTGACATTTGCTTCTCCAGCTGTGGAAGGGGGAATAAGGGAGATGAGCGGAGGAGAAATGAATGCAATCCTTTCACAACAAACTCACTTCTGAGTATTTATCTCCCTCTCTCTGTGTCTTCATTTTCTCTGAGCTCTAAATGACCCTTATGTTTTGTCTGTGTTACAAAAACACAGTGATTAGAAGAAGGGATTTAGAGTTCATCTTTCTTTGGGCAAGCTCTCCTCTTTCTATTTTTCTTCCTCTGACACATGAACACATGCGCAAGACGATGCAAATAAAGATGTCCCCCATGAATTGCATTTTCTAATTCTTGCCTAATGACTATTGTTGTTGTAGACAATCAATATGGTGCTTCTTTGTGGGCGAGCAGAGAGGCCAAGCCGGGCTGCCCAGGCATCTGCTGCTCTGTCTGTGCTGCAGCCTTTCCATCCTGTAAATAACACTTGAGATACACATACACAAACAGGCATTTTCTCGTACGGTCGACTGAAAGCTGCTCAGCAGTGTGACAGCTCTCGTTTAGCCACTTCAGTGTCCTGGAGTCCTGTTTCTTACAGCAGCCACATTTGGTTTTCTTATATGAATATATATTTCTTCTCGCCTACTCTGGGTGGTATTGTGCCTCTTCAAGCTTGGGTCCTCTACTAGAGGCCTGGGAGCTTGAGGGTCCTGCACAGTATCTAAACTGTTCCTAGGACTGCACTCTTCTGGAGTGAGATGTCTGATGTTTCCCCAGGGATCTGTTGGAGCCACTTCTCCAGTGAGGGGGCAACTACTGTTGCCTTCACCTTCCAGGCTTTCTCTATCTCCTATTTGAGCCCTTGGTACTCCTCCGGTTTCTCGTGTTCCTTCTTCCTGATGTTGGAATCGCTTGGGATGGCGACATCTACCACAACAGCTTTCCTCTGCTGTTTGTCTACGGTTACAATGTCTGGTTGGTTCACCATTACCATTCTGTTGGTCCGTATCTGGAAGTCCCACAGGATATTGGCTCGGTCATCCTCCATTAACTTGGGAGGTGCTTCCCATTTTGACCTCGGGGTTTCCAGTCCATATTCTGCACAGATGTTCCTGTACACTATATTGGCCACTTGGTTATGGTGTTCCATGTATGCTTTTCCTGCCAGCATCTTACATCCTGCTGTTGGTGTTGGGCTGTTTCAGGGCCCTCTTTGCACAGTCTGCACCTAGAGTCTTGCCTGGTTTGGTAGATCTGGGCCTCTATTGCTCTGGTGCTTAAGACCTGTTCTTGTGCTGCCATGATTAGTGCCTTGATTATATACATGTATATATTCTGTGCTTTGGCGAAAGAATGAATCAAAGTTGATAACCGCTTATCAAAATAAAGTTTAGGCTTTGTATCTTAAGATAATACTTTTTTTCTGCCCATCTGGCTGTGAAACCAACAAAACAAAACAAAATATGAGGACGGATAGATTCAATCAGCGCCAAACTGACAAATAAATCACTGCTGCTGTGTTTAAGATGCATAACTGAGCTACAGCATGCCTCAAGGGACAGAATTGCTTTTTAAAAGCACTTTGTGAAGAATTTCTAAATGGTGTTTATGAGTTTATAGAAATTTTGATTTACATAGTATCCCCTCGCCAGTAAACTAAAGTTATGGTAACATCTGTGCAATAGCAATAACATATGAATGCATGCATTAATTCAGTTTTTGTTTCATAAATGTATGGAAAAAAACTGAACTGCTGATTCATAACTGAATTGAACATAGATATCATGTTTATTAGTCTTTATTGATGAGGTCAGGTCCTGCAATCAATGTAAAGATACAAAAGAAAAGCAAGCAAAAACACATTTTACTGATACTCATATGTCAAAGAGAGGTTAAATTAGGTCTAGTGAACATGAGCAGTAAAGTAATGACACATAATAAAGGAAGATGAGTTTAATAGCCTGATTTCAACAAATTTATCCAATAGCTCTGTTATGTAGCTCATATCATGACTTTTCAGTTTACTTTACATGTGTAAAGAGCATGAGGTACAAAGATTATAAAAGAAGTCATGGCGTTGTATAAAGAGTAGAATAAGACCATGTTTTAGGGGTCAGGGTGGAAGAATGGGTCAACAAACTCACAACTTTTATCCATCAGGTGTAAATGTGTGAGACAACACAACATTAGTCAGTATTGATGTGTTTACATGTACTCAAGGGGAGCAGATTTAACCATTGAGCCCAATAGCCTGTCATACAGAGATGGCAAAAGTCACCTGATAGTTGTTTTCGAAACCCTGTCCAAAACTCGTACAATGCAACACCATTAAAGGCATGGGAAAAACTTAAAAGCACACTGAAATTGACCCACAAGGAACTTAAATTGCAAATGACACGCATGTCCTTGAAAGCAACACACAATTCCTGAGATTCAATTAAGCACATTTAGCAAAACAAAACAGATGTACCGAACACATCAAGGGTTTAAAGTTAAGAAGCATAAACTTAGGATGTATTTTTGCAGACCAAATTGAGAGTAAGAGGATACAGCTCTGGTTTAATGGACTGGATAATGATTAATTAATTATTATTTCCTCGGAGGGAGAGAGGAAAATAAAATATAGAGGAGAACAAACAGATAGAGGAGAAATGATGGGTAATACTTGTACACTCTGAGAGGGAGAAAGAGACTGAGATGGAACTGATAGTGGTTAACTCGGCTACTTCACTTCTCTCTCTCTGCCACCTTCACTCAGTGTCATGGCCTTCGACTTCTGAAGAGATGCTAATGCACATGTTACCAGAAGGACATTTCCACCCTGACTGTCCTGAGCATCCACTCTCAACACTCCTCTCACTGTCATTTCCAGCTCTCTGTCACCACGCCGCCCATCACTCTCTCGTCCCTCCTCTGGCTGATTTCAGCACACTCGTCTGTTCATGGCTGTAATCTAACTGCATCTCTCTGTCACTCTGTATCCTCCAAGAGTCTCTCTCTCTCTCTCTCTTCTCTCTCCCTGTCTTTCTTTCTATATCTTGTTAGGTTAAACCCCTCTGGTCAGTTTGTTTCTCCATTAAAGAGTCTCATATGCTAACACCAATCACATAGATTTTTTGGTCAGCAGTAGATTGAAGAAAACGAGAGAAATCCGAGTTGAAAATGGCTCTGATGCTTTAACTTATTTATTTCCTAAAAACCTAATGCACTCACTCTCAGGGAGTTCTCGCAGAGGTCATCCACAAAAAAGTGGAAATAAGAAGTGCACATCACCAAGATTATGTCTGTCGACTAAAATTTGTATGCTTTCGAGTTGCGCATTATGGCACCGGCCACGGGCAATTATGGGAGCCAGAGATGACCCTGTTGGGACAGAGGGTTTGGAGCCGACCAGTGGGCAGTGAACACAGTTGTCAAAGCCATAATACAATAATTTATGAACCCGTCCTTATTCATTTGCTGGCTAGAGACAATTAAACAACTGCTCACTCTAAGTATGCAATACTTCAGAGTCACTGTGAGAAGTATTTGTGTTGTGTTTGTTCTTGAGGCTCCTTCTGACAAATATTGGTAGGCCTGGTGGATACTACATGTTTTCTATAATCAAGAAAACAATTATTATACAATGCATGGTTAATATTCAATGTATCTATTTGTTGATTTGTATAATTTACTTATTTATTTATCAAATTGGAGGAGGATTCTCTGCTAAGTGCTTAGCGCAAGTTAAAAAGGCCCATGAACCCATGAAGTGTTAACAGTAAAATTTGAAATGTGCTGCTTTGTTGTAATTTCTGCTTTCTTGCAAGTCTGAATGTGACATGCACAAAACTTAATTCTTTTGTCCCCAAAGAACAGTGAAGCATTTGCATGCCAAGGGAAGAATAAAATTCTGTTCGTAGCCGTTTTTTTGCTTTTAACACGCAAAGCCCTGGTTGAAGAGTGTCTCTGTCTAAAACAATAGTCTGATAATAAAATGTGCGTCCTGCTCCAGATTAGCTATGAGTCAAAAACACTATGAAGAAATATAGAAAAGTCCCTGATAAAAAAAAAAAAAGAACTCAATTTCTTACAGCCAAGCATTTCCAGAAGAGTTAAAGCTCCGTCCCAGTTGTACTCTGAAGTCGGAATTTCCAAGCTCTGAGTCAGAAATTCATCTGGAACTCCCCCCTGAAGTCGGATTTACGACTCGGAAAGTTGGACGATCCTCACCAACCCTGACTTGACAACAACGTCATTATCCAAGATTGCAGTGCAATGCATCAACAGTTAAGAGTAACAGTGAAAGCTCTCGTAATGTATTATTTATCATCGCTTCCTTTTTGTTTTTGTGAGATTTCTTAAGTAGTATATGTTGAACTGCCCAACGTCTAACTGTGAACACGGTGCTATGGTGTTTGTAAGAGTAAAGTACTGTGTTTTGCGTTGTTTACAACTGGTAAAGCTAACAACAGCTGACAACAGCTAATAACAGCTGACATCCAGTAACAACAACTGACAACAACAGCTGACAATTGTAAACAACAGCTAACAGTAGGCATCCATCTTGGTTTTCCAACTTCTTAACTGGAACGTTGCCAACTTAGGTGTAGCATCATTCCCAGCTCCGACATCCAAATTCTGAGGTCACTGGAATGCAGCATCAATGTATATCTGTCTCATGTGGCCATTTAAGGAACTACACTTATTGACATTCTGACTTTTCCCGTTTTTTTTTACGTCTTTTGTGAATCACACTAAATTGCCTTGTTACTGAGTGTAACAAGCAAATTTCCCTTGCTCTGCCTTGCTTGGATATGCAGCCCCCGCTCTAGTGTTCCTGCTGTTTATGTAGCGTTTTATAAGCACCATCTCTCTTCTCAGCATCCACCTGTGTGGTCCCTATCTACCTTTACCTATGGGGGAAGTTATAATCATCACTCCTTCCTCCCTGCTGGGGGGAGTTTGATGCATCCCTGTGGGGGAGCGATGAGGTCAGAGCCAAGACACTCAACCTCAAAGCCATTCACACTCTACATTCACAAAATAATCCATTCTGGGAAAGCCAATGGGCTGAATTAAAATTGTTTTTTTTAACCGTGACCATATCCTTAACCTTAGTTTAATTTGCTGTGCATAGATTTTAGAAATAAAGACAGAAAGTGGGCACTGAATGTTTAACAGTTTTGTCACTTTACAAAATCTTATGCCAAATTCTTCGAACCCAACATTTTGTCTAATAATAGAAGATGCTCATTTGCACACACACACACACACATATGCAATCCTTTTGCATGCCAAGTTTGTGTAAGTGACCTTTAAACAGAGAAGTTAGAAGCCATTGCTGTTTTAAACTCTTTATCCACCCACTGTTTCCCTCATCAGATCACTGTTGCAGTCCAAGGGGGACCTCTACAGGCCACACGAGGAACAGATCTCCTCAAGCACTGGTGTTAGATTGAAAGTTGCATGCTTAAAGGCGTCCCACTCAGTCACTGTCACAGCTTGTGTCTATCTGTCAGGCATGAACTCACTGCTTTGGGTCCTCTGTCACACGCTCGCATATAGACACTTGTCTCAAACATGGTTTACACGGTTCAAATACAAATACGTCGCCATATATAGACGCAAGAGGGGGAATGATGTGAGTGTCAACACTAAATATCAAAGGTATGATCAAGCAGAGAAGGGAAATCGATAAAGAATTATGTTTCTACATTTGAGTGAGATTTATTTGTGGCATCCGTGCTCAATCAATGACCTGTTAGTCTGGAACAGAGCAGACATACTTCCACACCACTGTCAGGTGTTTGAAAAGTCCCCGCTGGGCCACATAGTGATTAATAGCACTTATGTCAATATCAGCAAACTTATTTTTTGTTATTTTCTCATATTGCTTCCCTCACAGTTATGGATTTAGTGAAAAAATGAAAAAAAAAAACCACTCTCTTTTCATCCGTCTCCATTTGACAACGGCATGTGTTTTTAGTGCTTTATAGCTCCAAAACCTGAGGGCTGGGATGTTCGTAAAGGTTGTAAAATGAATTTGAAGGGTGGTAAAATGATTAACGGAATAGAGGGAAGAAAAACATATTTCTCCTTCACTGAATCATGCTTATTTTTCAGCCTTTTTTTACCGGGTAATTTGTCTCTTCAGGCCTTTAAATATTATTCAAATGAAACAATCTCAGAGAGAAAATTACTCTTTGGTTGAGCCGCTCACAGCTGAGGTGTCACAGGAAAGACAGGTTGGAAAACCAGTGCTATTATTGATGCTGTTAGCGTGTACTTAAACTCAGCTGGCTTTGACGAATTATATTGAAGATAAGGAGACTTAATTTATGACTCTACAGAAGGAGAAGAGCCTCGGAGATACTGCCGTGTTTCTACACTCTCAACTGAGTGATGAGATGAATCATTTTCCTGCTGTTGTTACAGTTCTTAGATGCAGATGTACCAAAAAAAGAAAAGTAATAATAATCGTACTGAGACCCTATTTCAGTTTGTGGTTGTTTGCCATTGTGAAATGTAATAAAAGTCTCACCCTTTGAGTTGTTTGTGAAGTTTGCAGGTTGTTCTCAACTTTCAAGAGGAGTACTTTACTTCACCACAGGTCTTTCATTAGTGTGAGCTGGAATAAAATGACGCCGAAAAGGGCATGATGGTGCTTTTTAAATGAAGAGCTCGCTTTGATGTGAGAGGAGTATGTTTATTTCATAATTAGAGTATGATATTTGGATATTTTTGTGGAGTTTAATACACGCTATCACTGGTTTGAGCTGATTTTCCTTGACTGTGTTTGACATTTGCCTCCTTGGTTCCTCCTCTTCTGTTTTGATCCTTTCACCTCATAAAGCGGCGTCTAAATTAGAGGTTACTAAACAGAAAACACCCACAGTCCGACTCTATTTTCTGCGGCTTGCTTTTGTGCATCACGACTTTGACTGCTCGGCCTCTTATTTTGTGTAAATATAGAAAATGTATCCTTGAATTTAAAAACCAGAAGATGGATTCATGACTGTTGTTTTACAAATTGCCATTACGTTTTCTTTTAGCAAAATCTGAAAATGCAGGATATTTAATTAAACAAAATTAGTGACAAGGCACTGCTGTGTTTCTACGCTGGTATATGTCCCCTCTGAAAAACATTTGCTGGAATGAATGTTATTGTTGCAAAGGTGAACAGAGGAGCTTGAAAAAAAGCAGATTGTTCAAGATTAGGTTATATAGATTTAGAGTGGGCACTTTTCCTTTATTTTCAGAGTCACAAATACAATAAGTTGGGAATCAGGAAAAAAAAAACCTTAGTATTGGTCAAAACAGCTTTAAAACTGGTGGATGCAAACCACACTTCCCAACAAAATAACTCAGGGCTTTATGAGGGTGAGTGCTGACACAGGTCTCCAGATCAACCAACACATCATTTGTCATCAATTATTATTGGCTGCTGTGTGTGGGGACCGGCCTGATTGTCAAACTCCCAAGGAGGTTTCAGTGTGGCGTATTGTGTTGTTGTACAGTGCATTGAGCTGATATCGACAAGTGTCACTGCCTGGTCTGCTCAGAGCTGCAGAGTTCTGTAGACATCCCCTGCTGTGATCTTTAAACTTGATGTTTTGCCGACTGTTTGGACTTTAATAAATAATTTAAGAGTGTTTGTGTGCAGATTTGTGTGCATGTGAGGTTGTGTGTGTGTGACCATGTTACACAGCCTTGCATCAGTTTATGCCTGTGCAGCACTACAAAACAGACCACTTGAATTTAACTCTCACTTTTATATTTCCCTGCCTGAAAAATATCTCTTTAGCTTGTGTAGCCCTTTACTGCTCTTAGTCCAAAGCACTTTCTCATACTCCTTTATTCCTCATCTCCCTAACTCCCACCCGTCTCTACTTTAGTCTTAAAAAAAAAAAAATTGCTAGTTCTTGCATTTCCAGTTTGATAAAACACTTCTTAACATGATACTGTTTGAACAAAGCTATGGCGTAATGTTTTAACTTTTTGTCAAAAAAGACCTTCAACGGAGTGGTACATTTTTTTAAACCTACAACCTCATGTGACTCATTGTTCTGCTTTGGTGATGCCTTTTGACAATGATATCTTGGTGTTTTTAATGTTATTAGCGGTGTCAAGATAAAACTATATATATTTGCAGTTTGTTTGCTTTTTTCTATGTTATTAACACATGTGATTTAGCCTGGCTTGTGACAGTAAAGTGAGCTTTTAAATAAACAAACATATCAGATAAATTCAGTCTGATATCAAAAACATATCTGGCAAAATGAGTCAAGCTGAAGTTTTGAGTGCAGGAGTTGTAAGTTACATGTAACGACAGAAAACTATAATAATGATAATGCATCAGATTTCATGTAGGGCTTTATTAGAGACCCTCAAAGCGCTTTACATTGGATACGTCATTCATTCGCTCACACAGTCACACTTTGGTGGTGGTAAACTACCTCAGTAGTCACAGCTGCCCTGGGGCAGACTGACAGAAACGTGGCTGCCATTTTGCACTCTCCAACCACCACCACCACCACACAACACTCACAATCAAACACCAGCGGAGGACACACACACTGGGAGCAAGGTGGGTTGAGTGTCTTGTCCAAGGACACAACAGAGAAACTCAGGATCGGGGGGAGTCGAACCGCCAACCTTCTAGTTATTGGACCACCGCTCAACCTCTTGAGCTACAACATCCAATCTGTTTGTTTCAGTGACAGAAGGAAATGGGTAACACGTCTGTGAACTTTAATGTGCAGATTAAAGCAGCCAAGAAGAGCAGAACAACACAGACAACATGATTTTTTTTTTCAACTTCTAATACCATATATTTCTTGCGATTCAGGATCCAAATCTCAACAACAATTTTGAAAGTCTAAAATCAAAATACTTAGTCATGGGGCTGCAATCGAGAAACAACCACTGGCAGTGTTTCTATCATGTCCAACAAATACAAGTGAAAAGCTGAAAAATCCTTCCTATTACATTTGACCCTGTTTACTGATACAAGGAAGAACATCTTGTTTACACCTTCTCCTTGTGTCTGTTCACACTGACACAGTGATGAGCTTTCAGGCTTCACTGACCCTGAGGACTATGATTACTGGCTTAACCGTCATCAGTGGGTTTCATGTAAGAGGATATCAGAGCAGACATAGAAGGCCAGGAGGCATCAGATACCTCAGTGCTCAGCAGTCAACTTCATTAAAGCCATGCTGACCCATTTGTCATTATAGAAACAACGGTACAAAGGTAAAGTGCACAGTAAACGGACTAAATATCATCCAAAAGTTCATTTTTTCCAGGTACGTTTAGCCCAAAAGAAAATTTTCAAATTATGCGTTCATTACAAATAAAGTAAAAGCCATTTTTTTTGTTTCAACTCCAATAATTACAGCTAACAGCTCATGAAATCAGAAATCCTCTGTCTAAAATCATCAGAATATCTCTTGAAATAATTTTTAAAAAGGATTTTCAATACAAAATAGTATGTTTATACATTCATTCAGTACTTTACCATGAATTACTGTATTACTGTGGTGTTGTATGAAGGTATCAGCATGTGGCACTGCCGAGGTGAAGCTTGGGCTAAAGTTGTCATTGAAATTATTCAGTGGTAGTTTTGGCATTGTGGGCAGGAGTCAAGTCACACTGAAAAATAGGTCCCTTGTCTGTAGAACCTTCACACTGGACTCCACACACCCATTTAAAAACATTCAGAGTAGTCAAATAAAGTCCCGTTCATAGCACAGCAGTATTTTTTTTCCCTTTAACACAGATCACAAAAGATGGCAAGGTTAGATTGTACTGAAGAGTGTATTGGTGTCCCACCAAATTAAAAAGTCAAACTTTCTACTTTTTGCTTCTTCACAATAAAGTCCCTCGTGAAAAACCCAACACTTGGTTTGAATGTATTCATACTACCCAGAGTGTTGAAAACTTCGAACCCTTTTATGATTCCTTGGAAAATAACCTTGATGAAAGAAACAAACCAAACAAACTAACAGAGAACACAGAAAAATGTGTGTTAGGATAAAACAGCAAAACTTCAGTCAATGAAAACTTCTTTGTGTGTGTGTGGAGACACTAAAGTGTGTGGGATATGTGTGAAGTTTCAAAGAGTATGAAGGTTGATGTGCCTTTGCAGTAAAATAAAGTAACAGAGGTTATATGCACTGTCGCTGAAAGCACACTTCCCTGTCTTCAGTCATCTCACCACAGCGACAATACTCATCACCCCTGTCTTTAGATAATCTCCAATATGTCGTCTAATCACAACGTTGCCTTGAACTTAACTTTGTATGCACAATTGTGTCCTAATTGAGCATTTAGAGGTGCAAAGCAGGAGAACACTAAGTTACCAATCAAATTGTCAGTCCTCTTTTTGGAGGAATCCAGCTTGCATTAGATCAAAATGCCTGCTCCACCTTCAAACAACAAGTTTCTAAGGTGATGAAGAGGTTAAATCATAAAAAAAGCCTCTCAGTTTGTTCAAGTCAATAACAGTCTGCATTATTTACCAACAAAAAAAATCAGTTTCTTTCAGTGATTCAGAAAAGAAAAAAAAGATTCAAGATTCAAGCTTTTATTGTCAGTTATTGCAGTATGTGAGTACAAACACAGGAATCGAAAAAGATGTTTCTCTCCAGCTGAAAATACAGAGAATGATTGAAAAAAAACACAAAGAAGGAAGTACAATACAGTAGGAGAGTGGTGATCTCTATTGTGCCTGCTTTGTCTATGTATATATAAAAACTCCTTTACATATGCACCCTATACATACACATGCAAATACATATTCACACATGACCTAAAGAGCAGGTGGTTGTTGCCATCTACAGTACGTCTTTGATGTAGAGAGCATGTCAACATTTAGCATTTAAGCATTCATGTTAACTGTGGAGTTGTAGTGCAAAGAAAGACTACACAGAACCAAGTGATTCTGAGTTTTTATTTATTCATTATAGTGCATTTATTATGTATTTAGTAAGGGTTGAGAGGAGGTTCAGAGTCCAGTGTTTTCAAGGACAGTAGAGGCAGGTGGTGGGGAGGGAAGATAGTTCAGCCTTCTAACAGCCTGGAGGGTGAGGCTGTTTATAAGGCTGGTAGAGCAGGCCTGGAGGCTCTGGTACTTTCTCCCAGAAGGCAGGAGGCTGAACAGGCTGTGCAAGGGGTAGCTGGACTCCCTCACAATGCTGATTGTTTAGGGTGTTGTAAATGTCCAGGAGGAAGGGAAGTGAGACAACAATGATCTTCCCAACTATGTTCTCTGTGTTTTCTGTTCTGTGCAGCTCCTGAACCACACAGTAACACAGCTAATCAGGTGCCTCAGTAAAAGATGCACATGGGGTTTGGTTGCACTGTTGATGGTCAGTGGTGGGATGATCGGTGTGGCCTCCTCTCAAGTCCATAACAATCACCACGGTTGTATCATCAGCAAACTTCACGATGTGGTTGGTGCTGAATGTTGGTGTGCAGTCTTGGGTAAGCAAAGTGAAGAGCAGAGGAGTATGCACATATCCCTGAGGAGCTCCTGTGTAATGGTACTCAGGGATATGTTGCCGACCCATAATGCTTATGGCCTTTCCCAGATGCACAGTGAGGTTTTGAGTTCTAGATTGTATCTTGGTCGACTGGTTGGCTTAGTATGTAAACTGGAATGGGTTTGGTATAGAGGGGAGGATGGATTTTATATGACACATGACTGACTAGCCGTTCAAAGCACTTCATTATGATGGGGAGTGTGACAGGGTGGTAGTCATTGAAGGAGGTTGGAGTGGACTTCTTTGGCGGGGGTATGATGGTGGTGGTTTTGAAGCATGCTGGAACAACAGCCTGGCTCAGGGGAGTGTTAAAGATATCTTTAAAGTTATCTTTGAGCACCTTTGCGCAGTCATTCAACACATATCCAGGAATGTCATCTCGACCTGCAGGTGTTGAAGGTAGAGAGTGTCCTCTTCACATTGGCTGCAGACAGATCATAGAGTGGGAGTGGGGTCTTCAGTGGATGTGTGCTGTTCTGTGCTTCAAACTGGCTTCCTTCAGAAGATATAATGGATGGCCATTTAATATGATTAACTCCACCAGGGGTGAGCAGTGTCTACATACCACCACAGAGTCCTGACCAAGGGTTGTTGATGCAGACACGCACTCCACCGCTGCAGGATTCCCCCCTGAGCGCATGTTAGCTGCTCCAGCTGCACAGTAGGGTCCAGGATGTTGTCATTCATCCATGTTTCTCTAAAAGCAAAAACGCAGGAGTCCCTCACCTCGTGCTGGGCAGACCCCTGCTGTTGTACTTGATCCAGTTTATTGCCCAGGGATCGAACATTAGCCAGGAGAATCGAAGGAATGGCTGGACAGCTCAAGTTAGCTGCTAACCTAGCATGGATACCTCTATACCTGCCACTCTTCTGCTTCCTCTCACACAACGCTTGCAGTGTCTCAGATGGCAAGGTTGACTCCGGTGTGGCTGCAGGCTGACGGTGTAATCCAAACTCCCTCAGAGTTTCCACAAGTGTGTTGGACAAAGGGTTGTCCAGCGCACATCTGCCAATGTCTAACAAAACCTGGTGACTGTACTTGTGTTCAGACACAGATAGACCAGACAAACACTTCTACGCAAGAAGCAGTCATATGACAAAAACACAAAACTATCAGGACAGAGAGGGGCCGCTGCGTCCACAGACCACTATCTTGGAACAATATTGATCCTTACGATAATGAACAATGATGATCCTTTCTTCCTCTCTCAATAGCGCTCAGTTTGTTGCGGTTTGCAGTAAAAACATTACAACATGTCCACTAAGCTTCTATTTTTATTAAAATCAGCAGTGTCCATCTTTTCTGAGCACTTCAATTCCCTCTCTCGATTTAAAAAAAAGCCCTCAGAAAAAATAATAATGCTGATGCTCACGTTTTCTCGGTATGTTTCAAATGGCCACATTTTCATCAACAGCACTCAAAGAAACTCCTGAGAACTGAAAGCTCTCGTGATTAAAAGGCACCAGTCAAACATCTTTAGTGCTTTTCTTCTTTTAACCTTTTTTCTCTTCTTTTGCGAGTCACAACCAGCCATCTCGTTTCCTTATCTTGCAAATGCTCTAGAGAGTTATATTCAACTTTCCACAATATTGTCAGTAAACCATCCTGAATTTTGTTACCTCTCTAAAGTAACTCACCTAACTCCACCCTGTGCTTCCAAACCCCCTCTCCTATATGATCCACAGCTTTGGCAGACGTCCTTGATTGCAATCAGGTTGCTTTCTGATGCCGCTCTGATCTTCTTTTTCAGGCATCTCCAAGACGAGTCATGTATCTTCTTCTAAGCAAGAGCTAATTCCCAAAGAGAGGAAACTTCCTTTTATTGGTCTTGATTTATCTCCTCTTTCTACCTGTGTCTGATGTTAAATTAGTTCCATATTTAGGTCCCTAAAGCCTTTTCTAAGTTTTTAACACTTAGGACTTTTATTTTCACAGTTTCCTTCATTCATGCTCCCAGTTGAATATATTGCTAAATCATCCCTGTGGGCGATATTTCTGCAGAGCAACTTTTTGTTTAAGGGTATAAAGTTTGTTCAAGTCCTTGTGTGACTTGCCTTCTGGCTTTTCTGATCTGCACTTGACCAAATATTTGAAAGGCAGTGATGGGTTTTGGAGGCTTATCTGAAAAAAGGTTAGTTAAACATAGAAGGAGAGATTTTTTTTTATTTCAACATACACTGTTAAACCTAGGTATCTTTCCACATCTGTTTTTGGAAAAGAAACACAGCTTTTTGAAAGCTCAGTGAACATTGGGTTACATGTTTTTTGCAGACATTGACTGCACTTTATACCTGTTACAAAAACCAGGAGGTCTGGCTTTAAAGAGAGGGATACAGAAAGAGAACCAGAGTGAAAGAGGGATCAATACCTCACCTGGAGGGCTGAACAGAAGGCTAGCCTTTTCCTCTTCTAAGTGAACAGCACACCTCATGATGTTACACACACATCAAAACGTCAAGGACAGTTTGGAGCCAGTGTGTCTATGTGTGCAAGTGTGAGTGATACTCTGTAATGCTCACGGTGGTTGGACCAGGTGGCTTTCCAGGTGTGTGGGAGGAAGTAAGCCTTGGCAGACAGATACGATGGGCACAAGTTTCAAAGCGGACACACAGATACACAAGCACACTGACATGGACACATATTGCAGCCTATTGCTGATGAGGTGGTTAACTTCGCTCTCAGAGGATGAAGGAGAAGATAACCCTGAAGATCAAGCTATCAGTAGACCCACAAGCACTCCTTGAATGTGAACTACTTGTGTCCCTGTTGGCATGTCTCCTTTGCTTCTAGCAGTACTCATTTCAGAGTTAACTGTTACAACATTTTTTTTTCACTCGAAGTGATCTGTGTCAGATTGTGGTGTAAACAAGTCTTGATCCTGAGTGGATCAACGTGATCAAGTCTGTCTTAATTTAGAGTTATGAAAATGTGATTAGCAAAAATGACTCGATCCTCTAGAGTTTCAGGCTCCTCTTCACCTTCATCCACAAAGCTGTCAATGAGCTTTAACGCTTACAGGCATTACAGTCAAGCTCAGTTTAGAAACAGCTGGTGATCTGATCACTTCAGCTACACTGGTCCATAGCTTCCTCAAACCTTACTTCAAGATTCTCAGTCACGCTTGGCACAGGTTTGAGTCTAAGTCCTGATTTCTGAACGACACGAATCCATCATGCTCTGTCAGTGCCACACATATCAAAGGTGACCACCTTTCCATTCTTGTCATGATTGGGTTTTCTCCACAAGGAGTACTGCAGCATGTTCCCACTCATCCCAGGTGAAGGTGAGGGTAGGGTCCATTTTTGACGGGGCCTAAACCCAGCACATGAGGATACTGACCTGGACAGGGACTCAAACATAGAAAACAGCTTATAGCGTCCTGTCAACGCCACGTAATTCCTGACTTTATATCAGATGTATATAGAAAAGAAATACTTATTGATGAACATGTTGTAAACCACAACATAACAGCCATACCCATGATCTCTGATGACCACAACATGACATTATGCCGTTGACTTTGTCTGTAGTTAACACAACAAAGTAGAAAATACTTATAAATGTTGAACACAATTCAAATTGCAAAAAGCAAAACTTAATAATTATTAGGGCTGGGACAATAAGCTTTTCTCCTGATTCGATTCTTCTACGATTTTTTGGATGCCAATTTGATTTAAATTGCGATTCTACGATATTGCCGATTTTCTCGATTTTTAGTCTGAATTTTTAACACCAGTGAAACAGTTGAATGGTTATGATTGTCTACTGACTATTCCAGGAACCATATTTCCCTAAAAAATACACATCACATGTAAGTCAGTTTTTAAAATTTATCCTTAAATTTGAACAAAAAAAAAAAAAAAGAGATTTTTGAACATAAAAATTGACTTAAAAATTGTAAAACAAGAAATCGAAATACTTTTGTAAATTGATTTTTTTTCCCCACCCTCAATGATTATATATCATATTTACAACTGATAGAAGAGGTGTAATCACAGAATTATATGCCATAATCTGTTGTCAGTGTGTTATGTGTTTGCTGAGCTCAACTGATGGAACATAACACACATATGTGTCCTGTGGGTTTGAGTTGCAATATTCGGTAGAAGCCATGACCGAGATAAGAGATGAGACCGACTAGGCTAGCAACCAGCTGGTGCACTCGGTCCCTAAAGTTTTAGTATCCTAATAGGAAAACACAGGCAAAGAAATCAAAACAGTTTCAGAAGAAAATTCCCACATTATCTTATCTCAAACATGAACACACTAAAAAATATGATCATAATGACACATCATTCACTACATGGGATTTTTTTGAAATATAAGGCATCTATCCTCTGTCTGTAAACTTAAGTTGCATTACCTTATAAGATTTCAATTCATGCATTTCTATCTATTTTATTTGTGGTTATCTATTTGTCTTGTGGTTTCCAGACTTGAAAGAGTTGGGAAATTTTTCAGTTCTGATGAGTAACATTGCCAGCGTGACTTTCATAAAATGGATTATAGGGGCTCTATGGGACATATTAATATGATAATGATGTGTGCAACTGTGCACTAACAAAGTGACATGCATAAGTAAAAAGAAACTGAGCAAATATGAAAGATGAATTTTATATTTATTTGTTAAGCATGACACGAACAATCAACAAACTAACAGCGTATGTGTTTATTCAAGACAGAAACTGACACAGCGGGATCATAGAACGTACAGCAGAGACAGTACACAAACAACACTTCCCTTCCTTCTGTTCCTCTTGCTGCCATGCTTTTCACTAAAAATATCTTCAGGGCTTCCTCCTACACTATCAAACAGTTGTTTGTCCTCATTATCATAACTCATTAATCCTGATCAGACTCAATCCCACTATATTTTTCACTGTGCCTTTTTTCCCCCTTATTTTGGCTTTTTTCCTCCCTCTCTCCTTCTCTCTCTCTCACAAATATATTTAACAGAGAGAGAGAGAGAGAGAGAGAGAGAGAGTTGCACTTTCATTTGTTGCCCCCATTCATAATTCAAAGGGTTTGATCAGACAGAATGTTTGATAAGGTTTACAGTCTAAGCCTGCCCGGGCGGAGAGAGGGACATCACAGATAAACAGTCATCAATATACAGTATACATGTTTACTCTCAACAGATGGAGTATGAGGCGATGTAAATGTTACTACACAGCAGAAATGGAGGCATTAGGGCTTTCAAAGGCCTCAAGTATTACATTTTGGATAAATTTTCAAAAGTTGAACTACTTAAACTTAGTGAAGAAACACATTACTACTGATTTCTTGATGGTTTGTTACAGCTGTGTCTTAGCTGCTGCAACTTTTAGTCAGAGTAACCCCATACCTCTTGGATTCGTCCAACAGTCAACAAAAGTATGCTTCAATTTGTTAATCTTCATTTATCTACATAGAATGCATCATTGAGTATTTTTAGTGTATTCCACATACATACTTGCCACAAAGAAAATGCTGAATGCACCATGAACAGCATGAAATCTGTCGGGAGGAAAGACAGAAACCAAAATAACTTATAAATAAGAAAAATGGATATCTCTCATCTAGTCCTTGACATTCACACACTGTTACACAAATTTACTCAGTAGGGGTGAGTAGTAGCATTTACCACTGCATTTTACAGAATTGGCTGTGAACATTTGTGATCATGAAAACATTAATACCGGACACTGAGACGGAGAGACAGAGATAGCGAGAATACAAGTGGGAGAGCAAGACAGAGATTGATAGAAAAAGTAAATCCATCCCCCAAAATAAAGGCTAATCCAAACTGAGTCTGATGGATAAGTTGGTAAATTGAGTAAACAAACTCATCCCTCCCCTCATTATAAGGTGCTGAGAAATATCTTGTCAAACTAATGGAATTCAAAACAAGTCGGTTTGGTTCAGATGGGGATAATGTTGGATAAATATGAGCTACAGAGGGAAAGAGCAAGGGGTGAAGGAAAATATGAACAGAAATCTGCCCAGTAAATTATGATCCCAAGTCGATTTGACAGACTTGTAGACAAGGTAGCAACAACAACAACAAACCTGAATTGCAAAGTTCACACCAGATAATGTGCTGGAGAGGGAGCGATGGAGATTTTAAAAAGTAGGAGAAGAAATAGAGTCAAGGATGAAAGAGAGGAGGCAAAAATGGGGCTCGGTGAGTGGGAGGCTCGTCAAGAAACAATATTTGCCGCTTGAATTTGTGATAACAAGTCTATGCTTTGTGCTGGATAGACAGGTCTAAATATCACACAATACTCGGCCGAGTCTGTTGTGCACTGATGCAAAACACTTCAGGGAGACCTGGAGATTGGCTGGCCTTCTTTCGCAGTAGAAATTCTCACTTGTCTATTCTGTACTGCACATTTTTAGTTTGTACACGCAATTCTGCAAAACACTTAATGAGAGGGACTACAAACAAACACTGACATGTTTATTAGGGCTTTTTTATCGGATGAAAACAACATAACTGTGAGGAACAATGAGGCACCAATGCTCCTCCAATAAATCAGGAATACAAGATTAATTCTTTCATGTAGTTTGACTGATACTTTAGCAATGAAGTCATTTGAATGCAACCCTTATTTATATGTTTGATAACTGGTTACTTTTATAGCACATGCTAATGTCGCACAATCCTGAAGATATGCTTTTTTTGTTGTTGTTGTTTTGTTCATTTTAGTTTTGTTGTTGTTGCTGTTTTCCAGCGAAAAAAATCTAGTCTGGTGAAAGGCAACAGCCTAAAATGTCATTTATGGTAATATTTTCATCTATTTTTTATTGTAGCAGCTGCTGGTGTGCAGG
Source organism: Xyrichtys novacula (assembly GCA_962446985.1). Lineage (NCBI taxonomy): Eukaryota > Metazoa > Chordata > Actinopteri > Labriformes > Labridae > Xyrichtys > Xyrichtys novacula. The sequence goes on along the minus strand of OY660873.1, from coordinate 17,112,170 downwards.
CTTTATTTTTTCCTTTTTTAGATTTGATTCAATTTTAGAATTTAAAATGATGGCATCCACCTTTCTAGCCATAAAAGTAGAAGGTATTTCTTACAATCAGGCTTATAGTGGAATTGCTACTTTCTCAGCATTATTTTTATAGTATCCCATCTCTGTCCCAGGGGGCTCTATTACATATACAGCCTACAACAACCTCTGTCTTTAAACCCTTGCTTAAAATGCCTTGGATGCAACATCAAGGTCCAACTCTTCCACTGACCTTCCCTGATCACTACCTTGGCCTTGCAGAGCTAGCATAGTGGAGAAAGGACCAGTCATTGCATAGTTGTATCAATGATTTTTTTTTTCTTATTCCCTGCAGACAGAAAGTAAAGGTATAGGATCATAAAAATACAGGAGCATTTGAAATGCAATCAACTGCAGAATGTAATGCCTTTTCTCACTCTGGTATGTCCTCTAAGGTTTATGTGTGGAAAATGCAATGGGACCTCATCATGGAGTATTATAAAGAGTAATGAGGTTACAAATGGGACCAGTAGAAAAAACCTGGTGATATGGTGGATGTCTTGGTTTGTGATGTGGATGATGATGTATCCAGAGTCTCAGCACTGAAAGGATTGTTGCCTGGATTATAAATGCATTTTCTTTGCATCACTGATAGGTTGATTTTTAGGTGATGTTTAATAAAGTTAGCCATAGAGAAAAATAATGCTGAAGATGTTTGTGCAATTCAAGTCAACAAAATTCAACAAATGTTATTTCCACAGTGACGGCGACTAATCAATCATCGTTCAAGATTCATACTAAAGGTCCTTACACACCAGGAACGACGCAAATATACAATGTTAAATTACAAATTTTGAACCGCCTGACTCTACACATCAAATGTGATGCGATTTTGCGACTTTCTGGGGGGAAAAAAAGACGCATTCCTGGTGGAAGCGAGAAGACTGACACAACAGCAGACTGACTGTTTTTCAGTTCTGATTAGACACTAGTGTTGAGATGTCTGTCTGTCATCATAGCATGTACTGAGTCAGGGCCAGTACCAGATAAGAACATTAAACTATAATCCATAAACGTAAGGTAACAACTGAGACCTAATGGTGCTGTGACAGCAACTTGATTGAGTTTGAGACAGTGAAAATACATATGGTATGTTGTATCTGAACAGGTTAGCTTACGAGCTAAAGTTACTCAGCACAGATGAAAGTTAAAACAAAGACATTTAGAAAACTGTTAAAGCACACAAACCATCGTCATATGAGAAATCCGACACTTTGACTCTCCACAAGTTGTCCTTCAGGTCGTTATCTTTGTAATGTTTGTGTTTTTAATCAAAAAGCACTCTGTTCTCCGACACCTCAACAATCAGCCGGTCGGCCATATTGGATATACTGGTGAATCTGACGTCGCAACAACACGCAATCTGATTGGTCAGAAGTGGACACACAGTATGCAAAACTTTAGAAAATTCGACTGTGATACGAAAAAATAAATGCCGCAATGTCGCAGGAAGGGAAAACATCGCTGATGTGAACGCTTGTATTGACAGGATACAGGTTCAAAAAAAATGTTGACGTCCGAAATAATCGCACAAAAAAAAACGCTCTCAGTATGTAAGGACCTTTAACATCAAAATTATCATCATAATTATCACCATCATCATCATCAATAGCTTTATTGTCATTTAGTGCAAGGAGGGGTACAAAAGTGCTAATTCTAGAACATTTAGACTGATTTAAAAAATTGGGATTTTAGTTTTTTTTCTTTAAAGATCCTACTGATTTAATAGAATTCCTTCCACCACTGGGGACAACGGGGGAAAAGGATCAGATTAGTGACCCAAGGCCCAGGTGTGAATGGGAATAAGGCACCTTTCATTGGCCAAGCTTAGCAGGTGGGAGGGACTGATGACCTAGATGAGGGGTTGATAGGTTGCAAGTAGGCAGGAGGTGTTTTAATGTTGTTGTTTTTTGTTTTTGTTGTTGTTGTTTTTGAGCATCACATGAGTTCTGCTCAGCTGATAACCTTGCCTGCATTCAGTTGAAATTTTCCAGAATGGAAATCCTATTTAAACTTCAACAGCCTGTTTCATTTGTGCTTTGCAATCCTACTATTTTTAAGCACAACTTCAAACAATTGGATGCACAGGTCAACATTTTTATTATCTATTACAGTGAGGTGAAGTGAATCGTTCTTGTGTTCAAGTCTTTAGCTAAGGAAGATATGCATTCCTTCTTTACTTATGCTCCTATTCAATCAGCCTCTCCACCATGGTTATGATGCTGATCCCCTCCACAAAGTGTTTAGCTTACTCCATACAAACAATCCATGCATTTGTTGGAAAAAAACACTTTGCAGCCACACAGGTCTCTGCATCATCCAGCATTTCACTTTCTTTGTTTTACACTGGCCTTCACTGCTACAGCTTCTCTCTGTTAAGAAATCGTCTTAATGTTTCAAGGTTGCAGCTGCTGTCCTCACTGATCTCTGGTAAAACTAACAATCCACCATCACAGTCGCTTTGCATGGATGGTCAGATCAGTTAAACTGATGTTTAAATAATTGATTTACATCCTACATGTTAAGAGTTTATACCCTGGTGGGTCGAAGATCTCTAGCTTTTTGCTTTCTGATCATACTCCACTGTGATGGGTTGCAGACAACAATCTCACAGCTAAGTTTCCTTTTTTCCCCCTTTGTTATTTAGCTCCATGTTGGGCAGAAGTTCTGTAAGGGATGTTTGGAAGATGGAAAAGCTGGCTGTTATTGCTGAGCTGGGCCAAATGATCTGGATACCAAAAAAAAGAGACTGAATTCGCATAATTTCTCAAGCTGTTTTAAATTACTACCACATCTTGTGAGTAAAGACCGACTGGGAATTGTTTGCAATCTATTTTCACCGAAGCAGAAAATGAAACAACAAAGTTCAACGCAATAAAATGCAGTTTGAAAGATTTAAAACATCATTGTTTTAATGAAACTTAACCTTTGAGCTTCTTTACCTGGTAATCCATCAATATTGCTGTAAGACAACTTATCATGGTCTCATTCTTCTGAAATTAAAACTTAAAACGTTACCTGCCATTATGCTTTATAAGTGCAGCACCTCCAGTGTTTTTTTTGGCCTTTGGAGTTAGGAGAGGGTTTCATGTCATGGTCGTTTTGGAGTTCTTGCAGCTGCTGCTCTCCCTGCCTTGGTTTTTGATGGATGCAGATGAGATGGGGAGGTTGTGTGCTCTACCCACTCCAGGCTTTGGCTTTTCCACACAAGCACGTAGAGGGACAGAGAGCTCTCAGAAAGAAACCATGCTGCCAAATATAACTATTGCATAAAAGTAGTTAATTATTTTAATGAAAGTGGTTCTAACTGAACTAAATCCACTTTCTATGCAGCTCTTACCTACAAATGCATCCATCAGAGGACAAACAGAAAAACTTTTCATCCAAATCCAAATACCCTCTCTCATATTTGGCCATAAAAAAACAAGTGTTCCCAAGAAACCAAAGTTCATCCGCTGTATGATGATCCATGATTTGTGAAAAATTGGAGGCTATAGGTAGGATGTTTAATTCTGTGCTTTTATTGTGAAGGGGAAAAAGCAATGACGATGCGTATTACCATTCATTTATATGTGCCAAGGCTGTTCTTTTTCCCAACTGTGCTGGCTTTTGAACACAGAAACACATTAGCAGCAGAAAGCTGAAGAAAAATCTGTTGATTTCTCCCTCATTTATGCTGGGTCCCTTTTAGAGGAAGCTGAAAAAGACGGGGACATGTGGCTGTGGTAGAAAAGAACATATGGCATCTGCTCTAGTGGAAAACCTAATATGGGGTTGAGTATTGGCACCCATCGCCTCACTAGCATTAACATGCTGTCAGAGTTGTTCTGGCAGAACACTAAGTGGAGCACACTTGTCCAGCACAGTTCCCAAGAGTACTGCAGAGTGTCCCTTCCCACTTCCCATCCACTCTGGACCATGTCACCGGTGCTGATTTAGGGAAGCAAGAATAGTTACATGCTGGAGGATTTCTGTTTGTCAGATCTTCAGCCAAACATTCAGTTAGAAGTACTGTTCCAGTAAATTTAACACAAACATACCGCACACACAAAAAAGAAGTGAACAGCTGTGAGATACAAGAGTAGAGTATGCATAAACTGAAGGAATGTTAGCATTTTATTGAAGCAACAGTACATTAAAAGACACAACCATTTTTTTTTTTTTGTTTGTTTGTTTGTTTGTTTGTTTTTAATGAATTTACTTACATACTGCTCCAAAACAAAGAAACAACCAACCAACCAACCAACAAAACAAACAAAACACATCTACGACAACCACATTCAGAGAAAAAGAAAGAAATAATAATAAAGTTAAGCTAACAAGACCAGATTGAACCATTTCCTTTAAATAAACTATTAAAAAAATAATAAAATCAAAAATTTGAATTGTAAACAGAGCCAGATTTATCAGTATCCGTATTTATTGGTCTTCTAAAGGGATTCAGTACCGGTAGATTAAATTAAGACTAAGAAAGAAAAAAAAACACCTAAATGACAAATTGTTTGTCAATTAAAGGTGGGATAGACAGGAATCTGTTAAAGAAGCATCTTTTTTTGTGGTGTATATACATAAAAGCTTTTAATATCAGTCAATAGCTATTAGTTATTGATGACATTTGGTTATAAAACAATATCGCTGTGTTCTGTGATGTCTGTGTAGTCAACATTCAAAATTTTTTGAGAAGCGTGCTCTTTCTGACTGTGAACAAGTCCATTCTCCTGAGGCAGAAGCTGCTCCCCCGTGTCGTTCACGAGCCAAAACAGAGTCAGCGTGCTACAATATCGGACAGTACAAACCAACCAGAAAGTATGGAAAATTGTCTGAATCCTCTGTTAGCCACGACTGCCAACACAAGCAAGAAAACGAAGTTAATACCGGAGACTCTGTCGGAATAACAAGCGCTTAAAAAGGAGGTAGACCGGACAAGAGCTAAAAAGCCGGGTCAACATAAAACGATAGGGGACGCTTTGGGATCTTATCGACCCTGTAACCTTTCTGCTGGACGGGTAAACCGCTTTAACAAAGTAAGCCAAGTGTCTGTAACAGAAGTGTTTCTTATCGAACGGGACCTGCTGCATGTTGTAGCGCCGCTAAACTGTTTACCTCGGGTCCTGGAGTTTGTCCCTTTAGTCTGTTGGCATCTACAGTAGCACCAATGCTGTTTACTTTCACGTTGACTGGGCCCCATTTGTAATTATCTGAAGTATTTATCGGCATGATATCTGAATTTAACTGGAACGATACGAGTGAGCAAGTGCGTCTGTTTGTGGGCGGGGCTTGCTGGAGCAGAGAGAGAGGGGAGAGGAGGAGCTGAGGGGAAAACTGTTTGGGAGGGGTAGTGTTTACATTCAAGATTTCTCCCAAAAGCTGGCACTTCCTCAGATCCTGCCTACCCCACCTTCAAGCAACGATAATATGATAAATAAATACACAAAGATCCTGAATCTGAAGCTAAGTATTCAAATGTAAAAATAACTTATGAGAGAATTCCAATTCTTGTCTTTTGATCTCACGATTGCACTGCTTTTTCCTCCATGGGAACCTCTAATAAAAAGTAATCAGGGTTTGAGTTTCCATGCAAACCACTTTGTCGACTGCTGCAGTATTCTATCCTCTCCATCTTCGCCCCTTCTCATAATCATATCACTGCTGTCATTTATTACCATAAGACTGCAAATGTAAGTTTGTGACACCGGATAAGAATGCAATAAAAATTGAGAGCGACAGGAGCTAGCTGCTCACTTAAAGAGAAATAAAAAAGATGAAATAAAAAGATGAATGTGGAACAATACGGGCTGGTACGTGGCTTTGAAGAGCGATAAAGTATGAAGAGGGGTTTTACAGAATGTTAAAAAGCAGGAGAGGAGTGAAGGTTAGACTGCTGCTCTTTGACCAACTTTGCTTCTAATTATGCATTTCCAGGGTTGTAGACAACCTGCAACCTTGCAGCTCCAAGAGCAGAGCGTTTTTTAATTACTGCTTGACCTAAGATGGCATGTTGTGAGTGTGTGTAGAGTGTGTATTGGAACATTACTGTGCGTTAATACTGGTACTCTTCTTTGCATTTGTCTTATTAAAAACTAATAAGAGATGGAGTTGAACATTTGTGTCAACATACTGAGCAAATATGACTTATCCTTATTTGGTTTTGAATATTAAGATAGATTTTCATAAATGTGTGTATATCTGCATGTCCTGTACATCTCAAACATACACCAAGTGTGGGTACAAACAAGTACACACTTGAAATATTAATCCAGCTTTACTTTACACTATTTTTCAATTATATTTATCCTAAATGCATCACCATCCAAAATAATTAAGCCTGCTACTGCATATTCCACACAACATTTCCCTCATCATTAAGAGATGCTATCATGTGCTCAAATCAAATAATGGACATTGCCAATGATAGCAACAAGTTCTCTAACCCACACGTTACTCTCTACTTTGTGAGCGTGGTGAGAACCAAGTTATGTGCAAAAGGGCTGAAACGATTCCTCGAGTACCTCAATTACAAAAAATGATCAGTGAATTTTCACCTCCCCGAGTACTTGTTAATGAGCTCAAATTGTCACTGTTTCGCACAGATTATTTTCAAGGTGACACAATGCGCTTACGTCACCACGGTAGAGGGAGGAGTAAGCGCAGTTTTAGCTTTGCGGAGTGGAAAAAATGAATGACAAGAGGGGCTTTTCTTCCGCAGAGCTCCAGAAGCTCATTAGCACTTCGTCTTGGAGTCGTGGGCGGAGACAGCGCTGCTCTGCCCACGACTCTTTACGCTAGCTTGCAGCTTCCCTAACATTGCCAGTGTCGTAGCAGAAGCAGATACCATAGGAGCTATTCAGCTTTCGGACTTAAACATCTTTAGGGGCATGATGAAAGCTAATATCATAATAAGCTTTCTTACGAGCAGTGCAAACTGCTACCACACACGCTTGTTCCGCGATTGTTCCACGAGAATTGCGCTTTAACTAAAAAAAACAATGTTTTATCCGATTAATCGGTGGAATATTTGATAGAATACTCGATTACTAAAATATTCGATAGCTGCAGCCCTAATGTGCAATGTCCCCATGGTGAGGGTCACTAAAAAATGTACTTTTTATTTTTTTTGATTGATGATTTACTCCTTTCACTTATTTTGTTGCCATACAATTATAAACAGTTATGCGGATGACAGTTTGGTTGGTTTGTACTGACATGAGCTCTCTTTCAGATAGAGTGGTTTAATGCACCAGGAAATAACTGTAGCTTGACTAATAGACTACACAAAGGCAATGGCATTATATTCAAGATATAACATACAGGTTTTATATCGGACTCAAACCAGGGTCTGTTTTGTAAAAACCATGAGCTAGTTTGATCAGTTATTCTTACAAAAGTCATCCAAAAACTTGCCTTGCCTCAAAAACAATCATAAGAAAAAGCAGTAATAAGTTGCACAGAGGACCTCCACAGACACAATTTTGTGCTATTCCAACTGCATGCCCCATCATTTCTTCCTCCTGTTTTATAAAAAGATAAGTTCTACCAGCCATAACATTTTTCATCTGTTTCTCACAGTCTGGCTCGACTTTATGAATCCAGTGTTGCCGCTCTGAATCCAAGCTGACTGATACTGCCATCCTATGCAAAACAGCAATCTGTTTATAGAGTTATGGAGTTTTGATGGAGTAGTCCCTTGAGGAAAGCCAGATTTTAACAGCATGAATGACTTGAATAAGAGTATAAATGACAGGCAGGTGAAAATGGAAGAGTAAGGAGTGGCAGAGACATCCATAGCAGAGATTAGTGCAATTGCTTGAGTCTAAAAATCCATGGCGATGTCAGCGTGAGTGGCTGTAAATATAAAACGCTGTAACAGTTTGCTGATGCTGCGTTGCTGTGGACCTTTTAACCCCCTACAACGGCTGAATGATGCAGCTCCCTAGGAAACAAATTTCATCTCTGCTTGTCATTATCACATTAACTCTGCATCAGCTGTCAACAAAGGGCCGCGGCACACACACACACACATACACACACACACACTCATCGTCTTTCTTCTCCTTGACTAATCTCCAAACAAAGCTGTGAATGTTAGCCTCTAAAATCCTTTCACTTTGAATTTTGTTGAAAAAAAATCCCTGGAGGAGAATAAAGAAGGACGATGCAGGCGAAGAAAGAGATGAAGAGACGAGCGCTGGCCAACTCCTGCGGAGACCTCTTTGATAGATGCAGAGTTCTTCCAAAAGGGAGTTTGCTTCATTTGCAAATCTCTGTGCACGGGCTGTAGGCATTTTGTGCGTCTATATTTATGTCACTGTACATGCATGACTCATTGTGTGTACTGTATGCATACAGTAGGCTCGAAATGCAAACATCAGGCCTGTGAAGGGTTGCCTTTGTATCCAAAAAAACACTTTCCAGTTTTGCTTTTTTTTCATTCTTTGCTTATTCCTGAGTATAGGGCTCATTATCTGAATGTTGGAATTCTTATTGTTAAATCTGTCTTGTATCCTTAAAAGAGCCATTACATTACCTTGATGTTGTACGATACAGCAAATTAGGCTTACTGGAATCCAACTCTAATAAGATTAAGTCCTCCTTTCCTCCTGTTCAAAAAAAGTGCAAAAAGTGGGAGAGTGTACTGCTCTTTTGCTAAACTGACAAAAGCTGGGAAGTCCTGGTTTTACTCTTTCTGCATGAGAGAGAATTTAAGTCATTAGATTGCTGTACTTTGGGGACAGGCTTAAAAAGAATAGAGCACAAACAGGCTGAGCTGCATATTTGATTACAGCCTCTATACTCTGCTCTACCAAGCATCGCAGAGGAGAGGAGAAAACTGAAGAAAAGAAAACCAATACCGTTAATTGGAGAAAGAAATACAGATATAAGAGCAGTTATGGAATTACAGAATATGCATAAGGTGAGAAAAATGGCAAGGGATTGCAGAAATGAGAAAACCTGCCAGGGTTTTGCATGTGTTATGCTTTAATTGCATATTTTCCCTGTAACTTCATTGTTATGACTCAGATCACCTGAGCCTAGTTTGACTAAAGAAGCTCTAAATGCTGAGAGGGCAACCCAAAAAAATGCTGAACATACACACAGAAGATTGTCAGAGTATCATCGCATGGCATGAACTTCTTTGTAGCCGTGTCAAGACAGATGACACCAGATGACAAACACTTCAACTTACAACCATCAGAGTTATTATGTAACGCACCAAGCTTTCCTCTTGAGTTACCCTCTTGCCACAACAAATCCGGCTTGTTTAATAGGGTTTATGAATCTGTCAGCAAACCGAGAATCACAAGTTTTTAAGCCATGAGATGGGTCGGCGCAAAACACAGACCTAATATGAATGAACAGAAAGGATTATCTGGGCTTACTGGGCGACGGGCTAAAGACGAGACAGATCGCGTGTGTGACAGTCATGGTGGTCTCAGTCTTATCACAGGGGTGTCAGACATGAAATAAAGATCCTTTGGGGAATACTTAAGATGCCAAGAGGAACAATCTCTTCTCATAGTTACATCTAACTGACCTGAAGTGTGCAAACAACTCACAAGGCATTATCATAGACTGTATATACTACGGACAACTTGGTTCCGCCTTCGCCAGTATACGGATTTCACGCCGAAAAACTAGGTATTTTCGCGATTTTTCTTCACTTTATGAAACCAACATTGCACAGTAGCATTGCATGCATTCAGTGGGAGAGTCGCTGTGATGACGCTTGGCTCAAATGGCGTATCCCCTGGGTGAGCTACACAAGCTTCTTACGCCCATAGGCTGTATCAAATGTCAATCATAGAAAACATGAACCCCCTGTACAGAAAAAAAAAAAAAAAGAATTGGTATTTTGGTGAGTGCTGCAGCCCGGCGTAAGTATCCCCCTTCCCTGACTCTGCTCCTTCCAGCGGCATAAGTGGCAGAGAGGGAGGGGATAAGGTGTGAAGTGGGTTTAACACAGCCGAGTCCTGTTGACAGCAAGACAGCAATGATGATGACAGAAGGCGGCCCCTCAACAAGTGTCACTGTAAGCGCTGCGGCGAGCATGAAAATGTCACTGCGTCAGCTGATTCTGTTGACACCTCCCCCTACGGCACCATCATGCCCTGCTTGGTGGACCTCAGTGTGCCTCAGTCTACAAAAATACCAAACTGGCTGTTTGCCGGGCTCCACCAGATGAAAATACCACTGCGTGGGGTGCGCCACCCTTCGCTGCGCCGCCAGCGGGCATGAAAATAGAACCCTACATGTCAACATCGCAAGCAGGGGGGAGGAAAATTTATATTCTGTGTAATACATTTCGTAAGTTTGTCCACAGCTTTATAAGCTTTGCTGGAGGAGGCAGGATTTATGACCTATACTGCAGCTCGTCACCAGAGGGTGCTGTTCTCGAGGTGGCTTCACCCAGCAAGGAGGCAGACGGCGTCCATTCTATATACAGTCTATGGTCATTATCTGTATTTCTTGCATCGACCAAACTGCTTCAAGTTCATGATGGCTACACTGGCTTCCTCAATTTGGATCTATAGTGCAGCAATTTCAAGGAATAAAGATTTAAAAATGGGTAAAAGACATGCAATCTGTATTTGTGACGTATTAGTGTGGCATGACTAGTGTGGCAAAATAAGAAAAGTCATGCAGTTTTGAAGTTGGTTCATGGTGGAAAAACAACGTATAAATTAGCATCTCTGAGTAATAAGCACTATAGGAAATCGTGATATGCTAACAGACAACTTCACCTTCACAAGGACAGGCTGATCCGGCTTCTAAATAAGCAGCCAAACTGCCCCCCCTCCCTGCTCTTTTCGGTTCCTTTTAACTTGCTCTGAGGCTTTACTGAAAGTATCGGGTAAATTTATTGAGAATGTTTGCCTTTGATTCAGCTGTGTGTGAGTGGGTGCGCGTGTGTGTGTGTTACATTATAATCATGCCTCAGAAGTTGCCGCAGTGGCAGCAGAAGCCATAGACACAGGCAGAACAAGCCCCATAAAGGGGTCCAAATGGGAAGCCCTGAGGAGGTATTGATGTGTTGCTTTACCCAAAGGCCTCTCACCCAGGTAGGAAGGTGGCACGCCAAGCTCAGCAGTTAACCACAGTTTGAACTCAGGCAGAGACAAAGTCAATAAATCAGCAGCGGCATCTCCTGTGAAGGAGACTGGCAGCTGTACTTCTCTTCACCTTGACAGATAAATGACGTGGCTCAACTATCCCTTAATCTTTTCTTTACCTCGATAATCCCCCCTCCCCACCTTTTGTTTTGTTTGTCTCTTGCTGTGAATCTCACTTGGACTCTACGAGTTTCTCTTGCAACTTCTTTCTCCTCTCTTTTACTTCCATTCCTAATAATTCTCTCCGATCTGTCCTCTCATCCTTTGGTTATTTGAGGACATGGCACAGCTTTATGTCTCAGGCCACTAAAGGACTTTTAGAAGTCAGTGAGAGGGAAACTGACATGGGATCCCTGGGTTTCTACAAACACAGATTCATTCACACACAGCCGTGTTAAGCTCCTACATTCTCCACAAAGAGCTTCACTCCCACAAGGCAAGACGCCACAGAGTAAAAAACAAAGAAATGGAATGTTTTCTCTCCGTCCTCCCCTTTCCTTCCCCTCCACTCCTCGCCTCCCCCTGCTGTAGTCTTCAGTAGCTCTCTGCAGTGCAGTACAAACATGCAGAGTGATCAAAGAGACCAGGGTGTCAGAAGCCGGGGACAAGACGGACGTGTGTGGAAGACAAGATGAGAGACAGCAGCAGGAAGAGAGAGCTGTCAATCAGACTTTCAATCACACTTGGTGGAAGTTTGTATCTCAGTGGCATGACAGGGGACTTCTGAGCTTACCTGGAGGACCATCAGTGTCCTATCATACCGCCTGTTTTGATGAAACTGGCTGTTTTTCTTCATGCCTGTATGTCATACGACAAATGTGAACAAATATCCAAATCAATAAACAATAACAGTGAGACATGTCATTGATGCATTCTGTTTTAAAACCTACATAAAACATTAAAAAGTGATAACTAATTGACGGATTAAAAGTGTGTTTGTTTCTTGTTGATCAGAAATGCATTAATTTGGATATATGGTATAAAATAGGAAAATAAATATCTTTAAGCTGTTTTTAATTGAATAATTAAGAAATATAAAGTTAAAACTGATGGGTCACTGAAGAAAAATATTTTATTTGGTAAACTTTGCTTGATTTACTAACGCAGTCTGTAAACCCTTAAAGAGAATTTCCATGATTTTATTTATTTATTTATTTCTAAATAAAGAGAAATACATGTTAATATCCAAATGACAGGTTTTTTTTTAGTAGCTTTCTCCTGTCTGACTCATGGAGTCACAGCACCCTCTTCAGGATCCAGAGAGAAGTACATTTTCTGAAGTCCTTATAAAACAGTTTTGTGTGTGGGTGTTTCTACGTGTGGAGAAACAAAAACAAAGGAAGACAGTTACAGGGCTTTTTTTAAACCAAAGTTGATCTTTATTTGGCAAACTTAAAAAAGAGGGAGATCATTTATCCTGAACAACAAACAATCAATGTATTTACATGTTTTGTATTATCAAATACACCTTTGATACCAAATACATGAAATTGTAACAGACATGATACTTGATTTCACCTTCTCCTCTGGATTATTGATCTAAAGCATCAGTATTCTTCTTGTCTCTGTCTCTATCTCACTATTTCTCTGGCCATTGAGGGAAAGCCTGTCTGGGCTGGAAGTAAAATCTCAATATCTGTGGGTTACTGTTTACCTGTACTGATTCAGGGTGTCAATAATGTGGAAACACTTTAGCCTAGCAAGACACTGCCTTCTCAATCATCTATTTTTTCACTCATCAACAGTAAAACACTTACTACAACATTTAATTTTCGAGAATTGATATTGAATGATCATATTCACAGAAAATGTACACAACAAAAGTGCACCTTACAGTTTTTCTTCCCTTGAAGTGATGTACTGTGGCTCACTTTATAAAGGTTGTTCCTTTTTTACCTGAAGTGTCCTAAATCTGAGTCTAGCCTCAAAGATCAACACCGACAGCTGATGTCTGTGTTTCTTTGTGAACTTTTGTAGAGCCAAAAAAACTGCAAATAAAACTCATTATGAGAATGATTTTTCATACAACAAGTTTAGAACATACTATCGCTATGTGATTAATGTCAACAGTAAATCATTAATCAATAAATCATCAATTGTTTATCACTGGTGTACATACCATGGTTCTGGGTGGACATTTTCGGAGGACAAGTCAATTCAGCTGAAGGAAGGAAAACTGGTGAAGAAAGAAGGCTTGTTATCTAGAGCTCTGCCTGTGTAGTCCTACAGTACCTGTGTACACCACAGGAGGGCACCTAAAACAGTCTACAAGAAGTACACAACCCCACTGAGATTATACTGTCAATCACTGTTAAAGCTGTTAAACTCCCTACCTCAGGCTGTGGCTTCCAGTCAGTGTTTGGCCAGAAATGTATTTAAGATTAATATCATGGCTGACCACAGCTACATAGGGCTTTTTGTTTCATTTTAAGTCAACTACACACATAGTTTGACTACAGATCATACCACCACCACTTTTTCATAGAAACCAGGTCTTATTCCTACACTGTTCTAAGCGACTTAGGCAAATCCAAAGTTTTAAAGGAAGTAGATTTAACCCAGATTTGAGCTTTTATAATCAAAATATCATCTTTAGAAAGTCCATTCTGGTTCTAGAGTACAACAAAGTACAGATGATGTTCTACCCGAAGTCTTTTTTAACATTCTCATTACTGCTTACGGAGGAGAAAGCACATTTTTTTATATCCTTTTGGATTTAAGTGGAACATATCACAAGATTAACCATCATATTTTAACTGAACCTCTTGAGACCTGGATGGGGCTTGAGGGGCACTGCACTTCATTGTTTTTATCCCTGTCTTTTAAACTCACTTTTACATATTTACTTTTATCTGATTTTTCAACCTTTTTTTAGTGTAAATTGATTTTTTCATTGTACTTCAAAATATTCTTTAATGTATTAATGCTCTTGTTTAAACTATTTGTTTGCAAGTTCTCCCCTGATCCTCTACTTTATTGTCTTTTATAATTTTTATTTTATAATTGCTTTTTATCTATTAGTTAGTTGATTTTCATCTCACTGCACCACATCTTTTTAACTGTTTTTTTTTTTTTGTCCTGGAATCTTTTTATTGTCTTTTAATGCCTTTGTTCAGGTCATTTTTACCCCTTCATTTGCTTAGATTTATGATTTAATTATCCTCTCCTGTTAAAATTCATTTGTTCTTCTCTGTGTGTCAAGTGGTGCTTCATCAATAAAGTTATTATCATATTTATTAATTTTACTATTTTGTTTGCATTAGCATTTCTCCTCTTTTATTGTTACTGTGATTTTTTATGTAAATATAAAGTAGGAAGTGGCTGAATGCTCAGGTTTGCCATGTTCTGATGTAACCTTATTATCCACAAATACACGACAACAATATTTGAACTTCTCACCCAAAGCTTGACATAACAAGAGGAAGGTCGCAGTCGAAATGTGGTCTATTTTCTTTTGACAGTTCATTGCCTAATCAATATTATCTGCTGGGCCTATTTCCAAGAAGTTTTCAAACTTTTTCACATTGGGGTTGTTACAGTGAATATTTGCTATCCTTTCATTTCAGCAATAAACAGTGACGAGGCTTCACTGTGAACACTGTCACAAAGGACAAATAATCTACTCTTATTGAACCTGCAAACGTTGGGGCTTTTCTTTCTTTCTTTCTTTCTTCTTTCTTTCTTTCTTTCTTTCTTTCTTTCTTTCTTTCTTTCTTTCTTTCTTTCTTTCTTTCTTTCCTTCCTTTCTTCTTTCTTTCTTTCTTTCTTTCTTTCTTCATTCCTTTGTTCTCTCTTTCTTTCTTTCTTTCTTCCTTACTTCCTTTGTTCTTTCTTTTTTTTCTTTCTTTCTTTCTTTCTTTCCTTTGTTCTTTCTTTCTTTCTTTCCTTTGTTCTCTCTTTCTTTCTTTCTTCCTTACTTCCTTTGTTCTTTCTTTCTTTTTTCTTTCTTTCTTTCCCAATCAAGGCAATTCCACAATGTCATTGCAAATCACAACATTTCTCACACAACATTGATTCTCTTGATAGTTTTGATCTGTGCATTATTGGAAAACCTTAGCCTATACAGATTAAATGAGCATTAATCAATGATGGTGTTAATTTTCTTATGAAAATTTTAATGTGTTGGGAAGTTTACCACAAAACAACTGTGAACCAGGTGGTTATCCTGGCCAATAGCTGAAATCAGATATTACAAAAAATCATTGTGTGTGTTCATTTAAATGACAAACATATGTTTTTCATATAACCTTGGACAAAGAAAAATAACTCCAGTCATAACAAACATAATTGGCTGATACGTTTTATTGTAGAAAAATACAGTTTCTAAAGTTTAAATATACTAAAAAGACTTTCCCCCAGCTATAAATCAGATTTTATGAGTCTTACCTCCAACAGACCTCTTACCTCAAATTCCCCATATAAAACCGGCAACAGTCAGTACAGCAGTGATGCACTCCTTTACAATGTTCCTGCTGCCTAGCAACAATGAAGACCTCTTTACAGCAGAAGTTCTTTGCTCTGTAGACAAGAGAGAAAAAGAAGGAGAAAAAGAGCACTTGGCGTGTTATTTTATTGACGTGTTAGACATGATTGTTAAGTTTTTGGAAGTTCTTTCATTGCTGTATTTTGTGGCCCTGTAAAAAAATAAATATATAAACTCAATGTGTTTTGACAGATGTGTACTTAGAAGTATAAAAAGACTTTTCACTGACAACATACTTAATAAAGTCGTGGCTGCTATTGTGGAGTATACAAAGCTCTTCACGCTGACTGATACAGGTCAGCACCAAGGACAGCGACAACTTCACCTGATAGAGAAAAAGTCTCTTTTTGTAACCAGGGTGAAAGAAACTGTTGTATGGCACTGTTTAATCAACACAAATAGTGCAGCCTTTACAGTTCCCAAAATGTGGATTTGATTGAACATATTTCTATGTGATTGTGCTTTGTGCTTCTGTGTAGAGGGATTGATCACTCCGTTTGGCTTCTACTGATTTTCCTTTTTTCTCAAAAACGTAATACTCAAACATAGAAAGACAACACTGACAAGATGACAGGAGCCCCTAAAGACCTTGATAATAAACTGTTGTAAAGACAGCCTGTCATTGCAAAAAAATGTTACAGTTCAAATCAAGGAGGAAACATGCTGTCAGTCAAGAGATGGGCTGCAGATGCCTCGAGGCTTGGAAAGACATAAAAACATTTCTAGCTGTGGTACTTTTTTTGTTTGTTTTTTTCTTTCAAATTTAAGAATAAATCTTAAATACTGACTTACATGTGATGTGTATTTTTTGGGGGAAATATGGTTCCTGGAATAGTCAGTAGACAATCGTAGTTATTCAACTGTTTTACTGGTGTTAAAAATGCAGACTAAAAATTAAGAAAATCGACAACATCGTAGAATTGCAATTTAAACCGAAGAATTGAATCGGGAGAAAAGCATATCATCCCAGCCCTAATACAAACGCACAAGGATATGAAAGTGCAGCAAAAACAGAACTCATGCAACGAAGAATCATAACTGCTCCAACTTTTGAAAACTGGTTTGTGTTTCTGCTGAAGCCCATTGTAGACTCAGAGGCTTATAAATAAATGCACAAAGGCACAAGCACAGGATGGTTGCTCATTTGAATACAGCTGCAGAATCAAAAGGCCAGCTGGTTCTAAGCCAATAAACAAAGTAATAAAGATTTAATACACCCAATGGGACACACACAAAAACACACCTACACTCAGTGACAGTTTGTTTAAGTCCCTGGCTCCACAGCACAATCTCAGAGTGAGACACTGACAAATTACAGCACCTTTAAGAGGTCAGCACCTCCTACACAATTATTCAACAAGTTAATGTGACACAGCAACAAATATGCAGGATTTTTAATGGCATTTGATGTGTACTGCATGCAATTTTTGAGTTGTATCAAAATACATTAACAGACTATTGTAAGTCTCTTTTGATTTAGCAGCACTGTCATCACCTTTTTTTTGGAAGTGATATATTTTAAATACTCCAGGGTATTGTTACTTTTACACAAAGAAAATCAGCTTATTTTGAGCAGTATCACAGTTTTCATGCATGTAAACAACAACTATATCAACGATTGCATACCGAGCAAAGCCTACATTCCTACATCATTACCCTTCTCATAAATAAATGAATACAAAGCCTCCATAGTGCTTTGATAATGCATAGGTATGTTTTTGTCTTTTTGCTGTAGTCATTATCAGAGCTGACCACAGACATGCAGACGGTCTAACTCTGTCTCCTGTCTTCTCCTAATGGCCTGTGATTCCAGACCACTCTTCCTGCTCCTGTCCTTCCCTCTCTCCTTGTATTAGTCAAAGAGCCTACTCTTTCCCTTATGCCTAATTTTCTCTCCTGCTCCCTCTCTCCTCATCACCCCCTTGTTGTAAAAGATGAGCCTATCAGTCTTGTATGATTTAGTCTTCATTCATGCCTAAACATGGAGCCCTTTATTCCTTTGTCTATTCGCTTTGACTGCACCACATCACCAAGCTTAGGTTGCTATGGCGCGTAAGCTTACAATAAGAATAAAATAAAATAGACCTGGCATGTTTTATTGTACTAATAGTATGTCTATCAGTATGTGTTTGCCTCTGTTATTTCCCAGTATCCTCTTCTTCTGCCTCCCACCCAGGAAGGATAGACGAAGGAAGGGATCCAAGGAGGGAGGTTGGGGTGGTCTCTCTTAATTTTTTGTTTGTCTGCACGGCTGCGTTGTTTCTTTCTGCCTCAGCAGTTATTGATCTCTTTAATGGATATTATTCTCCTGATGCTTATTTGTGCACTCTAGTTTTTAACATTGTTACGTCATAAGATTCTGATACACACCAGCTGCTCTTCTCATCCAATATAGTTTGTTTTTCATTGAGGCAAGTTCATGAAAGACACATATTTGTTTAGAGTAATGGTGTGATATTGAATTATTGTCAGAGTCTCTTTAGCGCTTGAACTTTCCAGGGAGATAGAGTTACTGAAGGGTGCAGCAGCAGAATATTTCCCCAGTAGAGTCTTGACCCTGGAGGTGGGAGTGCCGCCCAAAGAAATCATCTGTGACTGATGAGATTATGAAGCTGACGAGCAGCAAACTCTGGGTAGAAATGGGAAGATATAAGATGTTGATGTCTAATACTGATGAAGCTATAACATCACAGCAGAGATGCAGACGAGAAAGCATATTTAAATCAACAATGACTTAAAGAGAACGGCAAACAATGAGGGCATGGTGTAGTGTTAGTGAATAGAGATGACCAGGTGGTGGATACACATAAGATGTGGGTAAACAGGCATGGAGGAGCAAATATAGCATACAGATAGGGGAGACCGGGGCTTGTTGCCACACTTTTTACACTCATATATTACTTGGAATCAATACATCATAAACAAAATGTGAACCAGATGAAAGACAAAAGTCTCAGGTATATATTTCGTATTCATGTCACTTTCATATCTTGTGTCAGTGCAGAGTTATAAGCAATCAAATAGAGAGTGTGAACATGTGACATGTTGCCCCACCAACGGGTAAGTTTTCTCACTACGTGGGGTAAGGTTTCACAGTGGATTTTGCAGCTAATAAAACAAGGACAAAATTGTTGTTGTTCTCATTTTTTCACATGAAAGTGAACATCAAAGTCAGGTACAAAAAATGTTTACCATTGAGCTAGAAAAAGTCATGGAACATAGCCATTGAACAAATGTTAACATAAAATATGATGCAGCATGCTCTGGAGTTTGGAGAGCTGTCTGACTCTGTGTTTTTGGCTGGGGTGAATGTTTTGCAGTACCGAGCCAAGGTATGGTAGTTGACATTAAAGTCCTTTATTGTCCTCCAGATTGATTTATTAGCTCAGGTCACCTGTCTGACTGCCCTCAGCATCAGGTCAGGTACTGCACTGCCATGTTCAGTTTTTCTTTTGAAATCCCTGACCATGTCTTCTCGCTTTCTCTCTCCTTTACACCACTCCTTTTTCTGTAAAGATATATTCAAAATTTCAATATGACAACTGCCGATAAACAGACTCTCTATGTTAATTTTAATCCCTTTTAAACATGTGACAACTAACCCCAAAATGACTGAGACATGTTGCCCCAAACTACCATGTTTGCTAATTCTAGCTCTAGCTTAAAGTTAGCTTAAAACAGAACAATGACTGAGGTATGACAGGATGCCTTAATCTCTCCTCTAACACGTCCACATGTATCACTGCTATGATTTATATCGGGAAGAAGCTTATTTTAAAATACATAAAGTTAATTTCTTTTTACTTTGGGTTGTGCGAAATGCGCTCATCTCAGCACACAATGTGCTCTTCTTTTCTCTTGACCATGTAAAAAAAGAAAACTAGTATTCCACTTTTTAGTTGCGCGCTCTGGTTGCAAATTGCAATGTGACAACTTACCCATGTGACAACAAGCCCTGGTCTCCCCTATGTCAGCATGCAGAATAAGCCTATAGTCTACCATGTCTTTTGATATAGACATAAACATCATTAATATGTATGCTTCAGTGCTCTTTGGCACTTATTTTTACATGTATGGATAGATTTATCCTTTTTTCTGCAGTAGTTTTAAATGGACAGAGTGGAGAATAAAATCTCTTGGAGTTCTATTAAAATGCTGTTCAGAAGAGTAGATGCATTCAAAGCTGCTATAAACTCAGCAAAACCAGTGTGTTGTCAGATTTAGCCTTTCTATTTTGGCATTTGTACTTGTTGCACAAAATTCTGGACCTGATACACCTCCATTCTCGTGGTCCTCTGCCTTCCCTTCTTCTATGGATGGTAACATTATACAGTACTTCCTCTACCACCCGCCTACATCCATGCAAACAAATCTACAACCATGAGATCAACCCTCATAAGGCTACAGACACTGCCAGCCATGTCCTGCCTCTAAAACTGTTTTTAGCATTTAAACGTACCCTACAAGATCGTATTTACTCTTTTTATAGTCGTATTTTTGTCCAGAGGAAATAACGCCGTGTTTTTTTTTTCCAACAAAAGAAGAGGAGAAGATGTGTTCCCGCGCGCTGAAGATGAGCTGTGGCGTTCAGCTGATGAGCGCGGCGCTGCTCGTGCTGCTGTCGCTCTCCGGTAAGAAGCAAAATAGCCAAACCGATCGATGCTCTCTCATATTGATACATGAAACAACAGTTCGATTCTTGCGACCGCACACTGTCTCTTCTTTCTGTGGTTCTCTCGCATTTTTCACCGTGTGTGTGTGTGTGTCAGAGTGGGCTGAGATGCCTCTCTATGTTATGTGAGATAATGTCGAGTAATTATTACTCCATCATTTCCGCTGCTGGCAAAACCGTCCATTAAAAGCAGATTGTTGTGATTTTTCTTCACCGCTCTTAACCAAACTGGTTCGTGTTTTATGTAAAAGGAGCCAAACCCCCATTATCTCCATATAGCCTCTGCTGACAGCTGCATTTGTGCACTATTGTATCACAGCCTTTAAAGAGGATTATGATGCACTGTGTAAAAATATATATTGGCTACCCCTTCAGGAGAACGGTAGTGTAGCCCACATTACAGTGGGTCTCGGCGAGTCAGTGTTTGTGGGTGCAGTGGATCAAAATACAGGCCCATATTTCGGTGAAACAAATGCGCTGGTTATATATAAAGGCCCTGTATTCACCGCACATAACAATCTGTCTATTAGGGGGTGGGGTGTATAAGATTACATGCAACAGGCAGTACATGTAAACACCTCAAATCCTGTGTGGTTCATGTTTATTCACTGAGAGAGAGAGAGAAAAGGTAGCTACCACATCAAAGCATGCCTCCTGAAGGTGTGACCCACATCTGATCAAACCACAGCACCACTACTCCACCTGAATGAGAGCAGCAAAACAGAAGGTGCTCCCCAACAGATTCAGCTAATTACTCAAACTGCACAGAAGCTATGACCATCCCATGTCTTGCCAGTGAAAAAATTAACATATAGAGAGCAGGTAATTGTGCAAACACCCGATCTGGCTGCTGTCAGGCAATTGAATAAGCTTAATTTTGATACTGTAATCCCACAGACATGGTCTAATAGGGCCCTACTCTACCTACTAGTAGACGTAAAAGGCTGTGATCACCTACTCATTTGCTTGACCCATTGTTACTAATGCCCAGTAGGCTTGTTATGGAGCTCATGTTTTTTACCCATCATTTTTGAAGCTTTGTCTAGAATACTATTATATTATGTTTTAACATTTTAAATATTAAAACCTGATTTTAATATTGAAAATGATAATATACGATATAATATTCCAGACAAAGAGTCAAAATGACGGGTAAAAAAAACATGAGCTCCATAACAAGCCTACTGGGCATTCATAACATTAGGCCAAGCAAATGAATAGGTAATCACAGCCTCCTGCATCTACTAGTAGGTAGAGAAGGGCCCTACTTTACCTACTAGTAGGTGTAAGTGAATAAGTAATCACAGCCTACTACATTTGCTAGTAGTTAGAGTAGGGCCCTACTCTACCCACTAGTAGGTGTAGGTGAATAGGTGATCACAGCCTCCTACACCTACTAGTAGCTAGACTAGGGCCCTACTCTACCTAGTTGAGTAGGTGATCACAGCCTCCTACACCTTCTAGTAGGTAGAGTAGGGCCCTACTCTACCTACTAGTAGGTGTAGGTGAATAGGTGATCGCAGCCTTTTACATTTACTAGTAGTTAGAGTAGGGCCCTACTCTACCTACTAGTAGGTGTAGGTGAATAGGTGATCACAGCCTCCTACACCTACTAGTAGCTAGACTAGGGCCCTACTCTACCTAGTTGAATAGGTGATCACAGCCTCCTACATCTACTAGTAGGTAGAGTAGGGCCCTACTTTACCTACTAGTAGGTGTAGGTGAATAGGTGATCACAGCCTTTTACATTTACTAGTAGTTAGAGTAGGGCCCTACTCTACCTACTAGTAGGTGTAGGTGAATAGGTGATCACAGCCTCCTACACCTTCTAGTAGGTAGAGTAGGGCCCTACTCTACCTACTGGTAGGTGTAGGTGATTGCAGCCTCCTACACCTACTAGCAGGTAGAGTTGGGCCCTACTCTATGTACTAGTAGGTGTAGGAGGCTGTGATCCCCTATTCATTTGCTTTGCCCAATGTTATTAATGCTCAGTAGGCTTGTTATCTAGCTCATGTTTTTCAACCGTCATTTTCACAACGTTGAAGCTTTGTCTAGAATATTATTATATTATGCATTATTATTTTCAATATTAAAACCTGATTTTAAATGAATAGGTGATCACAGCCTTCTACACCTACTTGTAGGTAGAGTAGGGCCCTACTAGACCATGTCTGTGGGATTACAGTATCAGAATTACGCTTATTTAATGGCATGACAGCAACCAGATCAGGTAGTGCAAAATAGAAAACGGACCAGGTGATCCAAGGCAGATGCAAAGCCAATGGATTTTAAGGGTTTTTCCAAGTGTTGCTCTTACTATTCAGAGTTTATTATTGTTTTAAGGGGTTGTGACCAATTAAGATCAATTATTAAGTAAGGCTGAGTGACAAGGAAAAAGCTGGGTAACAGTACAGGTGATTGGTCTGATGGATGATAATGGTTTGCTCAAAGGAAAACAAATGGACTAAGTGGTAGAGAAGGGTTTTTCATAAGTACAAACATAAAAAGACGGTTTGTCTAGATGGGAATCCTAGTATCTGAACTGATCCCATTTTGAAACAAGATTTTGTTAAGAGTGAGAGAGGGGAATACTGAGAGCTATGAGGGTGATAGAGCTGAAATTTGTATTGAAATTGCCTTTTCAACTCCATGTCTCATCAGATACTGCAGTTCAGTGGTTTGGAGCATGTGTGGGGATCTGACATCTGTGTATTTTTAGATGTATCAGCACCCTTTCCTTTTTTACTTGTGCAAACTGATACCCAGAAGTTTACTGTTGTTAGGAGCTTGTTGCATGGAGGTGCTTCTAAGCTGTTGCTTCTATTCACTATAATTTGATCCATGCTGATTTAAACAACAATGTAGCTTTCCTGTATGATTTAATACAATTATAGTTTTTGTTGTCTATTCAGGCACACCTCTAAAATCAACAACAACCACATTACCAATAATTACACATCAAATTGGACTTCTTATCTAAGTTTTTCACAAGTCTACTTCTACTTCTGCAGTTCTACAAAATGAGGATAAGACAGTTCCTACCAATATTCTATTCACCCAACAATATTTGAGCATTGCCCATTATCTCCTGTTACAGTAACTGCACCTAAGCACTAGAGGGCAGCAGAATCCTTAAAAAACTCTTATGGGCTGTAAACACACTGGTATGGCCTCCAAACACGCTCCACATGAATTCTTAATGAGGCATCAATAGTTACAGAAGGACCATCAAACAGCTGGGTATTTTATGCAGTGGGAGAAAACCTGATATATGACTATTCCTTAATGACAAGACCTACATACGGTGGACTTTTCAATGTAATATGACTAACAGAGAAATTTGATCTACTCGCTTTCCCTTGAGAACCTCATATCCACCACTTTATGAAGTAAATACTATTGGACATTTAAACAGCTAATTTATAGATTTGTTTTTCAGTATTTTAACTAGAACTCTTTAAAATCCCCATCTGTTTATTTAGCAGGAAAAAAATGTAATCACTTTGTTGTCTTGAAAGTAAGGATGAGATTATTTTTGTTAGGAGACATTGTATAAGCGCATAAAGGACAAGATAAGTTCAGGTATTTTTGTCCACATGAGGCACTGAATTTGGTACAAATAATAAGGTCCCAACATGAGCTTTAACATGCTATTGTCAGTTAAGTGTATGAGAAAGGTAATCCGTTAGAGTGATTATGCAAAGTTAACCTTAATAGCCTCAAGAATATAATACAGGCTTACAAGTTATGTAACAACGCACCTTAAAAAATCCATACTTTACTGGCACTATCTGCCCAAGACTGATTGCATTGAACTGTCTCTATTTTTCATCTCACACCCATAGTTCTGACTATATACGAATATAATACAGCTGCTATTTCCTAAAGACAATAAATGAACTCCATATTTTCTTTCAGACCTCTGTCTATAGGCCATAAGCAGCAAACTCATATTATACAAATGCAAAAATTTATATGGCACTATCATTCAAAGCCTTACACCTCTTTGCAAATTCCATTTAAGTATCAGCGTATTTTTGTGTTTTTTAAATGGTATGTTTATATGCAGTGGTTTTTTGGTCTTGAATTATTTGTATTTAAAACCAATAAGACTTTGTGACTCTGTTATAAAAGACACTCAACTGTTAATAAAACATAACAGTAACAAAGGGAAAGTGAACGCAGGACAGCTAGGACTGAAAGTACCTTTCAGCTCCAACTCAATCCAGCCAATAGTTTCCATGTAATATGGTTTTATAGGGAAATTGAAATATAGAGAATAGGCTCCTGCAGTTACTGTATATGAATGACACATTCCTGTCTGTGCTGTCATGTTTGTCTCTTGTACATAGCAGTGTTTACTTATGACTTGCCTCACAGTAGCTTATCATACAACATGCTGCAGGCTGACAATGAACTGTCTGTTTCTTCAGAGGCTTTTACGCCTGATAGCAACTTATCTTTGAAATAATCAAAAAAGCTTTTCCAGGCAGTATGGTCGAAAAATTACTGACATATGTTGTTTTTTTGTTGTTGTTGTGAGCTGCATTGTATGTGTAGCTGGGCACAGAGTGGTGCAGTGTCCAGGATGTAGTGTAAGAGTCTGCACAGCAGGGGGCACTAGAGCTAAAGCTGGCATTACATAGGACAGCTGAATCACAACAATATAAACAGAGGCATTTAAAGGCAAAGTGCTGAAGTTCTCATCCCATCCCTGAAAAATTGAAAAAAATAAAAAAATCTTGTGGCTGTACTGATTTTGTCGAGTAGAGCTGGTACTGAGAGGTAAAAGCTTAGAGTTAAAAACATATAAATAGATAAATACTTTCTTTTTTTAATGCTAATTTTCTGCCTCACTCTTGGATTATTGATACAAAACAAAAGCCAGCTGCCTTTATCTTCTGACCTGCCCTCAAAAGAGTATCAAGTCATTAGAGCTTTGATTGCAACTTGCCCGTGGTGACACTCGTCTAACAAAACCAATAAATGTGACGCTGAGGAACAATGGAAAAAAGACAGCTACACGCAGAACAAATGAAGTCTGCCCCAGCGGAAGTAGCTTGGTATGGAAGCGTGTTTAACACCAGTAAACAATAAGCCATCATAACTGACGAACTCTTCATGATGCATCATCATTATTAAGACAAATGTTTCCCTGAGGACATATGAATTAACAATAGCTGCTGGTTTTAAAAGCAATGAAGAGGCTTAGCAGGGATCACAACACAAAAGGCCCATCCTCGACAATGATGCAGGATGGGATGTAATAATGTTAGACCTCTGCTGGAGGGTTCCTATGTGATAATACTGTAGTGTTTACTTTCTCAAAACCAGCAGTAACCCCATCAAACCACTTAGGAATAACACCTCCTGCACCTTTCATGTAGTCAAAATTATATTCAATACCAGAAGAAGTTAAGGGTGATACTTTTAAAGCAACACAGCTTTAGATCTAGCAAATGATTGTGATAAAAATAGAGCCAGAAGTTTCCTTTTTTTTCTTTTTTTAGGAGCATCCTCTAAATACTTACTGAAGACTTCAGTGCCCTTAAAGCCGCTTTGAATCTCTTTTAGAGAGGACCTTCAGAAGGATGCTGTTTTCACATTTGTCAAGTTGTGTCTTCAGTCGATTGTAGCTCTAAAATTCTTATCTGTGCCACTCCGCAGAAGCCTGACTGAGTTGAGATCCAGAGGCAGGAGAGTTATTATTAAACTCATATCCTAAATGGTACAAAGATTTTTGACAATCTTTTACTGTGAGCTGCATTAAGTTAAGAGAAATAACATTGTTGCTCAGATATATTTAAATTTTTTATCACTTTTATCATATCAAATACAAGTTGAGATGCTTTACGATTCTCAATATTTGTTAAAGTGAAAATATAAAACTCAGGATGCTGTTAAAGGTTTATTCCACAGGGGTGTATGAAACGACCTCCTGGACTATACCTTCTTTTCTTAATCGTATAAGGGCAAGCCTAAACTATGAATATGGATCATCTTTTGTCTTGTTTTTTACCGATTACTTGACTATTTTGAGAGGTATCATGTCCTGAAAACCACAATAAGGTGGTCACGTACTGTAGAGTCAGATAAGAGGTAAGGGGAGGGCACAGGAGTGATGATGTAACAGTCCTACCTACGTTTTACCTTTTTTTCTGCTTTGACCTTGTGAAGGTAAAGGGAACAATGGAGGAAGAAGAGAGTAGGGAAGGATATAAAAAAAAAACATCAGTGCGTGGAGTTTCAGGAAAGTCAGGATGGAGGAAAAAAGGAACAGTAATTTTAAGGCTGGAAGAGGGGGTTGAGGAGAAGAGGTACTCAGAAAAGGCGTAAAGAGGAGGCAAGAGAGGTGAACAGAGATGGGAGAGGAAAAGAGGGAGGGGCAGAGGGAGGGAGGAGTAGCATGAGGCAGCTTCACTGCAGTATTTCATCTGTTAGCAGTTCTCTGTCTCTCTGTGTCTGCATCTGCCTCGCTTTCTCACTATCCACAGGACTGCTGAGTCAGCAGAAGCCAGTGTCAGACTGTTTCTTACACAGTATATCAGTGTATGGGTGATAGTCGCAAAGGTACATATGCGTTTATAGTGACTAGGTGTGTGTGTCAGCTGTGTGCAAGCGTTTACTTGAACGTGTCTGTATTAGTTGTGCGTACAGATTGGTCAGTATGCAGAGATGACATTGACATAGCATAGCAGCTAGCATGCTTAGCTCACTGCTGACAATGCACACCTTTCGGGTGGAGGGGGTGCATGTGTGTGTGTGTGTATGTGTGAGTGTTCAAATAGAGAGGGAGGTGCTGTGCTGCATCACAAGCCACCTGACTGTGGTGAAGTATGCGCGGGGGGGAAAATTGGGTGTGCTTATGTGTGTAAATTATACATATGGTCGAAGGGAGGAGATGTAAAAAGTGCATGGGTGAGTGTGTGGGTGTGTGCGTATGTGTGTGTGGTGCAGAGAGGCAGGCCTGTGGAATGGTGCAGCAGCAGTGGGAAGGGAGCCAGAAACACCCGACTGCAGAGGAGAGAATGGTGCAGAGTCCCATCACACACACACACACACACGCACGCAACAAATACACACACATTCAGAGAGAGCGGCGCAGATTCATGTGGGGAGTGTAAGCCCGTGCTGAGACATAGTGTTGGAATATAGGAGGAAACTTGAGGAAATACATGATACTTAAACGTCATTCAAGTCACTTCACAGTGTCTCCAGTTACATGCTTCAAACTTGCTTATGTAAAACATTTTTTTCTACAGTCCCTCAGTGAAGCAGCATAAGCATTTTAGCATTCACTGTGCATTTTAAATTGCGATTGCAAGATCTAAGAAAAAAAGAGGTGTTCTTTTTCAGTGTCCCAAAATAAAGAATTTATCATCCTGCCACATCTCCTTATTTTACAGCAAGAGTTGCAATAATATAAACTATACATGATGGAGTAAAATAAGCATTCTCCTACAAATAAAGCAGAAAAAATAAAATAAATAAATAAATCAGATACCTCAAACACATTAACAGTATACTTTAATTTTCAGCCCACAATTACTACTTCAAGTTAAATCAAACTGTCTTACCAGTGATAACAGTGATTACATTTTTTAGACCTGACTGCCTCAAGTTTTTATTATTTTTATCATTAACAATATTCAACTAGACTTATTCTGTACCTTCTACCTTCTGTACTTCCTTCAAATGTAAATGTGCCCAGAAATGTCATTATTAGGTATGTGAATTTGTTCCTATTAACCAGCGATCGCTGTGGTTGGCAGCCATCAGCCATTCAATAACAGTACCAAAGTTTACCTTGTTTATAAAGCATACTGTAAAATTTCCCCTCTGTGGTTTAGAGGAGACTTTCGTTTACATTGTCCTTCCAACAGTAGCCTAATTTACATCTTAAATTCAGCGATTCAGTCTGGTGTGAATTTAACAAGCCTCTATCCTGATCAGTTTTTGGGGCAACATTAGTGTTGGTTGATGTTTTGCTTTGTGGATTCACTCACACATACCAAGCTCCAGCTGACCGTTAATCCTCCCCCAATTGACTAGTGCAAATATTGTTTGTATTTTTTTCTCTCATTCTTTTGAAATTAATGGAGAAGTGTTTTACAGCTGTAACTGATGAGCAAACTTGACAATCTGACAGCGTTCGGATCCTGTTGTGCTGCTATACTGGTCACTAGATGTGATGTGTGGTGTATGGGTGAAAGAGCAAACGATCAGAAACTTAGCTGCTCTGTCATGATTGTCTGCTAGCATGGAGTCAGTGGAGTCGGTGAACAGCCGCTCATTTTCTGGAAGATCCAAGAGGTGTTGAGAGTTGCCATGAGTTACCAAGCACTGTATGTTACAGCACACGGTACGACTCGCTTCTGGCGTCTAACAGATGGAAGAAGCGGTGCTGATGAAGCCATCTCTGTTACATACTTGATACTTCTATGAACAAATCAGGGTGGGCAGCGTGTTGCAGCTTTTTCCAATTGCCTTTGTTCACTGTTTTTTTACACTTGGCTCTTTTATTTTCGAGGATGTGACAGCCATCTCTCCAACATTATCAGTCATAAAGCAGATTTTTGTGTTTGGATTAGAAGTTCAAACGTTCAGTTGTGCAGATATATCCCATGGTAACTTGGCTAAACACACTCAAATGGATTTATTTTGCTTTTTAAATATTTAGTTTAGGAAATTTCAGTGATTGGGAGTTAGGAATAGAAGTGGAGGAGGCTCCACTGATGGATAATTTAGGTGCAGCTGAAACAAAATAACATGAACTAGTTTATTTTTTAGACCATAAACTTGGTTCATAATTTTAAAAAGAGCTAGGTCATTTTGAGCAGTGTGTTGTAAATTTGCACAGTACTGCCAGCAACTGAGGTTTCCCTTTAGAAAAGGTGAGTTCTTCATTGATGATGGTGTCCGTTGGTGTTAAATTTCACAATCTGCCAATTGAGCAGGTTGACCAGCTGCATCCTGCTGAATAAAGCTTTAATAATCAAAACGAATACTGAATCCTTCTTTACCACATGCGCTGCATTTCCTGTGTTTGGCACTCTCTTTGCATTTAGTCAAACTCTGGTCTTTGAAATGTCTGGATTTGTAGTAAATGCAGTGTCACCTTTAACCCATGTGCCACAGGCTTTACAGTGAATGCAGTGCGTCATAGGAGCGCCACTCAAAGTCTTTCAACACTGTTTTTGCTGCGGGTGCATCCACATTCACCACAACACCATCACCTTCAACAACTGGAAGAGTTAGTTCATTTAACACAAGGTAGCCTACGAAAATCACAAAGTGTTCTCTACAGCTCCTGACTACAACAGTGAAGCCCATATTCTATACCTTATTATCAATGAAAAGATGAACATTTAATTAACAGAAGAAAAAAAAAAACTGTGTTGGAATTTTTACAACACTGTCCATCAAAGCAGCAGACAGGGAGGGAGTCTGTAGCAGCGTCTTTATTGAAAGAGAAGCTGTTTCAGAGTCAGACGCACAGTAGAGTATTAATCCAACCCATGTAAGAAAAAAAAAAAAAGGGAGAAGCAGCTGTCGTCTCATCAAGAAGCACGGTTAACAAGTCCCAGGTGAATAAAGTCATTCCATTACAACTATCAAGCTTTGATGCTAAATGTTGAATCCCCAAACTGAGTTTTAAAGTTGAAATTCTGATGTAGCTTTCTCTCGCTGTAATTTATGACAAAAATAATCTGCACCCCTCAAAAGACAGGAGAGAAGAAGTTTCTGTCAAACATGTTTGGAAGCCTGATGTTATTCTTTAAACCGCGACTTTGATTGGAAATAGAAATAGACAGTGCCCAGACGAGTTATGCTTGTGAATGAATCTTTGAAACACCATTTTCTCTGAGCTGCTTCAGTTTTATACTGTTAGAGGTTTGTTGCAAGCATATTCCTTAATCTCCAATCATTTAGCTGGGCTTGGATCATTTGTATATCTATTTCACATCAAATTACAGTCAGTATAAAAAAAAATAACACTCTCTAGACAACGTGCATAAGATGAGTCAGCAGCGATATAGAAACCCACATCCTCACTATGAAGCCTACTGGGAGACTGAAACTGCTGACGTCGTGCTCTTTCATGCACGTCCAGTGCTTGAAGAAATGTATGCATGATTTGATGTACATTTCGTCGAACGAGATGTAGTAGCTTGTAGAATTTACAATCCACAGATGTGGGAACATATACAATCATGTTTTATACCATGTGTACAGGCTAACAAACAGTCTCCTGATCGGCTTGTTTTCCTATTTGTCCAAGTTCAGAGTAAGGAGTCACTTCCTGAGAGTTTCCGCTCTGATATTCTGTTTATTCAGTATAATTAACACTGGTGTTATTTCCCCTTTACAGGTTGTTCAAGCATGGATGTGTTAGTGTCTAGTAAAATTAATGCTCTCAATGGAACAACCGTCAAAATCCCCTGCACTTTCACTTCCTGCTACAAGATGGATGCTACCAAGTTTGCCATGAACTGGACCTACCAGGAATCACTCAACGACACTGAAGAAAAGGTAAAGCGTCTAGTTTTTCTGCTCAGCAACCAGCTCGCCTGCATCTTAAAATCTGAGCCTTGATGAACTCCCTCTCTCTCTCTGTCTGTCTGTCTCTCCTTCTCTTCATCCATAGTTTATGACATATCTTCACAAAAAAGGAATGATGCCTCTGCGCGCACACCGCTTTGGAGAAAGGGTCACGTTCGTCGGGGTCCTGGAAAAGAATGATCTGTCAATCAGCCTGTCAGACGTTCAGCTGGAGGATGAGGGGTTTTACAACTGCTATGTGAGAAACCCTCCGGACCGCATCCAGGGACATGGTGTCATAGAGCTCATAGTGGTAACAGAACGTAAGAAACTGATCCGTCTTACTAGAAATACAATACACTAACTATCCATAAACTCCAAACCCTCCCTTGAATATCTACTCTGACTTAGTGGAAGCTCAAGTAAACCAAAACCAGGTAGTGGATTTTGAATATTGTATTTTCTCATGGAGACGCGCTATACAGTGAAATCCAGCATTCGGTTTGGTTTACTGTGTGTGAGCTTCCTGGAGCACGAGCACCTACTGGTGATGAGTCAGCTTTTAACTTATTAATGACCAGCAAAAGCTTGAACTTAGTCCCCAGCATCTCTTTTGCACTTGCACGCACACAAACTCCCCTATGAGGCTAACTCAGCAGCACTTTCTTTCCACTCTGTTTAATCAGCCCAGCAGAGCTTTTAGCCAGCGTTGCATTTGTCTCCATCTTTGGTCTACAACCTATTTAACTCTATCCTCTCCTGTCCTCAGTTCCCCCTCCAAGAGATTCAACCATAGCAGTTGCTATAGGAGCTTCAGTGGGTGGAGCGTTAGCTCTGCTGATCCTTTCCATGGTAGTAGTGAAATGTCTCCGTCGACACCGGAAACAAGAACTGATTTCTGAGGAGAAGATGGAGGAGGAGGGAAAGCTGGATGCTGAAGGTGTTGCAGAGGAGGGAACCAAGTAAGAATTCTCACCGTAGCATCCTCAGTGCTTAAGCTGAACCTGTCACTAGCATGAAGATCAAAATGTAGAGAATGACTGCCACTCATTCTTTCATCAAACAAGCATTTTTTATGGCTTTGCTCTACTGGCTAGAGCAACGCAGAAAACATGTTGTGGTCAAGTAAAACAACTCTCTGAACACACTCCGCTCTTTTTTAACAAAGGCTAGATAGTCTATAGGCCTTCACGATATATCGTTTGAGCATCGTCATTGCGATGTACGTGTGTGCCAGAGTCACATCGCACAGCCTGCGATGTCAGAGGTGAATGAACTCAGTTAATTTCAAGGGCAGCTGACTGAGGCTGTGTCTCATTTCAGAGACCGCATCGTGATAAGCGCGCTTAACGGCGCTTAGCTGAGTGCACTGCCGTTTTGAGCCGTTTTACGCCGTTTTGCGCCGTTCTGTGCCCTTCCTGTGTCCCATTTCAGATACAGCAGCCATCGAACGGCGCATCTGACGCGTACGTGAGGTCACCACGCGGCACGAACGGTGTCCCGTTTGGCACAAAATACTAAGCGCGCTTCAAATTCGGTCTCAAAACCACACTACCCCCGCCTCGTTTTCAAGCGTGCATGTATGCACGCTTTCGTGCCGTCGGTATCCCAGAATTCTTTGCGTGCCGCTGCACAGCTGTGCATTTCAGGTGAGAGGCTGGACTCGCTTGGAGACACAGCGCGTCTTCGAAGAAAATACAAGAAATCCAAAAACAGCAGACAGTCAGCTCAGGCTGTATGAGAGCATGATCCCTGAACTCACTAAAATCTGTAAACCAAACATTATAGATTTAGAGACGAACTGATCCGCTGTGTTACAACTATCAAAAACATTAGAAATGAGAAAGCTGACAAAACTACAGCAGAGTATCAGGACAACATTGAGGTTTTTTTTTCTTTTAAGATTTAGAGATCAAAGTTGTAAATTTAGGAGAATAAAGTCATAAAGTAAATAAAGTCATAAAGCTGCTTTTGCGGAGGGGGAAATGACTGAAGCTGGTCATCTGCAGGGTTATCTGTGGATGTATCAGCGGGTCATTCAGAGAGATTTTGTGGTTTCTGAAGAAACAATCAAACTGATGATAATCAACATTTGTGATCCAGAGGGAGTCGAGCTCCGACGAGCACCACGTCTCTGACACCGGCCGTAGCCTACACCTGCAGAGACACCAACACCTTATTACGGCATATGGATTCATATCATAAACTAAAGCTCAATGTCATTCACGGATATTAACGGCTGCATTGACAGATATATCCTCAGCATATTCATTTCTGCCTCCACAAAAGCAGCGATTTCCTTCAAGTACACCAGTTTTTTCCCCCGTGGAAAAGACGTATTTCTCATATATTCTTTTTAAAGTCTTTATACTTATGACAATGTGATGCTGATGTGCCAGAGGATGAAGAATCTCCTTGTTTGTGAAACCTATACTGAAGCACAGTTCCTTCAAATGCTTCATGGCCCTAATTTTAACAAGTCTCTCTGAAATAACAGGTTATGACTTCATTCTCATAAATTAATGACTTTATTCTCGTAAATTCACGACTTAAATCTCGAAGTCCTTAAAGTCTTAAATCTCAATATGGCCCTCATACTCCTTCTTACAAAACAATCATTGGATGAATTGTGCTTGTATGTATCTACTATTTTGTGTCTGTGCAAGGTCGCACAATTAAAACAATAAATGCTGCGCTCCGCGGGTTTCCTTTAAGTCAGTCGTGACGCAAGCCTGAGGGCGGGGACATTTGGCAACTCCACCAGGAAGTCTTCCGAAGGTCTCCAAATGTCCCCGCCCTCAGGCTTACGTCACGACTGATTAGAAAAAAAGCTGCGGAGCGCAGCAGGTATTGTTTTAATTGTGCGACCTTGCACAGACACAAAATAGTAGATACATACAAGCCCAGATCATTCCCACAAAATTAATCCAATGATTGTTTTGTATGAAGGAGTATGAGGGCCCTATTGAGAAGGAGGATAGGAGGTACTTCATCCTCTGGCACATCAGCATCACATTGTCATAAGTATAAAGACTTTAAAAAGAATATATGAGAAATACGTCTTTTCCACGGGGAAAAAAACTGGTGTACTTGAAGGAAATCGCTGCTTTTGTGGAGGCAGAAATGAATATGCTGAGGATATATCTGTCAATGCAGCCGTAAATATCCGTGAATGACATTGAGCTTTAATTTATGATATGAATCCATATGCCATAATAAGGTGTTGGTGTCTCTGCAGGTGTAGGCTACGGCCGGTGTCAGAGACGTGGTGCTCGTCGGAGCTCGACTCCCTCTGGATCACAAATGTTGATCATCATCAGTTTGATTGTTTCTTCAGAAACCACAAAATCTCTCTGAATGACCCGCTGATACATCCACAGATAACCCTGCAGATGACCAGCTTCAGTCATTTCCCCCTCAACAAAAGCAGCTTTATGACTTTATTTACTTTATGACTTTATTCTCCTAAATTTACAACTTTAATCTCTAAATCTTAAAAGAAAAAAAAACCTCAATGTTGTCCTGATACTCTGCTGTAGTTTTGTCAGCTTTCTTATTTCTAATGTTTTTGATTGTTGAAGCAGAGCGGATCAGTTCGTCTCTAAATCTATAATGTTTGGTTAACAGATTTTAGTGAGTTCAGAGATCATGCTCTCATACAGCCTGAGCTGACTGTCTGCTGTTTTTGGATTGCTTGTAATTTCTTTGAAGACGTGCTGCGTCTCCAAGCGAGTCCAGCCTCTCACCTGAAATGCGCAGCTGTGCAGCGGCACGCAAAGGATTCTGGGATACCGACGGCACGAAAGCGTGGATAAATGCACGCTTGAAAACATGCTAAGCGCGCTTAGCATTTTTTAGCATCTCGTGCCAAACGGGACACCGTTCGCACCGTCGTGACGTCATGCACACTTCAAATGCACCGTTCGACGGTGCAGAAGGGCACTTAGGTCGATGCGGTCTCTGAAATGAGACACAGCCTCAGATACGCTGCATGTAACTCTGCATGTGCTGTGCAGCGATCCACCAATCACCTTCGTCCTTTACTCAGTTGCCAATCAGACTCAGTTCTCAGTTGCCAATCAGACTACCCTACCAGCTGTCAATCAAAATCAGAGAGGAGAAAACCCACCCTTGCACATGTTCTGCACATGGAGTTACTCGCTGGCTGCAGAAATGCATGTCCGCTGAGAATTACTTTCGGAACTTTACTCATGACTGTTAAGCCCAACAAATAAGAACTGTATGGGTTTTAAAATGTATATTTCCGTGGACCACTCTACTATAAGCGGTGCGCGTTTTGCGAGGTGCATGCAATTCTCGGAGGACATGCGTTTCTCGGCACAACACCGCTAACAACAACAAGAACGATTGCAAAATGAGCAACGAACAAGAGAAAACCACCGAAAATGAAGATTTGTTGCCAAAAAGAAAAGGAAAGTCAGTTATCTGGAATTATTTCGGTTAAAAGAAGGATGATGTCGACCAAAACACGTGTTCTGTGTTAATCTGTCGCCACAATAACGTCCCAGCACAATAAAAGCTAAAAGTATCTCTGAGACAGACAGAAGCTGCTCTACTAACATTCACAAAAAGAGGTAAGATCAGTGCAGGTTAACTGTCCACAAGATTTCAGCAGTGCAGCATAACATTAAATGCTATTCAGGTCATCGGGTGAAAATTTCTGTATTTTTAATATCGCAATGTTAGTTTTTTCCAATATCGTGCAGCCTTACTACACAGTCTATGGTAGTAACTATGTCATTGGGACTGTGTTTTAACACGTCATCATGTAACTGAATCTTCAGTAAGCAAAGCAACTTCAAGTTCCCACAAGTGATCAATAGGGTGAAACTAGACCTTGGCGCAAGCAGAGGGGCCTAGTCTCACCCTGAGGGGATTTTAATTTTAGTAACTGCCTGTTCAACATGCATTATCCCCTTTATAACATGGCTGCTGACTACCATACGGATATTTTTTTTTATATTGACAACAAATGTTGATTTTGTTGACAATTTTATTGTTTTATTTGAATTATTTAAAAATGATATGCACATAAAAAGATAGGTCCCTGTAAATGTTTCTCTTTTTTTCCACAGTGCTAACCAATTGTGTGAAAAAAGTCAATCAGCAGTTGTAAAATATACTCAAATGTAATTTGCAAAAGTAGAAAACCAAACAGCCCAGATGAACATGGTGCACTTTTCTCTGTTGCTTGAGCACTTTCCTATAACTACCCTTACAAAACTGGCTGACTTATTTATCCCTAACCCTTCTTCACTTTTTCAATGAAAACTATCTTCTTATGGTGTCATTGAACATTTCTTCTTTTACATGTTCCAGACAACCCTAGCTGGGTCTTCAGACTGTGGAGCCCTCAGCCAAACACCTGGCCTGGTGAGAGTTCAATCAACCTGTTGTGAAGTCTTGTTTATATGAAAAAAAAGGGTCAATCTCTTCTCCAAAGTAATACCAGTTCATGTGAAAATACTGTAAGTCACTCTGTCTCTTTCTTTTCTTTCAGACATTCCCACCCCCTTCCTGAAGATCTGTAGTAAACATGGCTTGGATAATCACACACTGATACTTCCATTCATTCTGCATGTGCGTGCGTGTGTCAGTGTACCGAATGTGTCTATGTGCGTGTGTGCGTATTTCTATTTGTCTGTATGAGGCGTGTTGTCTTCCTTTTATTAAGCCAGGGAACCTTGTTCTGCAACCTAAGCATCAAGTTCATTATTTATTCAAAACTTAAAGTCAATTTAAAAATACAAAGATATAAAACTCCTCTCAAGAATGACATTGTCATAGCAAACTATTAAACAAACTAGGGCTGGGCAGTACGACCCCAAATTTATATAACACTATAGTTTGATCATGAAAGAAAAATATTTAACAAAGTGAAAAAAAAAACCTTGGCTGCTCTTGAATATTTTTATTAAATCACTCAAATTAAACAGTAACTGTGAAAGCAGACTTTAAAGAGTCAAAAGCTAGTTTCACTTTCAAACAATATCTTTTATATGATGGTTAATTGTGCCGATTCTTACAATGTTGTACAGTCATTTCAGTCAACCTTTGGGATTTTGTAAACATGGTTGCTGTCAGGTGTCACCGGGAGCATACATTTGTGGGTGCAGGTCCCTGAGAGGATGTACACATCTTTCTGCTCGGACCTTTCTCCGTGACTGAGTTAAGAAGTAATGCGACAGCACATTGTTTTGTTTATGTGTGAGCTATATTGCATGGCTAATTGAAGAAGAGCACAGTAAATGGTCAAAGCTGTGGCAACTCTTATTAACACGATGGCCATGCAGAGTGTAATGGAAGCAAATTACTTGCATGTCAGGTTTTATATAAAATTCAACCTAACGTTTGAGGCAGTACAGTAATAATCAGAAATTTAATGCAAATAAGGATTATCTGCCTGGCTGAGTTGGAGTCTTCAGTCAACACTAGTACTATTAATTCCAGTACACAGGGACACTCAGCTGCAACACACTGTTCTTGTTGGCAGTGACATGGAAGCTGGACAAAGAGAGAATGTTGTGGTTTTGCAGTCAGAGTTGAGCTCTCATAAGTCTTACATCATATCACTTCCTTTTTGAGAGTTGCCTAACCATATAGTTTTTTTCTAAATAAATATCTCCATCTGTCTCCGACAGAATGATGCTAATGAAGGCAAATGAAATGCATCTTCCTACCTGTACTGTATGATGTTATGCCGTCAACTGATTCTCTTAGTCAATAATAAAAGGAGTGCTTTCCCCTCTTAGAAACTTGGAAAATAAAATATTTTTTTCATTTTTCTTTAAGCTGTGATTCATCCACTCCCCATTACCTCATCGCACACCCACCTGCATCTCTCCTCAGTTTACCCCCCTAACTCACACAACACAGTCTACCCATGCCTCATGTTTCATACACTATCACTACAAGAAGCGAAAAGCAGTTTTTGTAGTGATCCAAATCTGAGTTTGACTAACATAAGTTGTGTGGGGTACACGTTTAAGTGTCATTGGCCACCAGCTTGCAAGCGCAAGGCAAAAGGCTTCAGGACCAGACCAGTGCAGGTGGTGCTCATGGGAGTTGTAGTGGCCTAGTCTCATATTACAAGTATTCTCTTATGTTAGATGCCTTTTAAGAAGACTAAAAGTTTATGGAAAGGAAAATATACAAAAGTCAACCCACCAAAGCAGCAAATTTGAGTGCCAATGTTACCTGCCCCAGCCTAATTCCACCTGCATTAATTCTCACTATGAGGAAGGTCAAGGTAACTCTAATCTTCTACATTCAATATGTTCAATATGTATTCTGGCCAACTGCCATAGTTGGTTAACAACTGACCAAACAGCTGTCAAAGGAATGATAATGAGTGTACGTTTTACGACACTGCCTTAAATTTATGTCTCTCAGCTGCCTGTATGGGCACAATGTCTTAACATAAGTCGATGCACATAATGTGATCATGTAGTGTCCATTCACCAGTGGCTTTTCTTATTCAGGGGGAAAGTCATGGTTGTTGATTCAAGTGATTCAGCCAAATAACATCTCAGTGTCTTCATTGTGTGTCTAAGCATTGTAACCATTTCTCGTACTTGTTTTTGAAGGCTTGCTTCTCGGCATACAGTTGACTCGTAAAAGCAGGAAAAGCACAAATTTTGCTACCCATACATTTATATATATATATATATATATATATATATATATATATATATATATATATATATATATATATATATATATATATATATATATATATATATATATATATATATATATATATATATATATATATATATATATATATATATATACATATACATACATATACATATATATGTATACACACACACATATATATAAATAGATATACTGTATATATAGAGAGAGATATATAGATATATATATACACATAGGGAAAGACAGCGAGAGGCTGTGTCCAGTGCAGAGTTTACAATATGTCAATATTATTTAAATATTCAAAATTTTAAGTAGGTAGAAAAAATGTACAAAATGGAAAAGAGAAATGATTAAACCTCTTTTTTTACAACAAAGGAGCTGTGTCCTTCACACATGGATGCCGAGACAATAAGCTAGCATGCACAAGACCCTGAAACAACAGCAGTTTGTTTCAGTAGTTTCAGTTGTTGCAGTAATTATCTTAAATCTGGATCAAATGCTGCTTTTCCTGATGCAAGTCAACATGTTGTGACTGGCTTTTTCTGCTTTATACACTTATTCATTGATAAATAAATGTCCATGTTTATTATTATTATTATTATTAATGTTTTATTGTTGATTTGTTTGTTTGTTTTTTGTGTATAATGGGGTTGGCAGGCCTGCATGGATTCATGAGTGACATTGCCTGAATTTACAAGTGCTACAGTTGTCATGTAGAGGATTGTTAGATTATTTAAAGCACTGGATCTGACTTCGAAGCTTACATTTAACCCACCAAGACTCAGTATTTTGGCTTTTTGTCTACTGGTCTCACCATCTATCCATATGACACATCCATCCTGGTTTGGCTAATGTTTGGATTTCATATCTGAGATCTGACCCCACATAATTAAAAAAGCCAGAACTGGATTAAGATTAGGAGGAAGAGGTGAGGGATAAATGAAAGTAATATTGCTGAATACTTAAACAAAATTGATTTAAAACAGAAATCACAAACAACCAAAAGCGACAAACGTGTTGCACGAGCAGTCACATAAGCCATTTGATACGATACTGATAAGGAGAAAAAAGATGCCCATAGTGAAGACTTCTTGAGTTTGTATGTATCTACCATTTATCACTGTCCACCAAACAAGTGAAAGGATATTTCATCGGGGAAAAAAGGCATGTTCAGTGTATTTTAGGGCCATTGATGCATGTCAAACACTACATTTACATAACAAAATTAAATTACTTATTTTTTAAAGACACAACGATCCCAGTCAGCTAAAGCATGTCAAAACTTTCTCTATATTAAGCCACCAGGTTGTGCCATTTTTCAGGAATTATTATAATTAGATATCTTAATTTGTTACATGCATATGGTATGCATATTGCTTGCTTTTTAAATTCATGGACTGTGAAGGGTATGTGGGTTCACTTTGGAAACTCTGTCTTCCCCCCTATAAAATTCAAGATATAGGGCTCTATTTTGGTGCCTCGCCGAAGACGTGCCACAAGCGCAGCGTCAATCAGATCCGCCGCGCTGACAAGGCGTTCCCAAGCACATTTTGGTATTTTGGTGAGCCGCGCAGCCCGGTGTAAGTATCCCCCCTCCCTAACTCAGCTCCTCCCGGCAGCATAAGTCATAGACAGGGAGGAGAGAGGGCGTGGAGTCGGTTTAACACAGCCGAGACCTGTTTTCACCAATCACATAAGCTCCTCTCCTTGCCTTTAAATCCGCCACCGGCGAGGCGTAATACTATTTTCATGAAGTAGTCAAAGAGATCGAGAGATGTCTGAAGACAGTTATGCCACACGATGGCGACAGAGGGCAGCTGCTCAACAAGTGTCCTCCACACTCTCTCATCTGAGCGCAGATGGATTTGGTGTGCGTAATGTTGGACCCACTGGTAAGACAAACACCCTTTTCCACAAATAAAGACACTCACATAAAGTTGCATATATTCAAACCTCACGTGACAAAGGTGGGTTTAGCGCACAGATCACAACATAAACTCCAAAAATGGCATTAAAATCGGAACCATCTGTGCGTAAATGACGCATCTCGCTCCGTGGCCTGGCTCTTTCTTTCATAGATGTTGGCATATAAAATAAATTTGGCCCACAAAACTGAATATTATAATATCCGTATGTCGGCTTAAAGTAGATAACGCATCTGAGCACTGAAACAAATCATCTGTTCAGCCGCAGCAGCTGCAGCAAGACGGACAGAGGACACGGAGACGTGTCCAGGTCGAGCTGTGCGAGAAATAAGAGGAAGAAAGAAAAGGAGGGAGACACATTACATATCTTGTTAACTTCATCATGTGTGTTTATTTACTAGATATTTAATTTAATTTGATGCAGTTTCAGCTGTATTGATTCGGTCAGGTTGTGTGCCCAAACGCGTGCCAAACGCGTGCCAAACGCGCTCATCAGATCAGATATAGATCAGAATATATCGATATAGATCTAAATGTATGTGCTGACTCAGATTAATAGTTGATGATTATTTATTGCACTGAAATCTGCCTGACACTGTGGAAACCTGCCGGTGAGGCATCGGTGACGTATGTCGATACGCCGCCGGTCTACCAAAATACTACTAGACCAGCTGCGTTCCGCCTTGCGCTGAAAGCTGACCAGGTTTGAATCGGCGAGCTTTCAGCGCACGTTACACGCCGGTGGCGAGCACGAAAATGTCACTGCGCCAGCTGATTCTGTCGACACCTCCCCCTGCCACGCCACCACGCCCAGCTTGGCGGATCTCGGCTCGCCTCCGTGCGACTCAGTCCACGAAAATACCAAACTCGCCTTACACCGGGCTCCGCCAGACGAAAATACAACTGCGCGGGGCTCGCCGCCCTCCGCCGCCTCACCGGCGCGAACGAAAATAGAGCCCATAGTCTTTCAATATTTTGTTTCATGAGCACCTTCAGTACACTCTTAAGTCATTTTACTCTGACTCTAACAGTGCTATATAAAGATTATGGATACAATGAAGCAGTGCAGTTCAATGCAAACTTTTTTCAGAGTGTATTTTAAAACTAACACTAATACAAACAAGAAAGTAACTTTAAAGTCGCACCATAGCTCAATCTCCAAAGTTATGCCTTTACCTCAGCAGTTGTGTTTCAAACTGTACATACTGTTTTGCACATTCACGCATTTATAACAGTTGTGGTACGATCGTAGTGGAAAGCATGTAAGCATAATGGAACTGTGAAAAGCATAAAGCTCACTTTATTCAAATGGTTTGTTGGAATGTCATAATAAGAGACATGGCATGGTGATTGTATGATTAAATGGAAAATGTATCTATGGTGCATTTATTGAATATTTTCAAAGCACCCTTAATGTAAGGATTTTTAACGATCAAATAACTTTGTCAGATACCCGATCACTGTTTAAATGTCATTTCAGCATGTGAGCATTGTCAATGTCTGAATGTTTTATTCTTCTATATTTTTAACCGAGGTTGTAACGGTCTAGCTCTGTCAAAAACTGGTGTCTAAGGTTCCTAAAATGCATAAGGCTGGTACGCTGTGATATTCAGCTGCTAGAGCGTGCTCAGTGCTTCCAAATCTGGTAGCTGTGAGAATCCTGGTTTCTGAGGTTGCTAAACAAACCAAACTGTAAACAGGTCTGTGTTTACATAAATACTTACTTTTCTATCATTGTTGGTTAGTTACTGAGTGATTTTACTGACTATCTAAAGCACATCTTTGACATCACAATATTATAACACAATTGTATGTTTCTCTGTGATTACCAATACACTGTTTAGTCAGTCATGGTGTTGAGAACTATAAGATGGTGGTTATATTATAAATAAAAAAAAGAGCCAGATTGCCGAGATATTTTGAAATTTATGTCACAATACTAGTTGTGTGTGTGAGATCATATATGTTGAAGATGAAGGGGTCGGGTGTGTACCCAAGGTGACGACAAAAGTCAACATCTGGGCTGAAATTAAATGCAGTTTCCCCCATAAACAGTTTTGTTGGCAAAGTAAAGTTACACACATTCCAATATATTTAATATCTCAGTCGGAAACAAACACAGCTGTGTTGATGCTAAATCATAAAGCTGACATTATCATTATACATCCTCCACCTCTGGCTGGTTTGCCCTGAATAGTTGCTTTTGTTTCACTCTAAATGTTAGTGAACACCAAACTAATGCTTGCACTGTGCTGCCTCTGAACAAGCAGCTGTCATCACATTATGTATTTTGAATAAAGATGATTTAGGAAAATGTCACAGTTCTTTGTATCCTCTTTTCTATACATGCTTTTTGTGTATTTGTTTATTATTGCGAATTAATATTCTGTAAAGGTTAAGAATTACAAGCACTGTATGACAAGCAGCCTCCAGAGGAAATGCCACATCTCAGTGTCTGAGAAGTTTCGGGGTCATTGGACTCAAATCCCGCTTGCTGTTGGGGACACTGGCTTCCTGTTAAACAAATCTGCCAAAGGCCTTGCAATCTTGATTAGAAGAACCTTGCTGCAAATGCTTGAATAATGCAAATTCACAATCACATTTTTAAGTCCAACAAACGAAAGAGTGAAAATACACTGACAATGAAAAATCAAGGGTGTGTAGCCTGGTATCAGGCCTTGGTCTCAGAAAATTGAGTAGGAAGGTTGTGGAGTTCAACAGCAAGGAGTAATGTCGCAGTTACTATAGCAAGGTAAGTAGATGTAGCTTACACTGTGGGTAAGCGAGAAAGATAAGAGAGGAGGGAGATGTTTGGTAGAGTTTTGTTACTATCTGAGAAGTCTAACAGAAGCAGCTCTGGTATGCCCAGAGCTGGACTTTGCAAAAATACCACTGTGCTGGTGAGTACACCTCCCTTCAGCTGAGAACCTCAGCTAGCCTCGCAGAGAGTTAACAATTTGCTGACTCCATTCTGTGTCAGGTTTGGAGAACACAGGCATGTTGGCTGTGATGATCCATTGGCTGTACAGTTGGCACTCACTCCTGGCATCCAAAAGCAGTCTAACAGTACTTCCGCTCAGGTCCCCCGATACTAGAAAATTAATACCTGACATCCTCCTCACTCCTCTCCAATTCCCACCACATATTTATCTCGTCCAGGTTAGACTCTCTCTAAACCCCCTGGGCATGGTT
Organism: Xyrichtys novacula; assembly: GCA_962446985.1. NCBI lineage: Eukaryota > Metazoa > Chordata > Actinopteri > Labriformes > Labridae > Xyrichtys > Xyrichtys novacula. The sequence goes on along the minus strand of OY660873.1, from coordinate 17,068,502 downwards.
AATTACAGATACTCTTTGATTATCCATCCTACCACTTTCCCATCTGGAATAAAAAAAAATCAGTGCTTCCTCTTTCTGTTCTGTCTTGTCTCATGAGTGCCCCCTGTAGGCCTGGAGCACTTTCATTGTGGAGTTTGATTTGCAGCGTTCTTCCGAGTCGGTTAAATCAAGCTATTGTCTGCTTTTCACACACTACACAGTTTTCCTTTGGACATTGTTTAGGCCCTTGCAGGTTGTCTGCCCTACTTGGCCGATGAACAATAACCTCTCCGAGCTAGTTCCTCAGCCGTACCACCACAGCTGCCTTTGTACTTGTTTTATTTCAGGTTGTTGTAATTCACATACCCTGATGTTACTGTAACTTTTCTTTCAAAAAAAAAAAAAAAAAGCTGCAATGCAATTTGTATTATATTTTTCATCCATATTTTTAATTGATCATATTTTTTTTTAACATATAATTGTTATTGAAAAAAAGTTGCAAGAGTGGTTCATGCTCTCTGGTCCCTTTCTAAAAAAAATGTCTGAATTAAGGAAGTTCCTATGAAGCATCCCACTGAGCAAAAGACAGGTACTACATGCCTAGTTTTTTTCCTAATTTCAACCGTCTAGATTCTGTATATTTTCATACAGAATTTAGACATTCCACTTTAACCCATTATTCGATAACTATTTATTTCAAAAAGCAACTGTGATTTGCACAACTGATCTCCAAGTACCTAACCAAAATAATTATGATAGCCATTGAGTAATATACAGTGTAGTATAGATATAGCCCAGATTTAGACTTGGTCTTAATTTAGACGTCAAAAAATCTTTCGTTTTTAGACCTTTGGTAGCCTGATTTTAGACCAGCTGTCTAGGCTATATTTAGACGTCTATTAGACCTCTTTTAAACCAAAAAATGCTCAGTGGGATGCACTTGAAAATCTAGAAAACACGCCAAGTTTCTTATCTCCAGATCTGTACAAGCACACAATGATGAAATGAATGGTGTTCTACATTAGTGAGAATGAGAGTGCACTATCTCACGGTTTGAATTGTGGAAAAGTTGAGAGGATTTGACAGAATTGCAAAACCAAGTAAAATGCGTCAAGACTGCTCATATTTGCTTTATTTGTTGTGATTGCACCATTGCATTTTACTGTAAGTAGTGAGAATATACTGGGAGAGCAACCCTGGTCTGAACAGTGATAAAATGCATTATGTTGCTGGTTACACCTGGTCTGTTTCTTTGCAGACAATCTTTTTATTTTCAGCTCTAACTTTGCACCCTAATGCATCATCCTGGCAAACTATAGGGGTGTGCATTTTACTGAAGTGCTGCGATCTGAATACGGCCTGCGAAACATTCAACCTTCAATGCAGCTTAGTGAAAATTTGTGTCAATTCAAATACATACTTATATCTTTTAAAGGCTCTCTACTGCCTATCCTAACATTTGCTATCTGAAAGCCATAGAATTAGAATTTGACTCATGTTTGAATTATGACAAATTACAGAAAACTGTATCCATCAGTGGAACATATAAAGGTTTTTGTAGGTAAATGAAGGTAGTGAAACAACAGTAAAAATGGGATACAAGGAGAAAGGTGACATGAACAGATATTTATACAAACACCAGCAGCACATGAACATAACCAGTCACTTCTTAGAGTCTTCCTAAAACCACCGGGTCAAAGTTTTCCATAAGACGTCTCATACAAGATCGAGCCTGATTATGAACTACCATGGTACCATCCAACAACCAACCATGAAACCATGTAAAGCTTTTTTTTTTTAACTTTCAACACCAAGTCTCCACCAGTTTTTAACAGGTTTCATTTCAAATCTGCACTGAAGTCGAGTTCATACAACTATAACGTCACAAGCAATGTGTGCATAAGAATTAGCATGCACCGTAGACCTGCTCTTAACTTTAGACAGGACTCACCTTTTGATGGTTTACTCTCCAACAGATGATAGATGGAAAGACAACTGGAGCACAGGACCGTGGAGACATGACAGACAAAAAGAAAAGACAGAAAAAAGGAAGCAAAGACAAGAGCGGAGAGTCATCGGCACGCAAGGTTTAAAGGTAAATTTAAAAAAAAGTAAAAATAGAACTTATGTTGAAGAAATCAGGTTGACCTGCACGGATGAAGACAAGGAGGAAGGGGAGATGAAAACCAAAGGTAAAAGGGAGGATCACCCAACTTGTCCTCCTCCACTCAGGACAATTTCTGAAATGTGCTCACTCACCGGCTGGTGCAAAGACAGAGAGGAAGGATGAGAGAGGGAGGGGAAGAGACAGAAAGAGAGAGAGGGAGAAAGAGAGAGAGAGAAATAAAGGAAGAGAGAGAAGTGGATGGAGCAGGTCGGAGTGTGGGGTGAGAAGAAGGTTAATCAGAGTGGGAGGTGGGAAAAAATGAAGGTTTGAGGAGAGAGAGTGAAAGGAGAGCTCAGTAGCTGTGTTCGGACCGGCTCAGCTATGTGACTTCACTGCAGCATTTCACTGCTTTGGCCGTCCCAGAAACAGATTCTCCTCTCCCTCCCTCCCTCCCTCCTCTCAACTCACCTCCCCTTCTCTGCCTCCTGTCATCTCTCCTCTTCTCACTCCCCTGCGCCCCCCCACACATTACCCCCTGCAACCGTCCTTTCTTTCCTCTCCTCTCACCTCCCCTGATCCCTCACATCCTCCTCTCCTCTCCACTCATCAGCGTAATGTCCTCTTTAGCTCCGCCTTCCTTCTACACCCGGCATCCAAGGTCACCCTGTCCAGCGGCAGGTGTGCGCGCATGTGATCATTTGCTACTATGTACGGTGTAAATATGCAAAGAAGCTTACAGATATGTTCGCTTTAACTGCCACACTCTAAATATGTCGTTTATGTCTCGAAAATTGAGCCCGCTGCATTAAGGTTTGCATCTCAGTATCCACACATCCCACACACACTTGAACCTGGAAATGACATCAAATGCCAAGAGATGGATCACCTGACAAATGTGCATGCATGTGTGTACGTGTGAGAGTTGGGGAGGTCATACATCTATCATGTCAGTGTGGATACTTCAGGGAAAACATGGAGGTAAAGACCCAACAGGAAATGATGGCAGTAGTTTTTTGTCCCTCTTTTAATCTGGTTCTTTCCTGCTATGAGACAAACATATACATATTAAAAACCTTCATAAGTAATGCCAACACCTCACACACATCTACTCTTTCAGGTAGTAACAGATATCACAAAAATGCATGTTGTTGTGTCAAATCAGAACAGAATAAATACTAACAGAAGCAAATAATCAGATTTTTTTTACGCTTTACACGTCAACTTTCTACGTCTCTGTCCAGTTCTATGTTTGGAGCAGAGTCACTTCGACTAAAGGCAGACAAATCTCCGTACAGGTGTGTATACACATCCAGTGATCTACACTTTTTTATTCCAGACATCTCAGGGTTCTGTGTCTGCTGCCAGAACAGCAGGACAAAGTGGCAGTGTGGTGGGAGTGCTGAGTGACTTCCTGTTAGACTGCTCTGATGCATGAATCATTTTCCGTGAAATGCGGATGAACAAAGGTGTGGGGTCATTTATGTTTCACATTACAGAGTAGGTGGTCGGGGGTGGTTCTGCATAAAGTGCTGTTTATTTGGAGATAAATTATGAAATATCCCCCCTTAAGCGTGGCTTTGCGGGTCTTCCTGTGGTCAAAAATCACCACTGTCAAGCATGGTATCTAAATAAGGTGACAGAGCAAGTAAAGGTGGGTAGATATCAACATAAAATGGATCAAGATTCCCCCTGCGTGCGTTAAGGATTACTCAGAGCAGATGTCGAGGTATCGGCTCCGTATGTGGCTCTGCGGCTCTGATGTGTTGTATCTGACATGTCTCTTGACGGGCGAGGAAGCCATGAATCTTGTGATTGAGGTCAGACTGAACATTGAAGTTGTGGACTTGTGTTATCCTTCACTGCCACTGAAAGGTGTTGAAGGCTGAGCTGAGATTGATGGAAGGTGGATGTGGATGTGTGGTGTCCTGGGTGGTTCTGTTGTGTGTGTTAGTAAGTTATACCTTCAACTTGAGTTGTTCTTTGTGTGTTGCTTGGAGCACTATACTAAGGTAGCTGAGAACCTCCATTAAAGCCACTAAATACTGGGAATTCACCTTGAGCATATGGTAAGGGTTTCCTAAGAGGAACCCCTTTTGCTGATTGAAAAGATTTGATTAACTGATTGAAGACGGTACGTTTCAGCTCGCAGAACTGCAAAGATGTTATCTGGACAGTGTGTGAGATTAAGGCAGAAGTTGTGTTTGCAAATATACAACAGTCCATGGCAACTTTTTATACAGAGAGAACACTGTCAAGTATTTATGGAGGCCTAAAAATCAGTGATGATACCATTGATAAGTTCAACCAATCAGGTCACTGTGGGCACAAGCAAGTTAGAGTATATGTGATGGCTGTGGCTAAGTGGTAGAGTTACTTATTTCTTAATTAAAAGGTTGGGTTGGTTTGATCCCAGCTCCTCCAGTCACACGTAGAAGCAACGTTGGGCACTTTCTGATAATCAAATCAAAAACTGTAGTTGCTAGAAATCACACACCACTGGCTTATTTCACACCAGCATCAAGACAACGTTTGACCAGTGCTCTATTTTTTGACACAAGAGTGATTTAATACCGATATTTCTTTTCTCATTTGATGGCTTTTTATTTCACATGTGACTCCTTGACAAATGGAGGTCTACAATTAAATAGTAACTTCTGAGAGTTTTGAAGATTTACTAACCAAACTGCAACCACACATAAAGAATTCTGATCGTTATTTATTTCACTGTTATTTGCAAAGGTAAAAGACCTAGTTTTTGTCAGAACATAAACTCATGACTTAGCACATTTATGAAATGACATCACCCTATCGCTACTTTCAATGTATTTTGCTTATGTCAACACCATAGACTGTATATATTATAGACAATTCTACCGTCCGCCTGTATACAGATTTGAAGCTCTCGGTAATTATGCGTTTTCTCTCCATTTCCTGAAACCAACATTACACATGTAGCGTTGCGCGCATTCGGCAGGAGAGTCACCGAGAGTCGCTGTGATGACGCTCTGCTCAAACAGAGTAACCCCTCGGTGAGCTACGCAATCCTTGTACGCCCATAGGCTGTACCAAGTGTCAATCATACAAAACATGAACCGCCAAATAACTTTTAAAAACGGAGCTGTACAGAAAAAAGAGGACTTGAGCACAAACCAGTCGTACAATAACTACATGTCAACATCACAAGCAGGGGGGTAAATATTTTGTTTTGTGTAATAAATTTCTAAAGTTTGTTCACAGCCCTATAAGCTTTGCTGGCGGAGGCGGGATTTATGACCTATACTGCAGCCCGTCACCAGAGGGTGCTGTTCTCGGAGTGGATTCACCCAGCGAGGAGGCAGACGGCGTCCATTCTATATACAGTCTATGGTCAACACTTTAAACCTTGACACTGTTAAAGAAACTACACTTATGTACAGCAAAGGTGTTGCCTTCCGACAACTACAACTTCATAAGACTGCAAATCAAAAATGAAGCAATGCGATGACTCCAAAAGACTTCAAATGACCTAGCTGTGGATCTACGCTCTCAATATGACTTAAAATGCTTTGACTCAATACAACCCCTCCAAACATGTCGAGCTGCCACAGAACTGATGAGACAGAGACAGATAACGCTGAATCATTTGATGGAGAACTTGCTGGTGGACAACACTGAATCTTGCCAATGCTTTTAGCCTGCCAAAGACTCAGTGCTTGGCTTTGGTATTAGCATGAAATTGGAGACACGTGAAAGTGGAGACAGGCATAAAGGATGCAGGAAAGTCTAAGGTATGTGTGAAGTACCCAGCCTGACTCCGGCTGAGACCCTCTCGAGTAAGGCTGACTCAGCCGTACTGTGCATGGTGCATGTGTGTGCGTGCGTGCATGTGGCAGCAGCTATCACTCACCCCCCCATCCCCATTTCTTTCTATCCCCTCCCTCTCTGCCTCTCTCTCTCTCTCTCTCTCTATTTCTCTCTCTCTCTCTCACTCTCTTCACCTCTACCTCTGCAGTACCTCTCTTGCTCATTCTTCCCTGTGCCGGCTGGGGAGACACGCGCTTTCTGCTTTTTCTGCCCTGGCTGCTGGCTCTGCTCCAGCATCGCTCCGTGCCTCTCGTGTGCCCTGCTCTCTCCCCCCCTCCTCTCCTCCTCCAGCCTATGTCTCCCTCTATGGGGTTTGTTGGACAGCCTGCATCCCTGGCCGCTGCTGCTGGAGAGGTGGAACTGTCCGTCGCTTTGCTGCTACATCGCAACTGCTCTGCCTCCTCACTGCCTTCTGCCTCACGCTCTCTTTTGCTGGATAATCATCACTGAGACTGCAAGAGACGGTGACAGAGGACAGGAGAAGGAGGGGAGAGAAACGGAGAGAGCCTGCACTCTTCATTTAACTGCTGCATTCTTCAGTTTGTCTCTTCTTCTGCTTCCCAGGGCTGCTGGAGTGCAGTACAGGGAACAACTGGTCGGGAGAGAGTACCCCGAAGGGATTTATACTCCTTTTTTTGCGCTTCCTCCCTCTGTTCATTTCTGGGACAGAGTGCAGAGGAGGAGAGAAGAGGGAGGGACTGAGAGCAGGACTTCAGACTCAGCTACACAGCTCAGTGTCCTGCCTTGGTCCAGAGACACATTAGACAGACTCACACACACACATACACACACATATTTGCATAGATAGGACTCGAGCTGGCCAGTCTGGCAAAAGGGGAAAGATTGACAAAGATTTTCTTCATAGACACAGACAGACAACAACACAGACAGACAGACTTGGTGTCATGGCGTCAGTGGACAGCACCGGTTCGAGTGTCTCTGGTCGGCTGAGATCAGGGGATCTTCTCCCTGCTGGTCTGGTAGTTGCTTTGCTGCTTGGTAAGTTATACTTCCCCCTGTATCTTTAGCTGCCTTGTGATTCCTCACTTCCCTGCTGTATCTCATACATCGCACTGCAAACTAACTTGTTTCTACAGGCTTCTGCACCTTCTTCTTTGGCTTCTTTTGCATCCTTTGAGTATTTTTGAAACAATTCTGGGTGGGTGTGTTGCTCAAAAACATGTAGACCCTCTTTTTTATTAAGGTTAATAACTCTTAACACTATTCTCTTGACTACCTGGGGGCTAAAATGTGCTCAAATTGGCAAAATGTGATGTCACATGTTTACTTGTTCTACTTTAAAGAGACATCAAGGTCAACAACCTTCAAAACTTCACTAATCTGGACTTATTCATGTTAAATTGTTGTTTGCAAATCAGGTTGTGTGACTTGTTTCCATTTTGGGGGGTTCCTCTTGTCAAAATAAATAAATCCGAAAGATGAAAAAAACATTTTTGTTCAGAAAAAATATTAAAAAAAGTTATTCAAAAGATGTTTCTGACTGTTCCAGTTGAAATGTATGTGGGTGTGTGGGTGTTTATAGTATCACCGGTGCTGACAAGTGCTGCAGTGTTGATCTGTTCTTTTACTCACTCCCTGGTTTTGTTGTTGCACCCAATAGTGCCCCCACACCCCAACGTTTTCCCCAGATATCAGTTACTCAAACTCAGCACTGTTGAGCTCTGAGGCAGAACAAGAACAAAAGGGTTGTGTGAAGTAATACATTTCAGTGCAACTGTAAAATAAACATTATAAAAGTAATAAAATTATCATTTAAATGGGTTTTACTCCAATTCAACATTGACAAACACTGCACAGAAGAAATTCTAAGAGAAAAATAGCCCAGAATGAAATAAAGATAGTTTCTGATTTTAAAATAGCAATTTTTGTTCAGTTTTTCTTTGGATTTATTCAAGAAAATGTTGAACAACTTTGCTTTTTAAGTAATAGAAATTAAGTGTTGGTAAAAAAAATAAATAATAAAAATAAAAAAGATGCAACCTTGAGTTTGAGTAATTAATCTTTGATTAATGTCACACTTTAAGTTCAAATGACTGATTTTATACAGATCCTGATAAAAATTACCTTTTTACACACTTGTTTTTGTTCATTTGACTGTCAAAAGAATGAATATTAAAAGGTTAATAAGGATTAGACACAGTTCGATAGAAGATAAATTACAAAATAACTCGATTTGATTGACAAGAAGGCTCATGGTACAGCTGATTCATTGGAATCACACAGTCAAAATGTTGTTTTTGTTTGCGGATGTGCTGGTTTAGTCGATTAGGCAATTAAGCATTGTCACCCTTACTAATCAGCACCAGAATTACTGTTTAATAAAATGACTTATTTGTCACCCACTAGTAGCTCTGACTGTAGCTCCAGTTAATGGCGACTGCTATAATGCTGCAATGCTCTACTTCCTGGATATGAGCAAGCAGAGACGACCAATGGCATCTCTGATTCTGTCGTATTTTGATTCAGGTTGTGTCCGGTTAAGTCAGCCAGAGTAATGCACAACAAGCACAGAAGTAGATGTTCACATGCAGGAATGATTGAAGGCTTTTGGTGCCGTCTCTGTCTATATGAGCCACACTCAGCACACCAATCTGATATTATTTACCTGCTTAGTCTTGTACTCTGTGTGGGAAATTTCTTGAATTAGTCCGTCACATCTGCAAGCAAATGGCTGCACAATTTCCAACTGCCAAAAACACATTTACTGTCAATGTTTTGACACCATCAGATTTTGAAGCATTTTAAACGGTGGCTCTGGAGCTTTTTCTTCTAGAATGATGTTCAGAAGATTTACATGTTCCACTCAGTTGTTTTACTTTTTCAACATAAAACTTTTTACACAGAAAAATGACATTTGCCTCATACTTCAACCTAAGCAAGTTTAGTGGATGTGATTAGTGGAGACAGAAAAGGCAAATCAATGTATTTTTCCATATGCTTGTGCACACATACTTTATGCCTTTGTGTTTATGTCTGTGCCCCAAGTGGGCCAACAAAGTCAAAAAGTTCACCCCTGGCTGTCGGCCACTTGTGAGCTTGAATTTAAGAACTTTTTCAGCCCAAGCAGCCTGCAAAAGGGCATTTCATTTCACAGCACAGTTTTCTTAAAATGTTTGACTTCAACATGAGGAAGGCTGTCACTATGACACAACTGTGGGATTGATTAATGAGATTTAATACATCAAAGAGTAGGGGTGTCCCGATACAACTTTTTTCATTCTGATACAATACCAATATTGTAACCTTTAGTATTGACTGATACCGGTATTTATCCGATATCCTTGCTACTCCATTAGTACCTTTGTACACACTGTTGTTGTGATTAACTGGGCTCTGCATGCTGGATTTAGGCACTGCAAGATATAGGTGCTGGAGCAGAGTCTGAAATGGACTGCTTGTATCGGGGTGGTGATACTGGAGATTTCAGATGTAGGCCGATATAATCAATATTCGCTTTTTTTTTTTCCGATATCGGACCGATATTCGATATCAGTATCGGATTGGGACACCAGGGTCGAGTAAAACATGAGTTATATCTGTATTGTTAGTTTTTCAAACACATTGGCTAACGTTTGCTAAATCAGCAAAACCAAAAAGAGGAAAAACCAAATTAATAATTTTTCTTACAACATTTCCCTCAGTAATCGACTACAAATGTAAAGATATCTAAGGACTCATTAACTTGTCTTTACTACACATGTTAATTTATTTCAATTAGTTAAGTGTGCATACTGGGCCATTTCAACCTTTGAAAGTCCTGAGCATATGGGCCCACCGATCTGGTCCTGTCAGTCAGCATAACCTTACTGAAGTAACGCTCAATCCTGGATAGAAAACCTTAATACTCTCAGAAAGACCTCTGGTATCTTCCAGGAATTGAAAACGAGCTCAACAACTTGCTAGCTAGCAAGAGACGTCTCTAAAGGATTGTTTTGCCTCAAGCTAACCCTACATCTACAAATTCATTCAGTGGAGCTGTGTGACATATGCAAAAGGGGGTGTTATTCCACCTTGTGCCCCTTCCTCCTCCAGTCCAAGTGCAAATTAACTTCTTTGTTTGATCATCTCCCTGTGCTGGAATTTAATATCTTAGGTCTTTTCAGCAGAGTAGTTGTTATTTGCTGCTTTTATTTTATCCTGGCTTCACACGGTTTGTCATGAACATTTTAATCAAGTCCAGATTGCGTGCCCTCGTACCCCGCAAGCGCTACCTTAGGTTAAGTTCTTTGAGTTTTACACCTTAACACAAACTCTCTACCATTAGTTTATTAGACTATGTTTATTTTGATTTGTAAATGAGATGTTTAAACCAGCCTTCTGCAACTTAATGACATTTAATTCAGTTTGGGTTGCTTTATTTCAGCTGAAGTATTATTATGTTTTTATTTGTTTTCACTTAAACCAATGGTGAACTTAATTTAAAACCCCTGTAAGGAACTTTAAGTTTGTGCATCCCCATGGAAAGTAGGGTCCCCTGTCAACAAATCTCGTCCTGCTAACTTTTAACATTCAAATCTTTTATTAGTTGTGAATATTTTATGTGGAGCCGTTTCAATTTTGTTACTGCTGTTCTTGTTTGCTTTTTTATATCATAAAAGAAGCATCAATATGAATGTCAGTTAAAGTCTAAACTCCTCACAGGAGCTTTAATGAATTCATTACAAGTAAGTTCAGTCCGTTTTTCTTAGTTATCCCTGCTGTCTTTGTTTCCTCTCCAATCTATTGTGCACTGTCTTTTAGTGAGCTTACGTAGTGAGGTTACGTCTCTAAACACACATATCGTACTGTAAATCTGTTGAAATTTAAAGCCCTCGGACAGCCGTTTCCCCCTGTTAAATTCTTCTCTCTGTTCTCTGTTATTTCTGCCAAAAACATCCAAGCAGTCTCCCTCTGCAGATTTCTCGGCTCCAGGATTCCAGGAAATGAAGCCAGAGGACAAACAAACAGAACAAAGCCATAATCAAAAAGCATCTCCAGTATAAGAGTACAATAAGAGACTGTCAAAATACCAAACTTAACTCAAAGGTTACCTAACCTTCCTCGTCTGTTCTACTCAAAGGTTGAGCTAAAACAGACAGTCATGCGAAACAATGCAGAGTATCAGTAAGTGCTCACTTTGTCATGTAAGCGTGATAATCATACCACATGTTGTTACTTGTTTGCATGGCTATTATCTTACATGTGTTTGTATCTGTACATGCTAACATGAGCCAGCCTTGGCCTCTGATGATTGAGTTACTTAGCTGCTGCTGTAACTCTCTTCTCTGCTGTCACTCACTCACCTTGGAGAGGACAGCTCACTCCATGTCCCCTCTCCATATCTATCCCTTGTGACCCTTTCCATCAGTTCCTATACACTCTACCTCTTTCATTACCCCTGCTCCCCCATTTAATCTCCCTTTTGCCTCATCGTTCCCATCACCTCTCTCTCTCTCTCTCTCTCTCTCCCTCTCTGTCTGTCTGTCTCTCTATCTCTCATGGAGGTAATGGTGTCCTCGGTCAGTTCTCTATGGGTTCACTCAGAAACACATTAACCCTCCAATCTCTGGCCTACTTAAAATAAGAAAAAAAAAAAACATCATGTCACCTTGACTGTCAGCCAAGGACACACACACAAGTGCACACTCAAGTGCCAAGCACATACGCACATGCAGTTAGTTGCTTTTGCTACCATCAGTGATGCAGATATTGATGTTTCCCAACTGGAACAAAAAGATATTTGATAGTGGAGCTAAAAATATCATACATACAAGCCTATTACTCATGTACACACACACACGAACCACACGTACACAACATAGCATAGTACATTACTAAAGTATGTGAGTCAAACTATAAAGATAGAAGAACAGAGGGCAGGGAGGGTGGAGATAAAAAAGGATAGCAGAGAGAAGAGGTGTGAAATGAGGGAGGAGAGAGATCTATTTGTAGACATGGGGGACACTCCTCTCAGAAATGTTAAACATTACTATGTCTGGATAAAGATGCACAGCATGAGTCTTTCAGGGGACAGATTGTCTCTATCTGATTTTGTTCCCCTTTGCACTATTATTCCCTCTAGATCACTTCCTGGGCTGCTGAGTGGCGTGGGGCGGTAATTATTGATGGTCTACTTGACATGGTTTAAAGGTTTATATAGAGTGTCAGCCAGCCACTGCGTAACATTCAAAACCTCGAAATGATCACTGGGCATGTTTTTTTTTTTTTGTGGTTCTAGAAATAGAAACAAGCTTCCGAAATTGTTCCTTTTCTTCTCTGTAGTTATTGCATCTCTAAGGAAAAATGGAAGACAGGAAGACAGAGGAGTTTATTAAAAGTGAGAGATTAAAGTGCCAACTTCTGTGAGCAGGAATAATAAGAGCATATAACAGAAAGCTAAACCTGAAACAGAAAAGGACAAGGAGAAGCCAAACGGTCGGAGTTGTGTCTGAAAGTAGAGGAGACATGATACGATAACGGCAGAGAGGAGATAAAAATATCGAATGTTAGATGACAAGATGAAAGAGTTGAGCTTGACATGAGACCAATTTGGAAAACTGAACAAAAGGAGAAAACAGGGAGCTTGGCAAAACCAAAATTGAACCTGTGACGAGGATACCTTTCTCATTTTGAAAAAAAAAAAGGGATTTTTATTAAAAATAATATGAAGTGTCTCAATACTGACAGATACCTTCATAAACTGGGAAACTCGTCAGTAAATCTATGAGAAACATTCTTATATAGCTTAAGGGTCTGCTGTTTGATTAAGAAGAAAAGGTACTACCCTAAACGTATTTAATACTTTTAGTTTGAAAAAGGAATGTAACGATATGAAAATTCAACATCACGATTATTGTGACCAAAATTATCAATATTATCATGGTATTGTTGAAGTATGTTCAAAATGTTTAAAAAAAAGCTTATACATACCCTGAAATTATTCAACAAAGTTTTATTTTGAAAAAAAACAAACAAAATAAAACGCAGAATGAACTTTTCCTTAACCTTTGATAACAGAGGAATGATAAGCTTAAAAAATTAAAGATGGGACCTTAAAAGAGCCAGAGGTTAGCAACACTAGTGCTAGTAATAACAAAGTACAAAGTGATGAGCCAGTGGCATAAACATGAACATTATAACAAATAAATAACATTTAAATAAAATGACATTCCTTATTGTGCAAATTGTAAGAATCTTCAGTGCTAAAAAAGATCTACTCTAACAAATATAAAACAGAGCAACACTACTATATGAAACAATATAACCACATGTAAACACATGTGTAGTGCAGGTGTTTAAAATAACATAAAATATGTCAACAAATCCAATGAACCACACTGATTGTCCGTTTTCTCCACCACAAGGTGCTGCTGCTGACTTTGTTCACTACTTGAGATTGAAATGTAAACATGTCAGCAGATTTACTTTCCTGGTTTGAGTCGTGATCCGCGAGGGGAAACAATGTGCTCACTGGCACTGAATAGCCTCTCGGATGGCGAGCTAGTTGCTGGGATGCACAAAAGCTTCCTGGCAACCCTCACAACCCTTGGTAAAGCCGAAATACGCCCAGACTTCGGACTTTGTTTTCTTTGACAGCGGGAAAAATCTCTGCAACATGGTCGGCAAAACTGCAAAACTGTCCTCCGCCATGTTGACAAGTTGTATCCTGCGCAATGGGACTACTGCGTGCGGCTGCTCTTCTCAGCACTGAGCAGTCTTTGAGCTTTTCCAGAGTGCGGCAATCAAACACAGTTTTAACGGTAATTAGAATTTGAAACGGTAGTACTAACCGTCAGACATTTTACCACGGTTTATCATTTTACCGGTAATCGTTACATCCCTAGTTTGAAAATGTGTCTCTGATGCTCTTTGAATAACACAAGGAGCTGGATGTTTACGATAACTCCCTGCTGACAGTTGATATTGCTCAGTATTAAGAAAAAGTACAATTAAATTAAACTTGATGAAATATAAGCTACGGCAATCTGCTTTTAGAGAAATGGTTTAATACTTAATCAACTTGACCGTTGTTGGAATTTTCAGTTTTATTGTTGTGATAATATGATGGGCGGTGGGTGGGGGGCGTAATGCACATGGCAGTACTGGTAACTTTTATTTACTTATTTTACTATTGCATCCCTTTTGGTTTTGAATACCAAGGCATGTTTGAGATAGTTTACTGTGGTATGTCAGTGCCAAAACAACAAGTGGCAGCACATCAAAACTCCTAAGTGAGCAACCCCATCCGGTTCCAGTGTCCAAAATCCAAATTCCAATCTGTGATTTGATAGTAGGACCCAGGGTTACACTGGATTCCAGAGCTAGTTTGTGATTGATTTATTCCAGATTGTTATGTTATTATAAAGCTGCAAGGTAGCTAGTGTGAAATTCTTGTTAGGATTAAGTCCTTGAAAAACACACGGCCAACACGGACAACACGGATAAGTATGTACTCTTACGCTTCTTGCATCATGTCCAAGTGCAATGTGATCTTCAGCAGGTCAGTGCAGGGAAGAGGGTTTATAAATAGGCCCCAAGTGTGTGAGAGACATTAGAGCAACAATCTGAGAATCACTGCAGCTGTCCCTGCAAAACCGACAGAACCCACACAACCAGGATCACTTTACCTCAGCCGTCACTGGGCACAATCTTCAGCAGCACAAATTTGTCATTTAATTTGTGTAACCATAACTGAACCGTTGAGGTAAGGGACAGAAAAATATAACTATAACACATAAGAATTTTACAAACAATCGATACATGTATTCAGCAAACCTGACTACCGGGGTTTCAACATAGCAAAGAGGTGTACCTCCTACTTCACAAATTACGTCAACCCACAGTGACCCTTTTCTTGCTTTACCTTGGTCATCTATCTTAGGTGAGCAGAGTGTCTGCACAGCTGAGTCTCTTTGCAGAAGATAGAGGTAGAGGGGGGCTCTCTGAACTTACATATTATTAAAATTTATCTGAAGTATTTGTGGACGAGTTGTTCACCTTAAAGGTGGGGTAGGCAGGATTTGAGGAAGTGCCAGTTTTGGGGAGAAATCTTGAATGTAACACTACCCCTCCCAACCAGTTTTCCCCTCAGCTCCTCCTCTCCCCTCTATCTCTGCTCCAGCAAGCCCCGCCCACAAACAGATACTCCTGCTCGCTCATATCGTTCCAATTAAATTCAGATATAATGCAGATAAATATTTCAGATACTTACAAATGGGGCCCAGTCAACGTGAAAGTAAACAGCATTGGTGCTACTGTCTCCCGTATTTATTTCATTTTCTTGCTTGTGTTGGCAGTCGTGGCTAAAGGAGGATTTAGACAATCTTCCATACTTTCTGGTTGGTTTCTACTGTCTGATATTGTTGCACGCTAACTTTGTTTGGGCTCCTGAACGACACTGGGGAGCAGTGTCTACCTCACAACCAATCAGGATGGGGGAGGCGGAGAATGGCTTTGTTTACAGTCAGAAAGAGCGGTGCGCTCTAAAATTTTAAAATATTGACTACACAGACATAACAAAACACAGCAATACTGTTATATTACCAAATGTCATCAATGACTAATAACTATTGACTGATATTAAAAGCTTTTTTGTAAATATACAGATGCTTCTTAAACAGAATCCTGCCTACTCCACCTTTAATAGAAATGCAAGCCTGAGTTCACCTGTGCTGAGGTGATGGACTGCAGCCACAGATGCCACTGTTAGCTGTGTTTAAAGTGTTGTTTGTGAACAGGAGACTGTACCATGTTGAAAACATTGTGGGGCATCAAATTTACGCCGTGCTAAAATAAACACTTTATCATATTGGACATGCTTCTTTGCTTGTATAAGGACCCGAGACTGCTTTATCACCCTATAAGTTGCCAGTGCCACCCATTGGATTTGGATTATAGTAAAACAAGCATTGGCGGAAAGTTTTATGTTAATGAGATTCTACTTTGTAGTAAAGCTGTATGAGTTCTTTTCACGCATTGACATTTAGAGGACAACTACTCTTTCAGACCTCGGGGTAAAACTTCTAAAAATTCTCCAAAACTCTTGTGACATTTGGTCCCCAGCAACATGTTCTCCACATTTCCTCTCTGCTCGTCCTCTGTGCAAAGTCTTGAGTACAAAGACTCTACAGAGAGCGAGCAGGAGGTGGGGCAGATGGATCTGATGGGACCCTTGTTTAGCTCTGAAGACAAGGCTGGATGTACAGGAAACAGAATAAAAGATGAAGTCACTTTCTTTTCCACAAAGCTCAGGTTATGGCTTGAAGACTTGATACCTCCCCTGAGCCTAACTCCACCAAGAAATAAAGAAAACATGTTCAGGCAACATCAGAGCCAGAGCAGCAAACGAAGACATATGCTGAATTGGCAGATATAAGCAGTCATGTTAAGTGCCTTAAGTGAAAATGCTTTTCATGTATTATTCATTCATTTAGTCTTTTCTACTCATATATTTATTATTCTTATTTTTAGAGGTACACTGATTAATCATTTGAGATTTAATTTATTTTGAATTGATCTGCATGGGCTAATGTCTGCAGTCACTAGCCAGTATGTATCTCATATCTCATGTATCTCATTACCACTTACTATTGCTATTTCACTTATTATTACATTATTTTATTGGCATTATATATTGTCCATCAGGCAAACAACTCTCTTATTATTGGCATCTGCTGTTAAAAACTGATATCAGTCAACCATATATAATTATTATTTATTTTTTTTATGGGGTCAGTGTTTACAATAGTGTCAAACTTCATGTCAGAGAGATTAAACACTTCTTTAGGGGAACTTTAACTATTTGATTCATTCAGAGCATTGCCTTAAATCGACAAAAATATGATTTCTTATCTAGATTTGATCTGTTACACACTTTGTCATTGTGTTGCCCTTGATAAAAAAAAATATATCATGAAAAACACTTTAAACAGTGTAAGACAGACTATCAGTGAGTTGGAAAAAAAGATGTAATGTTTTCCTTTATTTAGTTGATAAATAAAATGGCATATTTTACCACTAAGAATAAGTATGGAGTATGTGGGGGAGAGGGAGCTGTCATTTCATGAGCTCTACTCACCGTTAGTAAGCTACTTAAGTTTGTAATGCCATTACTCATGAGCAGCACTTACCGTTTACAGTAATCCCACACCAGTGATTCCCAAACTGAGGGGCGGGACCCCAGGGGAAGGGGGGTGGAGTTATGACAAGGAGGGCGCAATAAGGCTTGAAAGAAATACACAGTTCTGCACAGCTAGTAAGGCATGGCAAATTTTGTTGAAAGGGTTGTCAAGTAAAAGTAAGTGTGACAATGAATCTAAACCAAATGTCAGCACCACTTACCTAAATGCTAAATATTAATAAGTCGTATCTCATCCAGGCTTAGCCTCTGCCAACAGAGGGCCATCTACACATCCACAAAAGTGTATATATTTTTTGCAGTGATTTGAATGATTAAAAGATACAGGAATTTGTTAGCAAATATGTTTTCTGATGGCGTGTTTCACTTGATATGACTATTAGACATATTTTTTATGTGTTGGTGTGTTTACTAGTGAGTAAAGGAAGCTCAATATGTTTCATTTATCAAATGGGGGCCATGCAGAAATAGTCTGAGTACCACTTTCTTACACCAACCCAACATACCACACAACATGATTATTTTACACTTGGTCAGTGTTGCTTGAAAACTATTGAAGCAAAGCAACACATACGCTAGCCGAGGACTCGAGTGTGTACACTGTGATGGTTTTGAACTGCCCTGTGCTTTCAAAGTACAGTTTAAAGTTTTGGTTTTCTGTTTTCTTTTGGTTTATCAAAATTCTTTAATGTGATTTTTCTCTGATTTTCTTTTTCTAAAGAAGGGGGTATTATGCATTTTTTCAAATTCTATACTTCCTATCTGATACATCTTAAATCACTTTACATGATTTTCAGATAAAAAAGCCTCCTGTTTCTCACTTTATTAAAATACCATTATTTCACTCTCTGCCTGAAACACTTTGCGTCAGCTAATGATGTGTCGTTCGCGAACGATTCGTTCAAAAGAACCAAATCTTTTAAATGAACGTACTGAACCGAATCACTTCCTCCAGTGATTCGTTTTTTTCTCACTTCAGTTGAGTGGAAGTGAGAAACAGCGTTGCAAGGCCAGCAGCCGGCGAACAAGGAACCACATGCACTGACGCCTGAATCACTTGGTTAACAAATCACGCATTGAACTACACTCTCTGGAATCATTTTTGTCGAACAAAACTACCTTTTTTTTTCACTGCTAAATTGCCACCACAACAACTTGCATCCAATAGGACGCAGCATGTAACAAGTAGTGCATTAAACCCACAGCATCCTATCATTGCAGCAGTTTGCGAGGGAACGGTGCATGTTCAGTGTGAATTCCTCTAAACGTTCAGTGAACGAATCACTCACTGACCCCAACCTACCGAGCAGACCTGATAAATAGCGTACCATAGTACAGTACACTTAAAACATCATGACTTATAAGTTCATTCACACAGCCAAACACTCTCGTCTCTTGGTCCCAGAAGCTATGAATTGAACTGAATCCTTAACCGTTCAGCTTTGAATCAGTTCAGGAGGTCGAAGTCACAGGCTTCTCCAGCTAAATGATTCGGTGATTTGGTGAACGAATCTTTTGAACAAATCTTTTTAGTGAACTGATTCTAGTGATTCAGTACATCTAAAAGAACTGCTGTGCCCATCACTAGTTTCAGCTGCTGTCTCTTAAAGCCCTTTTGAGCAGTTTTTGTTGTAAATGTGGAAAAGCATAATACCACCCCTTTAAACATTTTTTAGAGCTTATTTTTGTCTCTCATCCTTCAGGTGTATGGAGTGTTGGAGGACTGGAAGTCTCAACAGGTAAAGTGTCCTCAATCGAAGCGATGAACGGCTCAACTGTCTTGCTGCCCTGCACCTACTCGTCCTGTATTGGCATCAAAAACCTCTACTTCAACTGGCAGTATAATGACAACGGCACAATGTACAAGGTACAGCACACTTGCTCAGGCACACACACACACACAGACACTCACAAAAGTTTGAGTTACACAAATAAATTGCAGAAAGAAACCGCAATGTTTTTGCCATTTCCTAACTGCAGGCAGCATTGGGAACACTACCAGATTTATAAAGATTTTCATGTGAACATCTGACTACTTTCATGTGTACACAACAACTGTTGTGTGTGTGTGTGTGTTTGTGTGTAGTATGTTGAAGCTGTGATTCCCATTGAGAATGTGGAGCCCAAAGTCCTTGTGTACCATGAGCGTGTGGAGTTTGTCGGCTCCGCGAAGAGCAACAACATTTCCATTCTGTTGTATAACATCACCTTTGAGGACGAGGGAGAGTACACCTGTTTCGCCAGGAACCCCAAGGAGAAGAATCGTAACCACAGCGCTATCTTCACTCTTATAGTGGTGGACCAAAGTATGTAACAGATGCACTCCCTACTATACACCTTGCTATTTTCTTTTTCTTGCTTATTGTGGTTGTGTCTTTGAACATAAAAAATGTAGACCTTTTATTGTACATTTTATGAAATTTTTCCTTAACTATCTGCCTCTCTATCTCTCTGCTTCTTCTCAGTGAAGGAGGTTGACAACACTCTGACAACCATTATTGTTTCAGTGCTTGGAGGAGTCATTGGCTTGGTTATCATTGTAATGGTGATAAAGGCCCTGGTTGTTCACTTCCTGCTGAAGGATGATGAGAAGAAGTAAGTATACCACTGGGTACAGACCATAGACTGTATATAGAATGGACGTCATATGCCTCCTCGCTGGGTGAAGCCACCGGGAGAACAGCACCCTCTGGTGACGGGCTGCAGTATAGGTTATAAATCCTGCCTCCTTCAGTAAAAAAATTGAGATGTGTCAAAACGTTAGAAATTAATGACATGTAGTTATTGTAAGACTTGTTTGTGCTCATGTCCTCTCTTTTCTGTACAGCTCCATTTTTAAAAGTTTTTAGGGGGTTCATGTTTTCTATGATTGACACTTGATACAGCCTGGGGGTGTACGCAGATCATCCAGGGGATACGCTGTTTGAGCTGAGCATCATCACAGCGACTCTACCACTGAATGCGCACAATGCTACTGCGCAAGTGGTGGTTCCAGGAAGTGGAGAAAATTCCAGAGATACCACAAGCAATTTGGCTTCAAATTCATATAATGACAGAAGGCGGAGCAAAGTTGTCTGTATATTTACAGTCTTTGGGTTTACAGCCATAAGCAAGACTTTAAAACAAGAGTAAGGAAAATACAGATTATTGTCATTCCTCCTTGCGGTAGTGTTTCATAAAGAAATAGTCTTCTTGGACCATTTGCATTTAAAGTCATTGAGTTATTCCAAACTTTTCATCCGGACATTTTTCGGTATGTCTTTCACCGTAATTCTAATGACTTTGTTCTACTTTGTGCCCCACGCAGGATTATTATTTGGGTTATGAGGGTTAGGCTTTGTAAAATCCCTATGGTATCAATATAACTATGCCTTATCATACTCGTGCTCTGCCCTCTGCAAGTGTAGCTACATCTTAACCTTTGGTTTTCTCTGTCTCCTGCAGTAAAGAGTGCCTGGTGAGCTCTTCAGGGAATGACAACACAGAAAATGGACTTACAGGAGCCAAAGCTGACAACAAAGGGACACCAAAGGCATGAGCAGAATGCAAAAGTATGTCTGTATGTTTGTATATATGTTAGACAAATACACGCTCAGAGAAGACGCTGTTATTAATGGACTGTTTTATCTTACTAGTGGCTAAGTAATACAACATGTAAATGTCTATTTTAAACCATGCTTGAGAGTTGGGGGATGTGAAATGTGCATAGGCCTGGATCACTCTCACCTACACGGCAGCCTATTTGTTACACAATGAAAACCTTCTGTTTTCAAATTCTGCTCTCCATATTGAAACTTAACTCTCCTTACAACTGAATACTTGCCTTTACTTTGATATCTTTATTTATGTAACATCTTTGAAGTTTGTTTTACCATGAGCTTCAACTTGAAACGACTAAAACATAATTTTTAAAAAGTGCTTTGTGCTAAAAAGTCCCGCAGTTCCTTTCAGCTCTTTGTTTGTAGACCAAATTTCAACAAAAATCAGCTGTCACTGTGGAAAACAGTGAACTGTCTCATAAGACATGTTACAAATGTGTATGGTACTTCGTTTGAATTCACCAAGCTCTATTTCAGTCTACAAGCTTATGTCAAACTTGGTCCTCAAGCAAACCTGACCTATGGGAACACACACCTTGATGCCATAATTAACTGCCAAGATGTCTGCTGAAGAACTGCACAAAAATGGCTATAACACTTCTGGTTACCCTACCAGATCCACCTTTCTATCTCCAACTGTTAGACAAGAGTTTTGTATGTAGATTTAACATTACTTGAAATTTAGTCTAATGACCCAATGACTTTTTGGATCCATTTTCTTTATGTCTTTATTCCTCTTTTGTTATTTTTTTGATCTAACCAGAAACTTAACTTACTGCCATGTCAGCCTAAACCTCCGACTTGTATGTTTACTGCTGGGTCTAAGTTTGACACTGTAGAAGTATTTGACCCCTTAATGGTGACAGCAGAATTTGATGAACAGCTGGTTTGCCAAGGCTGACAACTGGGCTTTCTAAGGTGACTCAGGGATCCAGTTCTACACAGGTTTTATTATTTTGCTTTAGACGAAACACAGGTGCCTGTTTTGCTTCTGCTCCCTCTGCTGGTGGGAGGATAAAACACTGAAAATGTATAAAACAACAAACCCTAACCCCCCCAAAGACAATCCCCAGACTACCCAGCTCACTATAGAAAGGAATGAACTAAATCATGCTGCTTCTAACAAATAACCAATGCATTTTTAGCATGTGCGCATTTTATATAACTTCATATAATTATATGTTGTCTAGCACCACGATACCAAAACATTTCTGTGTGTTGCTGTATGGTACCATTCAACCCTTCACATCAACCTTTTAACACCGCTACAGCTTTTCTTACCCCCCTTTTTACCAGGTCAGGGTGCCTGAAAGGTGACTCTTCTTTCAGAGAAAATGCTTGCAGAAGGGGTGACAGAAACTCAACACTTACTCAGAAGTAATGACATTTAAGTCCCTCGAAATTTTAACCCTCACAGTGAACCGAAGTAGACACTTAGCTCTATGGGATGTCAGCAAGGTACTTCAATTTGGGAGAACAAAATATGAAATTTATCAGAAAATCCTAACAGGCTCCGTCCCAATTCAGACCTTTTAAAAAAGACAAGTTCGTGGCCCAGTAATACAGGACGCACATCACTGAGACAGATCGCTGCGTAAGAATGTAAGAAAACTCTGTCAGGGAATAAATATCAAATATATTCCAAAAGTATTTTTTAAATCAATCTGAACTATATTGTATACGTTAATGCTACTATCAAATGAATGTGTAAGTATCCCAGTAGGCCAGTAAGACCGCTTTCTTTGCCATTCACCGCTTGATTTGCCATAAACTGTGTGACCCTACAATTAGAAAATGTTTTCAGTTAAAAAAGTTTGCAAAGAAAAAAAAAAAAGATTTTGGGCATTGACGATAGTTGTTACCAGTTTGTGTAAGTGTACTGATGTCTCAGCATGACAGATTCTGTTTTTCCTCTTTGAATACAAATTAACAAGACTCTAGAGAAAGCTTGAAGAGTGACATAGAAAATCAGATAGTAAAACATGCTCAGATTTCACAGCTTCTAATTTTAGACGCTGAAATGTTTTATAATTTTCTTCAGAAATAAGAATGTAAAAATTAAACGTGTTTTTTAAAATTGTTTTAGTTTAGTTTTAAGATTGGTAACCAGAGCCTGTGCCCCCTCAGTGAAAGAGGTCTTTACAAAAAAGCTTCCTGGCATGACCTCCACACCCTCACACATACTGGTAGCTTCGATAGCTGTGACAGCTGAAAGCTACACACACATGACTGCAAGTGCACTCACATACTAAGAGCCACTCTGATGCAAGAGCGTAGTACACTGATCTTGATTTGAAAAAATACAATGTGGCACTTTACCACCGTTTAGAGTCGGTGCATAACAGGAAATCATGGTCTTGTGACTGAAGTTCATTGTTATTTTTACACATATTTCCAGATTTAACAAAAAAATACATCATTTGTGTGTGTCAAGTCTTACTGAGTACCTAAGAATTGTGTCAGAATGGTTTGAGTGTTGGAAAACTACATGATGTCTCACTGGAAAAGTGTTATATGGGAAGATTTAATCTTATTTTTCTAAGTGCTTCACTTTTGTCAGCCTGCTGCTCTCTCATACTGGAGTGCATTTCCCTTCTTGCTTTCAGTGGAAGCAATAAGACAGACATCAGATTATGCAATAACCTGTTGTAAGGCACTTTATAGATGTGTCTGGACTGGCTGTGACGGCAACTCTGTTTGTCCAAGACACTGTTCATTGTACTGATATATGTATCAACACTGTACTAATGTATCAACATTCGATTCATATATCTGCATTTATCTGCTTTGGAAAACTGTATTCGCTGATAACACTGTAACTCTGCAGTGTGGGTGATACAGTCTCCTTGCTGAGTTGAACACATGTGAATGTTACGGATATAAGGAAGCGCTACACACACACACACACACACACAGACACAGACACACACACACACACACACACACACACACACACACACATACACACACACACACACACACACACACACACACACATGATTGCCTCTTTGTCTAACCAGTTATGTATAGATCCCTCTGTAAAGAGGATACATATGTACATCCAAAGTCTTCCGGTAGGGAAAAGCAATATTGTGGAGTTGATCCGTCTGTTAATGTACTTTTCTTAATGTAACTCTGATATAGAATAACAAATACTGATGGTGGTTCATGCAGGGATTGTGATGCATTACTTGAACATTTGTGGCCACAGTTTTCATAGTTTTATTCCCACCCTTTCTGTGATCCCTTGCTAGATTTTTTTTCACATGTTTTAGAGCCCATCAACCTGCCCTCGCTTTTTTGAGAGATTCTTTATCATCTCTAACTTGATCTTGATAAAAGTATAGTAAAAATAAAACCATAATAGATAATTAATAATAGATAATTATTTAGGTTTATTAAAGCCCAGGTATGTGTGAGACAGATTGAATCAGTGCTATGTGATGTTACAAACATGAAATCAAGATGTGTTCACCCCATAGAACTGAACCGGATATAGGCATCTGCTTTCTCACCTGTTACATAATCATTTTGTCCCCCCCCACATGGTCCCCTTTTGACATTCTGAAGGCTCAAAAGACCTCTTTCTGAACCTGATATGAGTCTTGAAGTCAGCCACTTGCTTGCAGTGACTGCTGCAGTGCTGAGTAAGGCTGGTACAGTGGGCCCCAGCCTTGGTGCAGTACAGCACAGTAAATACAGTATGACTGCCACCCAGTGGTAAATGCTAACACATCAAATAATCTGCCCCCTAGTGGACGCTGATGAGACATACAATTTAGACATGCACTTAAATTCGTTTTAGATGACAGCACTGTATCATGAAAAACAGTGTCTACTAGTTATAAAGCAAAAAAAATGAGGCTGACATTGTTGCTACACTAATTGCTTTACTTAATGCTAATAGTTAGATTGTTATACATACAAGTTTTTGTAACTCCTGTGCACATTGGGCATTTTGACTACATTCAAAAGGGTGATGTGTATGTGTAAGTTTACAATAAAAAGTCTTAAGAAAAGGATACATGCAACAATTTGTACACACACAAATCCTCAATGAATTTTTCTCTTATAGTAAGCATTGAATAGTTACAGACAGTCTCAGTGTTACTGTCACATTGTTCACTAAAAAAAAACAAAGTGCTACAAGAGCACTGACTGACCACTTTAATGATGTAGAGTTAGTTTTGCTCTTACTGCCAGAGCAGCTGAAACTCATACTGCCAATCCAAGAGTCTCACGTCTGCTGTTGTTACAAACACTCTTACAATAACACACATCTCACTTCGTACACTGACACTTACTGAAACATTAAGTTTTGCCGTCAACTACCTTCGATGGCTAATACAGTACTAATTGTGGCAGATATTGCTCTGTACTACTTCTGTATTTCTAGCAGCTGCAACTCACACTGCCAAGCCAAGAGTCTGATGACTGCTTCCCACATTCCACACGGATCAAAAGATCAAACTACTGATCTAACGTCAGTGTAGTCCAGCAGAAAAGTTAACTCAACTACAAACCTGATCCAGGGGGATGATAAAAAAAATGAGATAAAATAGGAGCAATGTGTTCTGATTTTGGTTGTTGTCACAGCCAAAGTGTGCGCGTATTGTGACCTATTGTGTGTCAGTGTTTTATCATGCTCCTAGCAAACTGCCTCTATTGACTCTTTCAAAGAGAAAACCTTAATGGCCAAGGCTAGCAGGTTAGAGATTTGAATTTCAGTACAAGCACAGACTGACACTGACCTCTTCACATTTTCTCTCTGCACTGCAGTTCTGCATTTTAAACTACTCCAATTGTCGGTTTGTTTATTCGTTTATTTCTAGGTAACACGGCTGTAAATGTAATCCTGTCTTTATCGGAATAACAAACTCATACCATTCTATCCTAAGCTATCTAAGGCCACAGACTTTACAGCAACTACTGCATTTTATAGTGAGTAAGCTCAAATAATATTGTACCAGACTCCTACACTGTGCTTTAATCGGCACGGTCCATTCAACACACACACATACACACCAACCAAACACACACACAAACACACCAAATGAGACACCACAAGATTCTTCAGTCATCTGTTCTCTGAATGTCCAGCTGTTTGTCTGTGTTTGTGACCATGTTGCTCATGCTCCCTTCATGACTATGCACCTCAAACTTTTGACTTGTTAAAAAATACATACCAGAAATAAAATGTGGATTGAAATACCAACTGAACTGTCTGAGTTTATTCTGTTTTACTGCAACCTCAGAGAATGTTTCGTCCAGCCAATAGCTGAAATAAAGAGTTTGAGTGCTCAAGAATACTGTATTTCCATGAAGCTCTGTTTGTGGATATATTCAGTGGAACACTGGTTGAACTGAGCTGCAGAGAGGAGTCATGAACATTTTAACATCATGATTTCTCATTGAATAAATCACCAGAATTTTTTGAAAGGTAATGCCACTCATTTCTTGAGCTTTTCACTGGACTAATGGAATAAATGAGATAAATCATACTCTTTAAATTTACATGTCGCAAAATAACTACATCCATTCTTTTTCTGTATTTGTTAATAAATCTATTAACGACACTTTATTGATATAACTTGTAAAATAAAAAACAACTAGAGATGTTAAGGGTGACTATAGTTTTTAAAGAAACAGCTATATACTGCCATCTTATGGAGGTTTTGAAACACAGCACCAATGTAGGTTCCTGCATGTCCGTCTGCTCAGTGAGAATTGCAGTGCAAAATATGAAATAAAATATGATTTTTTTTTCCATTTGCAAATGGTTTTCATCATTTTTAAGAGATTTTGTTATGCTGATTTACTTTGCACTGTCTTTAAAAAGAAAGAAAATTTGAAGATTTTAAAACGTAAATCCTACAGACCAATAATGCCATTTGTAACAATAGGTACAAGTCAGATGTTCATGAGCCTTACTGACAAAGATGACGAAAAAAAAAAAAACTGTTCCCACTCAGTTTCACATGACCCTTTCTGTTAGTTAAGTTTAACTTCCTTAACCTTTCCCCGTTCATTTTCAGTGGTAATCCTTAACACTACGGATGCAATATATTTTGACTGGTGGTCTCCATCAGGTCCTGGACCATAGCAGGTGGACACGGCCCATGAGAGCTGCCACTGATGAGCTCTTGATAAAGCACCATGGTGCCAAAGACCTCCCGAAGCAGGTGGATGCAATCTATGTTCACATGGTGCAGAGGGCATGCACTGACCCAACAGCTTTCTGTATCCGACTACACGCCAGCAGATCACCAGATATGTGAAGCATCTGGCCAAACTGAAAACAACAACACTGCACTAGCATCAACAACAGCAGAAGTAGATGACCAAGAACTGTTTATCCTGTGGTCAGCCAAAGTCAAGATACCTTGGGGATGGCACTTCAGCTCATTTCTTTTATCAGGGGAGGTGTGTTAAGTATTTTGATTGCTCCACAAGATCTATATGACCTACAAAGATGCCTTTTGAGCGGGGGGCTAGAAACTGCCAAACAGTGGGGCGCAGAGTGGAAAAGGGTGGCAGAGGAGAGGGCAAAGAGGAAGGCGGTGGTGCTGCATCCAGCAGGTCACCTGTTCAGGCTCTGTCACCAAGTATTAAAGCAGGGACCTGACAGCCATCACATTCACTTCCCTGGGGTACCAGAGAAGTACATCTACAGCCTCCTCAGATTGTTTTTTTCCTGCAAAAGCCATGAGGTATTGCCAGTGAGATGACCTGGAGTTTCAGCAGTCTGCTGTTTTTGACGCTTAAAGGGGCAGATGGGTCACAGAAACCAGAAAGGACTGCCTCAGGCCTAAAATTGTTTACATGTTCATCAATTTAATATGCATATATAGTTCTCCTAATATTCATTTGTGTTATATGTCATCTTTTGGGGGACTTCATGTGTGATTTTGCGTTTTATAATCCAGAATTCTGCTGCACTTTATAAGTCTTATTGTTGTTTTCAGACAAATTAAAACCTGTTTAGTTGTTCTTTAGCACTATGCTGTATAAATGTTAAATCTTATATAACACTGTACGATGTCTCAAAATAAACAGTTTACCAGTCTATTTGTGTTGTCTTTGGTTGTCCGGGGCCTTCATCCTGAGGTGATATTTGATTGTTCATGGTGGAAATGTCTATAATGATACAGCTGGCCAACTCGTGTAGTCATCAGCCTATGAAGAGGTCCTCCAGAGTTGCTATTGTGGTCCGTGACTCATTTCAAGTCTTGTTGGTCTATCTGAGTGCAGTTTCCATACCACACTCTGCAGCAGTAGCAGTGCAGGGAGGGGGCACTGCTATTGGCCTCACATGAAGTGTGAGGAATGAACAAAAATTGAAGTGTGTTTCAGCTCTATCTGACAATCCTGGTGAGTTCACTTAGACCTGTACAAAAATGTATAATCTCAAAGTGTTAGCAACCTTTTTTTCACTTTTTTTTTGCTTAAATTCTTCCTTAAAACTTGTTACAAAATTTGTTGCTGGAAAAGGAAGTACACTGACTGTAGGGGCCAAGCGACGCCTCCTCCAAAACACCTCTACTTATATACAACACCATATAATATATGGTACTTTTACTAAAAGCCACAATTGTAGCATTTATACAGAAAAGAAGTGAGGACAACACCGTCTGTGCTGATTCACCTTCACCATAACCAGGACTGATGCTGACCTACATACAGGAAGTGAAGAGACTGTTGTGGGGTCAGAGAGGTATAGGCCTGCTCTCAGTTAAGTAATATATTTGTGATTTGATATTATACAGTAATGTGTATCAGGGATTTGGAACTGAACGAAACTAAACATACAGGTGCAGCTCAAATAATGTGAATTAGAATGCCTTGAAACTTTCATTTCTCCCCAAATTCGAGTTAAGGGATATTCTGGCGTAATATTAATTTGGGGTCAAACACACCGTAACACTGAGTAAGACCCCCCCTCAAGAGATGAATGTTGCCGAACGCTTGCTTCTCTAGTTATACCGACTTTAGTAACGACAGCACGATAGCAATACACAGCAGTCTGAGGAGCCACACACAAACCTCAATCAAAACACCACTGTATAGCTACAAATAATGCTCAGAACAGCACCTAACTTCATCAACAGTACATATAGGGTCCCAGCCACAGCACTAGCCACCAAACATCTTTTTAACTTTGCCTAATTTCTTTAGCAAAGAGACTAAACACAACTCACCTACTCTCTTCTAGCAGCCGCTTGTTTGTACAGAGACCTCGAACGAGTCCATTGCAGACTGCTGCAGGGTGACACAGCTCAAGGAAGAACATTTATGATCATTTCTTCATGGAAATGCAATCAGACCAAGATGCCAAGGCAAAAGAACTACTGTGTCTGCAGTGCAAAATTATTAATATGATGATTATTACTTCAAGGAAATGATAAAGTAATCAGATGATGAAATCTGGACGCCTGAGAAAGTTTACTGAGCCTTTATTCTCTCACTCTGGTAGAGTGCAAATAAACACAATAATGGGGAACACTGCTGATTCGACAGACCATCACTGACATCTCCTAAGGTCACTGCTGAAAAGGCTGGCTGTTCACAGACTGCTGTATCGAAAGCATCATACAGGAAAGTTGTCAGGGAGGAAAAAGTGTTATCACTTATAAGCAGGGGTGAAAGTAAGCCGGTGGGCCTATGCAGCGGTACGCCATACCGGGAAGGCATAAACAGCAGTTTACAGCCGGTACACAAACTTTCACCTCTGCAATATATGTAGACTACATTTGCTTACCGTGTTGCCGTACGTCAGTCTGTACTCTGCATTGTCACCGCAGTAATCCAATAGGTCCATGCTGCTTGCGAGTGAGTCATATTTGATTCCACAAACAAGCTCCAAAATTGTTAGCGCTCAGTGCGCACTTTTGATTGGACGCTGGTTGCCTAGGCGCTTGGGATCGCCTCCCGCCTTTTCCGGAAGGACTTTTAAAGAGACAGCCGCTTCAATCTTAATCAAGAAATATAACAAAATGCAGAGAAAACTTGATTTTATGTTCAAGAGAAAGAGAGATGTAGCAGATGATGACACTGTGGTATCAGAGTCAGCACCTTGCTAAACTTGGGTGTTCTCCTCTGGTACAGGTACAGTACCTGCAAGAACCTTATCCCACCTTTTATTTTGGTTATAAGGAGCACAATCATCAGGGATGACCAGAGCTTTTAAAAGATTGTCAAAGAAACCAAAGTTTAACAAAGTGCCGACTCTGATGCCTAAGTATCATCATCTGCTGCATCTTTCTTTCTCTTGGACATAAAATCAAAATTTCTCTGCATTTTGTTTCATTTCTGCATTTTGTTTTATTTCTGCGTTAGCTATCTCTCTAAAAGTTCCTTCCTTCCGCAAAAGGCGGGAGGCGGTCCCCACCGCCTAGGCAACCAGCGTCCAATAAAAATCTCGCAGTGAGCGCGAACTCTTGTTTGCGAAGCAAATACGACTCACTCGCAAGCAGCATGGTCTTATTGGATTACTACGGTTACAATGCAGAGTACAGACTGACGTGCGGCAACACGGTAAGCAAATGTAGTCTACATACATTTCAGGGGTAAAAGTTTGCGTACCGCTGCGTACCGGCTGTAAACTGCTGTTTATGCCTTCCCGTTATGGCGTACCGCTGCGTAGGCCTACCGGCTTACTTTCACCCCTGCTTATAAGTGATAACACTTTTTCCTCCCTGACAACTTTCCTGTATGATGCTTTCAATACAGCACTCTATGAACAGCCAGCCTTTTCAGCAGTGACCTTAGAAGATGTCAGTGATAGTCTGTCGAATCAGCAGTGTTCCCCATTATTGTGTTTATTTGCACTTTCAGGTGTCCAGATTTCATTATCTGATTACTTGAAGTAATAATCACCATATTAATAATTTTGCACTGCAGACACTGTAGTTCTTCTGCCTTAGCATCTTGGTCTGATTGCATTTCCATGAAGAAATGATCATAAATGTTCTTCCTTGAGCTGTGTCACCCCGCAGCAGTCCGTAATGGACTCGTCCGAGGTCTCTGTACAAACAAGCGGCTGCTGGAGGAGAGTAGGAGAGTTGTGTTTAGTCTCTTTGCTAAAGAAATCAGGCAAAGTTAAGAAGATGTTTGGTGGCTAGTGCTGTGGCTGGGACCCTATATGTACTGTTGATGAAGTTAGGTGCTGTTCTGAGCATTATTTGTGGCTATAGAGTGGCTTTTTGATTGAGGTTTGTTGATGGCTCCTCAGAGCACTGTGTATTGCTATCATGCGGTCATTACTAAAGTTGGTCACTAAAGTCACTTCTTTGCTGTATAAATGCTACAATTGCTGCGTTAAGTAAAAGTACCACATGTTATGTGGTGTTGTGTATAAGTAGGGGTGTTTTGGAGGAGGTGTGGTTTGGACCCTACAGTCAGTGTACTTCCTTTTCCAGCAACAAATTTTGATAACAAGCTTTAAGGAGGAATCTAAGCAAAAAAGAATGAAAAAAGGTTGCTAACACTGTGAGATTATACATTTTCGTACAGGTCTAAGTGAACTCACCAGGATTGTCAGATAGAGCTAAAACACACTTCAATATTTGTTCATTCCTCATAATTCATGTAAGGCCAATAGCTGTACTCATCAAGCTTGAAACACACAAACAAGTCTCAGATAACACCATCTCTGTATTTTTTCTAAATAAATCAGAGACTTATAATTTGGTCCATTTTACAAAAGAACGACAAAAATCATTCATCTTTTAAAACCTTTTTTGTTTAATAGCTGCAAATGATGTTTGATTGTGAATATTTTTCAAGAGATAAAGAAAGTAGTAAATCTTAATATCTGAGAAACCAAAAAGTATGCTGCCTTAATGGTATTAGACAAAGAAATTTTGATTTCCATCTGTCTGGTCTTGAGCCAGTGTGCTAAAACAGTCAAGTGCAGACAGTCTTTAT
This sequence comes from Xyrichtys novacula, assembly GCA_962446985.1. Taxonomy (NCBI): domain Eukaryota; kingdom Metazoa; phylum Chordata; class Actinopteri; order Labriformes; family Labridae; genus Xyrichtys; species Xyrichtys novacula. The sequence continues at coordinate 17,036,911 of OY660873.1, read as the reverse complement.
TATTGATCGTGTTTGTCTCTGCGTCTAAAGCGTCCCATCCATTGGTATCCTCCGTTTACTGCCCAACAACCGGGAACCTGACAAGGATTCCACTGTCTGCTGTTACTGGAAAAGGAAATAAATAAACCCCGATCGACTGTCCCATTGATTACCCGTCACATTCTTCTGTTGACAGAGCTGGTGGAAGAGGAACATCAGTTAAGCTGATGAGGATGAGTTCGTTTCTGGAGATATGTGGGTGTGTAGGCAGGGTCCTCATCAAGCAGCCCCCAGAAATAAATACGCCCACGTCCAACACCAGCCTTATCAATACTACTTCTGCAAATTGTCTCAGGAGTGCATCGTAATCTGTCTCCCATGCTGCGTACTGGGTCTAAAAATGGTTGTTAAAGTGCACTTTACAACAAGACAAGACAGACTGGACTATTAATCAGTCACACATAACCTTCCAGTTTTTTCACTTGATCGACTAAAATCTGCGAACAACCAAACCCACTTTGAGCTTCATTCATGTTCCCCTTTACGTGTTATGACATGTAAAGGGGAACATGACTGCTGTTTATATTTCAGGTACATGCTTGATGCTGATCTGTACAGTTCATATTTCCCTGAGTCCACAGATCAAACACTGTGAAGTAGCTTCCACTAGATGGCAGTATAGCATAACAGATTTCCAACAACCAGGTCAGCCTCTCCACAAGATGAGCCTGATCGCAGTGAGAACACAAACGGTGTTAAGAGTCAATTACGGGGTTTGTGGCGATCATATTCACCTGTATTATTTCGATATGTAATGGCGTTTAGTTTAAATTGTTTTATTTTAACTTTATTTTTAATTATTTACTCACAGATAGCAAAATCCAGTTCAGTAAAAATTAAAGTTGGAGATAAATCAGTGTATTTTTGTAGATAAATACATTAATCTCCTATTTTAAGAGAATGTAACACAGTTTGATATAGAGAAAGAGAGTATAAACCTACATACATTATGGCTCTTTTGTCTAGAATTGATTCAACATGTGAAATAAAAGCTTGACCAGATCTCAGCAGGTCTGCTCAGATTTCTTCACACCTTTTTACGTGTTAAATTTAGCCCAAATACGTCCATTGCAATTCTTTTTCTCTCTTTGTTTTTTGCTTTATTTATCTTAAATTACCACCTCGACATTAAAGGATTTATGTATTTACTGGATAAGATTGTTTCATTTAGGCCTCCTGCCAAAGATGCACAGTATAAAACTGAATGTAGATTTTGAGTTCTCGTTTTCTGCTTAAATTATTACTATTATTACTATTATTATTTTCATGGGCATAATAATAAGTCTTTGCCCAGTAATTATTTCCCCCAGTCTCAGTATAATTTTATTACATTAGGCTCCTCGTTCATTGGAAGCTTTCACTGTGTTTGATTGGGTCGATAATTCTCCTCGCAGGGCAGCAGGCATGAGGCCAAATAAAGCGAGAGGAGCGCGGAGTTTCCTCGGTGAGGACTGACTTTTTAGATGTGTGTGTGTGAAAAAAAAGAAAAAAGATCAGTTCATTAAAAGCACCAGCTGAACACATGTTCCTGATCTTTTTTTTTTTTTAAAGAGTCAGGGGACAAATGATGTGAAAGATGGTGACACAAAAATTGGAGAGTCCAAGTGTGGGCCATTTAGTCTTGAAGTTGTTTTAAATATGTTTTTAATATCTTGACAATTTTAAACGCAAATTTGCATTCAAATAGAAAACACAATTATTAAATCTAGTCTGTGTCTCAATATACACCGAATTAAACCAACAACTTCTCGTGTTTTTTTAATTATCATAATAATAAGTGGATTATTGAGTCAGCGCATCAATAGTCTCTCCACACTTGAGATCTTTTCTTTAGGTTGCAGACATCGGCTCGGTCGAATGAAATGATAAATATCCCTGTTGATCATTTGATTGATTACCTTGCTCAAAGGTCACGCGGGCGCTGGTAATTTCCTTGTGCCGGAGGCTTTCTTTTCACTTTTCATCTGCCCCCATATAGCCATACAGATCATGTTATTTTTAACCCCTCAGAGGCCGAATGAACAAGCACTGTAATGCTCTTAAAGTAACCAAAACTTTGTCTATTTACCTGACAGTCCCTCGAATATTAGACTAAATGAGACTGGATCATTAACTGAACATTTAGTTATGAGTGGAAGAAGAGAGACGCGCTTTTAGTGAGCCTAGATGCTTAAAACTGTGGGGGTCTCGAACCCAATTAATTTCTAATAATTACAATCTACGGGGCTGTGGGGATCTGCGCGCCGCTCCGCCCTGCCACTGGGTTCAGAGTATCATAATAAAATAAAATATGGGTGAGAAAACGCAGAGGAGGGAGAGGAGACGAGGGCAGAGAAGAGAGAGTTATTGCGGTGAACGAAAACTGTTTCCATTTAGTCTAATTGAGCGCGCCGCCTCTCTCTCTCTCTCTCTCTCTCTCACACTCTCTCTCTCTCTCTCGCTCTCTCTCTCTCTCTCTCTCTCTCTCTGTATTTGTGCACACGCGCGGCGCGCCACCTTCCCAGCCGTTGTGTAAAGGCGCAACCCACTTAATAGCTCCATTTATGTCATTACAGTGGAGGTACAGTGAGGTAGAACTACAATAAACTCTGAGTATTAACGCCTCCTATTGTTCGGGTATTTAGATAAAGAAGCAGGTTTCCGATCAGAGGTGTCCCTCTTTTGATTAGATAATTATCACATGAGGGAATATCCTTGTGAATGGCTCTATTAAAAGTTTAAGCGATGACTTGACCAGACTCTTGCACATATAGTGAATATCTCATGATACCATGCAGCAATTCTTTGGTCAGTCCGTCATTTTGGCCTGAAGTCACGACTTTAATCACTTTCAACACACTTCAGAATCGATACCTCGAGTTCACGACCCATTAAAGAGTTCATCTGCAGGGTCAGCATGATCTCATGCGGATCTAATTAATAGCCAGTTACTCTAATTAGACCTTGTCTCTGTTTGGAATCATGTAAAGCTGCACCTATAAGGATATTCAAGCTTTGATTGATATGTATTTTTGAGCGTGGAAAATGTCCAAACAAATCATGAATAGCTTCTTTGTATTTTTTCCTGATATATGACTCAGAATCTAAATATGCCTCTATAAAATGTTTATGTGATAACAGCAGACTTGAAGGGGGTTTTATTGACTTTCAGTGCCTGGATGCCATGCATTTATGAGTGTGGCTTTTATTTTTCAAATCCAAAGCAAAAAAAAAAAAAAAAAAGAGGCAGAGTTTTTGACAGTGTTATTCACCTACCGAGGGTCATTTTTAATCTGTGTTTTGTTCATTATTTTCCCAAGTTAAATGAACTGAAAGTGGTCCTTTCGTGCGCCCAGATGTTACCACATGATGGTATTTTACGCAGCGCAACAGAAACGATTCAAATGGGCATTAATACAGAACACTTAACATATTATAGTCAGCACAAAGAGAGGGAGAGCAAAGCTAAGGCAGTGTTAATATCAGCTGTCAGTCGGTTGCCCAAGTGGCAGAGGGAGGGGGGAGTTTTTCATTCATTTCTACTGCTCCATATGATGGTAAAACGCAATTAAAACTATCAAATCTTTAATGACTATATATGCAGAGATCGTGATCTGAGTGAACACTGATGAATGTGGTGAATTCTCAGTAGATTTAGGGATAAAAGATCGTTATAATTCATGTCCGGAGCACGTCGTGATCTGAGGTGCAGACTGCACTGCAAAAAATAAGCGCATTCTCAACTTTCATTATGTACTTTTTAACAAACTTTTCCCCTTTTACTTTGAAAACAATGATGAAGACAGGTCTTATTAAGGCTATAAACTTCCTTTTACGCACAATACAAACCATTTTCCAATTTTAAGATACTGTCATGCTTTATTTCTGTCTTATTGAAGGACAAATGTGTGTTTATTAAGAACATAAAAATAAATAAAACACGCCATGATTGCATCTTCAGTCTAAAAAAGAAAAAAGAATCACGCGTAAAACAAACCAACAAAACTTGGTCTGTGTCTTTAACAACCTGAGATGTATTTTTTTACAGCGTGTCCTGCTGTTTGTCCCAGTGATCGCTGGAAAAATTGTGACACGAGTGGAGATGCCCACCACGATTCACGCGTCTTGACCAGATTCAGGTTGATATCAAAGTGATAAATCGTCCCAAACTTTTTCTGGCACTTGCTGCCGGCAGATTTCGGGCTGTGCGCATGTGCGAAGGTGTCCAGACTGACAATGCTGGAGAGATAGCGCGTTTGGATTGAGAGAAACCCAGAGAAAAAAGGACAGAGAAAAAACAAAAACGAGGAAAAAAGATCCCAGAAAAAATCCAAACAAACCCACGCCGAGAGACTGGCACCATGAGGTCCAAAGGCAGGGCACGGAAACTAGCCACGAGTAGGTGCAACATCCCTTTCTTTTTTCCTTTGCAAACATGCCATCTTCTTTACCTAGAGTCTGTCGCTGTTATCACCGCGTCTATCAAGAGTTTCTGTTACGATTTCAACTTCACCCAGAAGACGATAATCCTCACTTTCTTCTGTTAAGAGTCAACAACCGATGATAGGAAGAAAAAAAAAAGACACACCGTCAGGAAAAGAGAGTAAACTTTAAAGTTTGGTGAGCGATGGAGGAACTTTGTGCGGGGCGTCCGCTCCAGCTTTTGGACTTTCTGCTTGCATGTAGTGGGCGCTGTAGTTTACTGAGAGTGGATTGTAGTCCTCTGCATCGGCAGTTGTGTTGCAGTATACGCTGCACGCTGCTGCTGCTGCTGCTGCTGCTGTGGGCTGCCGGTCACTTCAGTGTGCGGGGAAGCAAGTTGGAAAAGGCAGGTTGATGGAGAGAAAAGTGGAGGATGTAGACAGGCATGTTTCGAAGAAGAGGAGCTTTGTGTGTTTGTGACTTTTTTGTGTGTGCATGCGATTCATGCAGTTCGTACTGAGCTCTTATCCGTGTGTGGATTGTTGATTGTTAATTTATATGGCACCCTAAAAGTTGTAATTTAGACTTTGGTGTTTTATTTCCTCCGATGTCGTTTACAGACAGTTAAAAATCTAATATTGTAGAGGAGACAGACTCCACTTAGATTTATTCACGAGTGTCTTTGCCATTTATATCAATCAATGTTTTCAGTACAATGACTTAAAATATCAAAACACGCGTCATTAAATCGATTTAATTACTTGGAAGCGATCTGCTTAAGAATTTATGTTCGGACATGGCTCAAAAGGACTGCATTGATTTGCTTCAATAAATTATAACAATGTTTTTTGGTCTAAATCTGCTTTTTGTATATTTTCTTGAGGGTCTAGTTGTTTTCTTAAAAGAACACCATTTACCAACAATCATACCCCACATGTTCTTGGCATAAAATGAGGAAAGGGAGGTCAAAACTGTGACGGGCCTGCAAAGTGCATGCATAATTTCAAGGACTTGATGAATGTCATGAGAGTAAGAGTTTCAGTTTGGTGGCCCCAGTTTTGCAGTCATCGATCCGTATTTTTGCACACAAATAAAGCAATGATGTATCAAAACCTGCAGCAGAAATGTAAATGTACTGAGCACCAAGAGGGATGATTGCATGAGGTCAGTAAAAGTCAGCTAACAAATGTTTTGAAATCCACATACTTTTAATGAACACATTTTTTCCCAGGCCTTGAAATTCTTGTGAAAACAAAACGAAGAAAAAAATCAGAAAGGAATATTTCTGTAACACTTTAAAGAAGGGTCTGAGTGTGCGCAAACATGCACTGTCCTCATCATACGATAGAAATCACTCAGTTTTCTTTGTCCCGGCCTGCAGGTCTCACTCGGCTTTTACGCACAACTTTGTACCAGAGCTGAGTTTGTCGAGGAGGACACACACGGCACTCCTGACCATTAGAGCCCTGCTGTTTTAAATGGGCGACCATTCCTCGTATTTAACGACTATTATTTCGGAATGGGAGACGAAGCTTTCTAAACCTTAGTTCAGACCAGGGGAATGTTCAGGGAAATGTTCAGGGGTCCCCGGAGAAGCAGGCCTGATCTGGCCCAGGGCCCGGTCTGCACAGTGTCAACAGTGAATATTTAAATTCCCAGACCCCTCATAAGAGCTTGGCTGGTAAATGCGTTCAGTGTGTGTGCCTCCCGTCTGTCCGGAGCAGTCGTGTTAAAACGGGCATGTACCGGGGGGCCTCATTGCAGGAGCAGCAGTGTGATAAAAAAGAAGGAAAAAAAAGGGTGGGTGCAATAGAGGAGGTGATGGAGAGGTGGTAAACGTAAGAGTGATTGATGGAGGTTGACTGATTAGTCCGCACGTCCAGATGTAATGCGGTGCGCCACAAAAACGCACTTCTCTCTCCCAACTAAGTATTGCCAAGGCTCGAGGCCGCAAACTGCGGTGAATTGTGGGTTATAGAGGGATGGAGGAGAGGGGCTTTGATGATACAAACTTGCCTGTTATAGGCCCGATTTAGAGTCCTCCTGCCTTATTTGTGTCGGTGTGAAAATGTATAAATAAATATTCAGCTGTGATGAATTGTTAGGCGTATGCAACATTAAGCAAAATCCATATAATGTGTTTAATTTGAGGATATACACATCTCTCGTATGTTAATCTTATTCAAAGTGCTTCTAAATCGGTTAAAATAATATGAACCCGAAGGAAAAGTTCCATTAAAATTGTTTGGAAGCTTAACAAGAAGCAATGGAGCATTTAAATCTTTTAAATAGTGTCCCAAGGCACACACTACAATTTGATAATCATTTTTCACTCTGACCACAGTATTTTGTCAGCCATCACTCACAGGTTCGCCTGCTCTCTATAAATGAGGCTCATTTTACTTATTGGATTAATAACTTAATAAACCGACACCCCCCTTTTTGGCACGTGAAAGGTTGTGCGTGCGCGCGTGCATAGAAAGAGAAAGAGAAAAAAAAAAGGAGAGAGAGAGAGAGAAAGGCCTCGCGCGCCTCGGTGTCACACAGTCTGTCAGCGCCTCTCCTCCACGCAAGCTGAGGAGCGCGTCGTCCTCCTCACATTGTGCAATGGGCCATGCATCTCGCGTTTGTCTGGCGGAGCTCATTAAAACGGTTAATAGATCGGTCCATTTAAAAGGTGAGAGGGAGCGGGCCGGCGTGAGGAAAGTGAAATAGAGACCCCATTAAACAGCCCTTGTTGTCCCTGAGCGGTGCTCTTTGCTTGCGCTCCGCTTGGTGCCAAAGATCCGTATACAAATGTCCCATACCTCCCTGCGTAATGGACAGGGGGTCGAGAATCATAGAGGCACACTGAAGAGCCCACCTCGTTTCTGTCACTTATTCACATACATGCATGTTTATTTTAAATCAAGTACCATCAGGGTAATTTATATTTTTTTCAGTTTACTTTTCATATTATTTTAATTTGTAAAATATGCTCTCAAGGTGTTGCATAAAAATGGCTCTTTAAGCTCTTTAGGTAAGGTGAAGTTCTTGCAAAGTCAAGGATGTGCTGCTAAGCAATATTAAAACACACATTATGACTTAAGTAGCAGCTTGTGAGGACAGCTGTTACTTGCCAAACTGTAAATCATATCAAATCTTGTGTTTACTAGTGTGCTCGTGGTAGTGGTGGATTTGGGGTGGTGGGGTTGAGTGTGACCCAGGCCCTCTCATCTATCAACGCCTCCATCTGTCTGACATGTCGTCCACTTTCCTCCCCCTTATGATGAGTAGTAGTAGAGTCCACCACCCCCCCTGTTTCAGAAAATGGCTCTTTTGGAAGGTCTCTGATGTTAATGAGTGGTCCAGGACTCGCTCTCAGGGCTGTAAACGGAGCGCTGATGAGGTTAGTGGTTTGTTTATGCCCTGTTGTCACCTGCTTGAAGGATGGCCCTTGTCCGAGGCAACAAGGGAGCTTCCAGGCCTCATCAGGGTCCCCTCTCGGGCTCCAAAAAACTTCTCTTCCTTTCCTACTCACCATCAGATCTGAGTCATAAAGTCATAAAAGTTTTCCTCTTTGAATCCTTCCCTTTGCAAAAAAAGTAAGAGTGTAAAGTTGTCGTATCATCATGTGTCACTAATGGGTCAGGCAGTAAGTTGATGGTCATATTTGTGTTGTTGTTGGGGGGGGTTGTTGTGGCGCAGCGACCCAGACAGGGCAGTGTGGGAACACCAAGGGATTGATGGAGGGAGGGGAGGGAGGGGAGGAGGGTGTGCAGCAACATGTCAAGCCTGTGGGAACTTCTGTGTGTTTACCACAGGGAAACGGTACCAACACAGAACAATGAGTGCGCCTTACCCCTTCTAAATAAAAAAAAGGCATTTCAGCTTTCTTCTCCCCCTTAAAGGTCATGGAGTTAGAGATAGGGAGTCCACACAAAGCCTCCAGTCTGTCGGCAGTCCCGTCTGGCCCAGTGCGGTGCCAAGGCTGAGGTCATTATCAACAGCACGGTCCCAAGCTAAGCATATTTTTATAGATTCTGTGTGTGTGTGTGTGTGTGTGTTTGTAGAGGAGGTTTGCCTGTGTGTGTATGAGTGTATGAGTGGTAGAGCATATGCGAAAAAACAAAGGCGCTCTGCAGAGTCCACAGTGTAGTTGTCAAACGTGCGACACGCCGCCATTTTCTCATCACAAATTGCTCTGAGATATATGACATTTTGCTGAGTTGAAAAGTTTACTCAGACATCAAACTGATTTGTGTGTCGTTATGATGTCTGAGGAGTTATAATGTCAACAGATTGCTGATGGTGCGGTCTGTCTGGGCTATTAATGAGGCGCTGTGAAGTTTGCACTCCTTGGCATGCTCGGAGAAGAGATGTCTGTTAGCTAATTAAAGAAAGTCAATCATTTTATACTCCAATCAATTACCTGATGCAGGTGGTAGAAACAGGGCCCGACACTCTGGCCTCATGTCTCACAACAGCTAACTACCCAAAGTCACTTTACTACATTGTTGGAAGCTTTTATGGGGCGGAGGGATAAACAAAAGCTATGATATGAATTTACTCTTGCTGCCAATCATTGAGTGATGCACTTAACTCCAGTGCAGAGACATGGCATTTGTTTGCATGGCTGCAGTGTTCTAATTTTTTTATTGGTTTCATCAGTTGCCCATATTTGAAGGACCTTTTGGCTCATTTTGGAAATCAACATGTTTTTACATAATGAATAGAGACTAATGTAATCGGCTGCGCTTTTCAATTCAGTTCTTTATTCACCCACATATCAATTCCTGAGTTTAAAAGTAGGCCCATACAGGTTTAACAGCACCAATATGAATAAGAGTTTTTTTTACCTTTACTGATCAGCTGGTTGTAGATACAGCCATAGCAGTTTCTGACTAGCGCAGTCAGTTTGCAACTAAAATGACAAAGTTTCAGTAAAAGTTATACATATATCATAATAGATTACATTTGCATTGTGAAACTGGACCCAACCAGTTTCTTAAAATACATTAAGCTTCTCTAAGCCCCTGAAAAAAAAAGTTTATATCTGGATTTGCTGGTCTCACAACATGAGTGGATTTCTGAGTATGCCAGATAGAGGTGTCCTGATGCACTTTTTTTTTAACCTCTGATACAATACCGATATTGTAACCTTCAGTATTGTCCAACACAGATATTGATCCAATATTAGGACAAACTTGTGCATGACTAGTTTTGCACTCAGCTGCAACTTCTTTTTCGAACATCACGCTTACTCCTTGGTACTTTGTACCTTAGCACACACTGTTGTTGTGATCCCTTGGGCGCTACATGCTGGATCTGATAGCTGCTAGATAGATGTGCCGGAGATGAGTCTTGAATGGACTTCTTGTATCAGAGTGCTGATATTGTAGATTTTAGATGCAGACCGATATAATCCGATACTCGAATTTTGCAGATTTTGCACTGATATCCAATGTGAGTATTGCATCTGGATACTCCTAGAGCCAGAATGTGGTACAGTTCTCTATCTAGAGCTAATCATGAAAACACAATATTATCTTGTACACATCTGCCATTTGGACTGCTTCTGCAATGATAATTCCCTTCATTCCTTGGTTGGCGTTGCTGCTGTCTGCCTTGAGTAGCACATCGATGTTTTCAAGGCACACAGAACTAAGTTGAAGGCATAACTAAGAGGATTGTTAAGCATGAAGGTAAATAATGTTGATGGCTCAATCTAGTTGAAGTTGGGAACCAGTCCCTAAAAAAATAAGTTATGACATGGCCACCAAAGTGGCGTGTTTGTATTCGTCCACTTTTTAAATTACAGTCAGTGAGGCTTGACAGAGAACATCAATTGTCTTTGTTTCACCCTTACACACTGAAGTGAGCACTTAACTATAAACAGGAATAACTCAACAATCGCCCTGTGAATGCGGTGATAACAGCGTGTTCCAGCTCAGCTCGGGGATCTCCCTGGGTGGAACAAGCTGGCCCAAGACGTGGCAGGCGGAAAAAGCCTTTCCAGGGGTGAGTCAGGCCATCAGGTCATGCCCATCTGTAGCTGATAAGAGGAGGGCAGGCCAGTCAGGTGCATACATTTTTGTGTGGTTGTGTGCAGACGATCCATACTCTTACCCCCTGAAGCTCATTAAGCTGTGACCTCTCATCCTCGAAGGGTGGGGGAAATGAGGGAAGAAGTAGTGATCAAAGCTTTGGTCTTCCTGATGAAGTTCTTGTACCACCACATTCAACTGATTGGATGTGACAGCAGCTGTCTTGCCTGTGGTGAAACACTAAAACAGTTATGATAAGAGAGAGAGACGCAAAGTGAGCCCTCTGTGAATGCAGAGGTAGAGTGTAAAAAATCAAACATATCGTATATTTATAGCATCATTTTTGTTCGAAGTGATCTCCTCACTTTCATTGCTTTTGAAACAGTTTTTCAAAATAAAATTCGTAGAAATATTTTTTAGAAGAAGTTGCAGATTTTCTTGTCTTATTGTCTCTCAACATACTTAGTTGAGCAGCAGCCCTCTAACCAGCTCTCAGAGGTAGATCTTCTTTCGAATGCACCGTCTCACCGTCACCGGTCATCTAACTGCTCCGCTCCTAATCCCTTGTCTGAGAAAAGGAAACCCCATGTCCTTGTCCTCTGAGATCTGTGTTGATGACTTCCCCTCTGTGCATGTGTGTGTTTGTATTAACCGTGCACCTTATGTGTGTCTGCGCACGTGTGTTGTTGGACAGTCAGGGTCGCAGCGGAGGAAAGAATGCAGCCGTGGAAAGGAATGCAGGGCTGATTAGCGCTGCTTACCTGTAAGTGAACTGGACGTGCCGGCGTGTGATGAGACTGAGGAAACAGGGGAACAATAGGACAGTAGAGATTCCTTTCCACAGTGCATTCCAGCGATCCTGCAGCCGGGGCCCCCTGCTCGGAGCTTTGATGAACCCTTCTCGCAGCTTCCTGGGATTGTCGCTCCTCCACAAACACAAAAACATGAAGCAGTCGGTGAGCGGGCCAGCGACAAGAGAGCGTGGCCCTCCTCAGGATGTCCTGTTTTGATTAGCGTTAGCATCCTAAATGCACCATAGAAATATTATTCTAACACGGAGAAGAGCTTAGCAGTGACACATCCACTTCTTTCCACTGTGTGACCTCCAGGGTCAGATACACCACAATGAGCCAAGAATCAAAGAGGTGCTGCTCACCCGGTGATCCAGCAGAGGAAATCATGTGAGGAAAACAAGGTGATAAAATGATAAGGAGAGGATTTGGGGTCTGTCTACAGGTGGAAACACGTCAGGGGAAGAGTTTCAGAAGTTTTTCAGAAACGACTGACAGTCTGTGGAATTCTTATAAAACGGACGAGGATGGTCTTTTGAGATTACAGTGACTTTTAATGAGGGTGGCAGGAAATGATAAGTGGAAAGAGTCGATATTTCACCTTCAATAGAGAGAATATGGCTTATAAAAATGATCATTAAGTATTCAAATAAAATGTATAAATATTAAAACATAAATTAAAAAAAAGGTTATATCTGAAACAACTTTTAGACACAAAATCCACGTGTTAAACTAACAAAAAAAAGAAATCATTTGAAGCTAAATAACTGTCATGAAAGGTCATCAGCCGATGCTGCGTTCGAGTTACCTCGGAAATCAGATGTCAGAGCTGAAAATGACATCACACCCGAGTTACGAGCGCAAGTCAGAAAAAAGCAAAAACGGAGGCTGAAACAAGATGGCTACGTCAACGAAAGTTATTTTAGCGCTTGCCTTGTCCTTGTTATATTCGGACAACGCAAGCGCCACCATCTTGTTTCCGCCTCCGATTTTGCTTTTTTTCTGACTTGCTAACTAAAACGCTGGTAACTTGGGTGTGACGTCATTTTCAGCTCCAACATCTGACTTCGCAGCATAACTCCTGACGTATCTATGAACCTATCCTTCCATAAGACAGGGATTTGAGTTTCAAAAACAGCCAAAGACAAGGAGTCAAGTCGCTTTTATAGCAAACATTTGAGCTGATTTTAGTTAGCCCACATGCCGCAGCGACTAAAGATGTTGTCCTTTGAGTGAGTACCTCAGTCTCATATTTTCAGCTCTTGCTCACAGTGTCCTCTTTCAGCGACCCACACTACATCTTTTCTGTCTCTTGTGGAATCAGAGAGCAACCAAGCATTGCAGCATGGTTTGTTGTTTTGCTTGCGCTTTAGGGCTTTAGTTTGACAGGAGGGCACCACTTTGTTCACCTCAGTGTCCAGAAGGGACCCCTAGAGGCCTCTGGGCCTGGACGTCTCTGTCAGGGCTGTGGCAGGACCGGGGCAACGGGGGGCCCCCGCTGCTTACTGGGTCAGTGGACAAGCTAATCGATTTTATCTCCGTTTCACACACCCCGCCAAACCCCTACTGGCCTGATATTCACATGTTCACCGTTCAGAGGATTGTACTCCTCCCATCTTCTGTCTCTTTCTCTCTTTTCCTCAAGTTTCCTCATCTTCCTCTCCCACCACATTTTTTCGCTTTTCATGTTTGTGTTTATCCTCTTGTGTTTCGTCCCCTTTTCCTCTCCATCTCCACCCTCTCTCCTTCTCTTGCCCCATCATCCCTTTTTTAGAGGGACGTTTTAATTTTAGCCCTCCTCATGCCTGATTCGGTGTTGGCGCTCCCCTTGAGGGAAGTTGGTGGGTAGGAGAAGATGCCCCTTTTTTTTTTTCTCAGCAATTCCTTTGGATGAAGCGTTGGAACAAGGGAATGAAAGCTTTTGGGAAAGGTCTGGAAACTTCCCATTCATCAGTGTAAGGAGATACTGCGCTGACAGTTAGCAGACGGCCAGCCAAGTACAACACGGGACAGCCGCGTGGGCCCGGAGCACTCGGCCTCAACAGACAGACAGTCAGAGCGAGAGCAGACCAAACACTCCACTCATCTCTGTTCGAGGACAGAACATGTGTTAGCATTTAAGGCATTATTCTCTTTCTCATGGAGTGTGAACAGTAGAATAAGTGAATGATTATGGGTGCAATCATAAACTAATATGGTAATACAGAAGAGCAGGGGGGCAACGGAGTTTAGCGCTACAGACCGATAATGATTACGTGCTATTGTGTGAGAAGTGGAGCGAACCGTGGTCAGTAATGTTGTATTCAGATCAGGTAGAAATGACAAATCATTTCAAACTTTCAAAGCCCTAAAAGTAAACTGTGTTCTCTGTTCTTCCTTATGAGTAAGGCTGGGCGATAAACTGAAAATTTACTGACGCTGAAATGTACGACAATAAGTGAAGTCATTTTGCCCATGTTAGTATATTTGGTGTCATAAAAATAAATAAAAGTTGGTTTTGGATGTGTGTAGGTAGGCTATGGTCTCATGTCCCTTTAAGACGCTGTGCTACGTCGGAGAAGTGACTCCACCCATCCAGTTCGTAACAAAGAGGGAAAGAGAGGACAGGAGAGGAGATGGAGGATGGTTCAAAAGTTGCAGCAGCTGAAGTAGACAAAGTTAATGTGGGAGGGGGTGAGCAGCTTGTAGAGTAGTTATCGTCCATTTATCTTTATCAAGATGAACTTCTCAATATATCATGATATTGACTTGAGGCCATATCGCCCAGCCCTACTTCTAGGTGACACAAACTTGTATCTCTCTTCAGGATTACATTCTTCATTTATTTATGAAGGTATTGGTTTGTTACTTCCAGTGTGGCTGAAGCCAGACGAAACCTCCTCAAAGCCCCCTGCAGACTTTTAAATCACTTTGACTTCACTGTTGATAACTTTACAATTGAAAATCATGATAGTATGCAAAAAATATATATGAAATTGACTATATTATGTCTGACAGCAAGGAATAGAGGGTCTTTAATTGTATTATTGTGCTGTTTCTAAGTAGTTTTGCTGCACAGTGTTAACTTGGTTTTATGCAGATATTTGAAGAGGTTGCAGTTTGGAAACCACTTGGTAAGGTTTAGGAAATGTTGGTACAAATAATACACTATCACCACAGGGGGCACGGTGGTCTTCTTAGAGCACAAACTCTGCAGTGATGGTGAAGGGCCTCACTGAAATAAAACTGCTATTCCCTCCATAACCATGCCATCCAGGCCAAATATGGCTTTTTAGAGAGTCCCATATCCCCACAGCCCCAGCCCTCTCACCTTACCCTCCCATCAGCTTTTACAGCAGGGTAAAACCTATGAATGCCCTCAGGGGTAGTAATACATGCATGAAAGTAAAGATTTATGTGCACCCTTAGTGCACCTACACATGTTTGAATATTTATCCACCCTGAAAGGAAATTTGGACTCAACACATCCACATACATACATGAGCATGTACCTGTGCAGGCTGAGCAGGGACAGGACAGCCCATTGTGAGGGCAAAGCAGGGTGGACATTGCAGGTGCAGGTCTGTGTCTCTCTGCCCAGCCATCAATCGCTGCCATCTGACAGTTCAATCTACGAGGGGCCGAGCGGAGCAGCCGGCTGGCTACCAGGGCAGGTCATTACTGAGCACGGAGGCAGCCAATCGCATCAGCGATCAATGACAAAGGCTGGAAAGTGCAAAAAGTGAGGGAGCGGTAGAGGGGAGCAGGGTTGAGAAAGATAGGGGAGGTGAGAAAGTCATGAAGAGGCAGAGATGTAGGGATGAAGGGAGGGGAACGGCAGGATAAAGGTAGTTATACTGAAGGTCAGTTCTGAGTTGTGGAGTGGATGACAAACAGGCTGTCAGCTACAAAGAAATGGAGATATCCATCTGATGCTGCATGACAAAAAATATGGCCTCTTGAATGTGCATGCACATAAATGCACACAGACACAGTCATTGCCGTACCAGCTTGATGGAGAATGCAGGAGGAGAATTTAGTGTGAGCTATTGTTTTATGAATTCCATATACAAGGTGTTGGCAGTCTGCGCCTCCCTTTTAGTGGTCAGTTCGGGCTGCGTCGCAGTAAAAGTAATGACCGGCTGTGAATAAAAAAAATCAGTTCATGAAAACGCCACAATTCCCCCGTGGCCCCGCCTCTGCTGCCCAGTACGTTACCACGGGAACAGCTGCCATGGCAAGAGTCGTCCAGTGGTGTTTACCTAGCCCCAAGAAGTCAAACACAGAGGGAATTCCATACGCTTTACAACGTTAAGTATATTTCATAACCCAGTGAATGTCATTTTCACTTTCTCAGCCATGTTTTTCCTCAAACTTTTATTATTTTTTTTGTGGAATATTGAAAAGAGGATAAATTGATGTTGTGGGAGACAGTATTTGGCTGGAGCGCTGATATAAAAACAGAAAGATCTCTTTTTTTCTCTCCAGAGGCCTAGAATAGCACGACTGGTCGTTTATCCTACGCTATCTCTCAGCAGATCCACTGGCCCTCTCTCCCAGAAACAAACACACACACACTCTCTCTCTCTCTCTCTCTTTTATACACACACACACACACCATCCCAGCGTGGACACCACTGAGTGATGATGAGTCATTACAGAGAGTGTGCCCTTCGACCTCCCCGAGTCTTTATGGATCACTCTCTGGCAGAATCATATTCCCTAATGCCAAGTTCCTGTCCATCTGCCCGCCTGTCTGTCAGACAGTCAGGCCCCTTAGTGTCTCTCTCTTCTCGCTCCCTCTCTCATACTCTCTCACTTTCCCTCCTTCCCTTGAGTTTCACACACCAGTTCATCCCAGACATCTCTGTCTCTGCTTATTTTAATAACATACAGGAAAAATATCTCCCTTTCCCATTACCAAATGTTTGAATTTGATCGTTTTCATGTATTCCACAGTGAGCGTAATAGACTTAAGTGTTGATTTGTTCAAAGATCATTTTTAGTTGAACTTGAGCAGGGTTGAAACCTATCCAAGGGTGTAGCAGCTTACAAGAAAATTACATCTATTCGGCTTAACCCACCTTGTACTTCAACGCTGGGACAGGCATGCAGCAAGAATGTAGTCAAATTCACAGTAATCTAATACATCTCTTTACATGTAAATGTTTTCCCTCCGTATATTTCCCGGCTTGCATACAATTGCGATAATTTCTGCACAGAGGAGCAGAGCAACAAGGGAAAGCAGAGAGAAGGAGTCAGATTGTATTTCTAGACATCCTCTTCTTCTTTTCTATGTTCCTTTGTTAATCTAATACTACCACTATGTCAAGGGTATTCTGTGTAGATCAGGCTGCTATTATGTTTTTTTGTGGGTGCTAGCATTTGATCCGCCGCTCCACAGATGCAATTTGTTCAGCCTGATTTGATCAAGTTGCAGCAGCACAGTTGCGTGCAGGCACGAGCAGATAAACCTTCAATACAATAGGCGTTAAAATATATTTATATGTTTTTTTTGTGGGAAACTCTATTACAGGTGCGCTGGACCACTGGGCCCGCTGCGTCTGATGAAATGCTCTTTGGGTGTAAATGCAATTCTGAATTTGCCATGCCTGGAGACTAGCCGCCTCTGGGGTTTAAAAACTGACTCTGAAAGGCAGAAAACAAAGTCAGGATCGAAAATCGTACAATTACAGTGGTTGAAACTTTTAAGAGTACTTCATTGGACGCCAAAGAGTGATGCTGTAATTTTAGGAGTGTTTTGTGGAGTAAGCATTAATGTTGTATGCAAGCACAATGCGTGTGTCTTGTAAAACAGTATTTTCTTTGACAGGCGTATCACATTGTTACAGGTGGGGAAAAGTCATTTGAAACATGACAGCCGATGAAAACAAGTAACACATCTCTGTTCGACTGAGGTAGGAGGCTTTCCGTGGGGCGGGCACGACAAGACAAGAATGCGTCCGACACATGTTGACAGCTTGTTGAAATCCTTGCGACGCATCCTGCCAAAAATCCTCCGCTGACAAAGTTAGTTTTTTTGTTCTACAACTTGCACCAGATGTGCTTGGTCTGTTGCACCAGAAACAGCAGGAAGATACTGTAAATTATTACCACTGCTGAGATTAAGTCCAGCCTTCTTTATCGCATTAATCAGCCCTTTTTGAATAGTTTATTTCAGATTTGGTTTCATGTTTGGACTATGTTAGATCCCACTATTTTATAGCAGTTATCCCCAGATTTGCACATCATTGAAAATACAGCTTGCCCCCAAAAACAAGTGACCCATTTCATCCCCCTCAGGGCTCAGAGTCAGAGGGTGCATGCTAGCTGTCACACCGTCAGCCAGCCCAGAACCCCACAGATCAAATACAGGTATGATTTATGTGTGCTGTCCCAGCCTTCACACTGCATGTTCTCCTACATTCGAGCTTTTGGCCAAATCCAACAGCAGCAGTAATTTGTCTCCTCATGTGTGTAGGAGGCGGGGGGGCAAAGGTCATCCACATGAAAATGACCAGACCTGACTTAATTGTTGTATCTATTTGTGGTTCAAGACAGGATGTCTGTGAGCATGTCTATCTGTCTATTTGTCCATCTGTCTCGCTTCTTTCTCGGCGCCATGTTTTGTGTCACTGAGTTGAGACCCTCTGGCTGCAGTCAGCCATCATAGGCTCTGATCTGATCCAGCAGGAGTGCAGGGTTCACTGAGGAGGTCTGTCTCGGTTAGATACTATCATATCACAACATATGGTCTGATGAAAACATTTGCTTTAGTTTCTCTTTTCTACATTCACCAAGTTCACAAAAAATAGACAGAAAAAATACATTTGCAGCATTGAAGAGTATGAATCCAACAGTTCTTGCTGCTTTTTTACAACAAATACACAAAAGTTTTGAATTTGACACTTGGACACCCTTTTACCTTCCCATTTTAATGCCAGCTTAGCACATTTGACAAGGTTAAGCCCACAAATTATGGCGAGAAATGCTTCCTGTGTGTGATTACATTTATCATGTATAATTAGGAAGTTCTGCTCTGTCTACACATGATGAACTCTGACCCCGAGTGTGGCGGTTGCAGGCTGATGTTTCCAGACACCCAAATGCGCTGTCCAAGTCGTGCTACCCCACAAAGTCTGGTTTCCGCTGCAGGATCGAAGGTCTTTGATTGCCTACTTTTTCAAAGCCTTTGACTCAGAGGCTTCTCTGTGATTCCTCTTAAATGCAGTCCACAATAACTTCAATAAATTGGGAATGCTAAAATTGTATTCTATACGTTTGTTTTGGCATATGCCCCATTCTTTTAATTAAGCATGGGTAGCAATTTGTTAAAAACAAAGTTTTTTTGTGTGTTTTTTTTCCTTACATATATATGCTGTGGAATCAAGATGTGTTATAATCATGAGTGGAAAAGGCTTTTTTCTTTGCATCTCATTAAAACAAGTGGCTGCATTACTCTTTTTCCATCAGATAAACACATTTTAGATGGTCAGTTTACACCAAATAGTCAATGCAACATTGTTCAATGATGTTAGAGTTGGTCGACACAATACCATGATACCTTGATACTATTTTAAACCTACTTTGAATAGTTAACCAGTGTATAAAGTACTATAAACTCCATGCTTTCTGCCTCTGTTCCTCTGTTTTCTCTGATTGAAACCATCTCTTCATCTTGGTCTTTCTTTCCGCTTTTGTTTCTTATCTTCGTCCTCCTTTGCTGTCCCTCTCCTCCCTCGTTTTCTTCCGCGCTTAAACCGCTTTTGTGTTATAATTCCCACCTATTATTTCTTCCACGAGGCCTCATTAGTCATGTCCCTGTCAGCCTTCAGCTGCAGGCTCACACACACACCGTACACACATTTACACAGCCATACATATTCCTGCACATGCACAGGTATGGAAGTCATCAAGGCGAGGTCAAAGGTCTGCCTCATTACCCGGCACCAGTGAAAACTTTTGGTGTGTGTTATGCGCGAGTATCTCAATGCAGTCAAGAGGGAAATCAAAAGGGGAAGAGAGAGTAAGAAGAAAAAAAAAGAAAGACTGTTGTTGATAAAGACTTTATAATAAGAGAAGAGAGCATGATTGATAGAGAATGAGAAATGTGGAGGAGCAAGACAGAGAGACCTCTTCCTGGTCTACCTCTTACCTATAATCCCAGGCTGTTTGCCTAAGTCAAAAAAAGGAGAAAGAAACTGGTTTGGAGTAGAATTATTTTGGGGGTCAAACTGAGCTCAGAGGATGAGGTACTGCTAGTCTTTCAGTGCCCTCACCGCCGATACTGCTGGCGACATACATGACCGGTGTTTCCTGACATTAAGCACAACATCTCAAATAAGTCATTAGGAGCAGTCCAACAGAAGTCTATTCATTCATTCGGCCTCTCCTGCTCACACTCTGTCTTTCTCCCTCTCTCTCTCTCTCTCGCTCGCTTCCTCCCAGACTGCATGCCAACATGGGACATGATACGCTGAAATGTGACAGAAAGCAAAGCAAGAGTGTGCGCACGCATGCTCAAGTTCAGCTTTGGAGGTCAGAGGTGTGTGTGCGAGAGCCTGTGTGTGTGTGTATGTGTGTGTCGGGGCGTCAGCTGGGAGCAGTCAGGGGGACACTGGTGATGCAGACTGACATGGGACATAAACACTTAGTGGTGTAGTGAAGGGGCCCATTGTCTCCATCGCCGCCATGTCAGCCTCTCTGTGTAATGGAACGATCTGCCTCTGTGTGTTTGCCTAATTGCCCAATCTGTCTCTCTGTCTGTCTGTCTTCTGATACGTCTATCTCACTCTCTGACTCTGTCTTTCTTTCCTTCTTACACACAACCTCTCTCCTCTTTACAGTGTATTTACACTTTCATTTCAGGCATGAAGCCGAACTTCTTACCCTGTGTCCGCTGGATGAGTTGCCAGTTCCTGAGAGGCTGAGTCTGTGTCTTGTGTGTGTGTGTGTGTGTGTGTTGCTGACATGCAGTTTTCTTTTTTGGGATGTATTCATCAAGTGAAGTTATAAATAAGAATACATGATGGTAGCCAGGTGTGCCACTTCACTTTTTGTTATAAAAGTAGGCTATACCATTAATCAAAATACAGAAAATAATTACAGCAGAAAAAACTGCATTCAAGTCGAGACAAGGGAAACACAACATTGAAAAAAGTTGTGTTATAGTAACAAAGAATAAAGAAATGAGTGAATTGATGAATAAATATTAAAAAATTGAATTAAAAAAAAAACAAAAACTTGAAGATCTTCCAATTTTCACCAGATTAGCAACATAACTGGGTATTGAGAAGAAGAAAAAAAGACCTTCCAGAGGAGTTGAGTGTCATCGAAGTCAAAATGGAAAGAGACTCACCTGACTGCATGAACGAAATATTTCAAAATCTTCATTATAGTGTTCCCTTAGTGTAAATAGTTTGGGGATTTTATCATCTACAGTACATAAAAACATGCAAAGATTCAGAAATCTGTCCAAGTCCAAAAGTCAGTGGTCCGTTGGTTGTGATCTTAAAGCCCATCGGTGGCACTCCACTAAAACCATACATGACTCTGTAGTGTGAGTCACTCAATTGGCTGAAAACACTTCCAGAAAATACAGTCTGTATTCACAGTTTGTCACTATAGTGAGTACTGCTGGTCAAAACTGTTTTAATGCAAAGAAGGAACCATTTGTAAGCGTGATCCAGAAACATCCCTGACTTCCCTGAGCCTGTACAACATGGATTGGGGCATAGAAGACTGTCCGGTGGTCCAATGAATCAAAACTTGACTTTATTTTGCAAACCATGAACACCCTGACCTCTGGTATAGAGAGGAGAGGTCACTTGGCTTTTCATCAGAGCACAGTTAAAAAGTCAACATCTCTGATGGTTTGGGGGCAGGGGTAGCTTCCACAGGCAGAGAAACATCATGGCATCATGATCAATGCTGATCAATATGCACAGGCTTTGAAGCACTGATCTTGCCACCTGGACGATGCAAGGACAGCCTTGAATATTCTGCCAAACCCCACTCTGTTTGCACTACCATTTGCAGTCGTCGTAAAGTTTAAATGATCAAACCATCTAATTGTGTTTTACTAACATTAGACAAAACTCTCACTCAAGATTTTTTGTTTTTACTGAATATGAGCAAAGTGTTTGTGCATGAGATAATCAGACAACAAACAGGAGTGAATGAGTTGATATGAGTAAGAAAATGGTCACACAGGTCTGAATTGAACCTCTGGATTTCATAACTGGCCTTGTTAGTTAGTGACAGGTGGGATTGTTAGCATGTCCAGTGGCTCAGGAACATACACAGGAGTTATTAGTTGTGGGATTTCAGAGCTGTGGCTGAGCCCAGAAAGGAGGCAAAAAGGTGTGTGGAGGATATGAGATCTTTGAGGTCAAGGTGGCGGGACTGTGATGAGGTGTGTAGGATTAATGGGTTAAAAAAGACGTCAAGAAAAGGGGGAGAAATTAAGGCGAGGTGCTGAGGACAAACCAGATGGCTGATTGGGTTTTTTTTTGTCTGTGTTTATGTGATATTTTGACCTTAGACTTGACATCCTTAAAATATCGAATTAAAATCTGAAAATTCATACAGAGTTGGTAAATCCTTGATTCATTCAGCAGCAGAAACTTATAAAGAAAGACAAAGTATGAGGATGTAAATTTAAGGTTCACAGAGATGGCCAAGATTCAGTCATGGCTGTAGAAGTGACCACGTCGCTTATGAAATGTGAAACACCATTTATGTTTTATGTACCTTAGAAATACTTCCAAGTGCTACTCACCAGCTCATTCACTTTCACAAAGTCTCATTTTTCTTTTCCTTTTCCAAAGCTGTTTTCATATAGTTACCAGCTAGAGTTACTGGCATGGCCATGTTAGAAACCAGAGAGGCACACAGAGCACTAAACTGTAGTAATAATCCAATTAGAGTAATAAGCAGCCCAGTGATTGACACTTGAGTCAAACAGTGAAGGGCTTTTACAGCCATGTCTCTTGAAGGACATGTTTCCGTATGTTGGTCTCCTGTTCACACACACACACACACACACACGGAGCCATGTGCGCGTCCACACAGTTATGTCTATTTGGATAGCTTCGGCCCAGCTTCTCCCTCTCTCTCAGTGGTACACAGTGTCTGTTTATTGTAGATGAGGTGTAGATGTTTATACTCTCCACAGAGCAAAACAAACTCGTCTAAGTGTGAGGTGATTCTAAAATAATCCTCCTACCTCTTTGGCAAATTGACACTGTCTATAGCCCCTACTTGTTTTATTTATTTTTGCTGGCTCTGATTGTGCACTCACTGTGTGGATTAATCTCCTTCCGCAGCTAATAAAGAGGAAATAATCAAGACGTATTTCTGTACTCAAGGATCATAATATTAAAGCATAAAAATAAGATGTCTTTTCTTCTTCAATCGACTTGTGATAAAAAAGTTGGCAACCAGCAGAGAAAGAACCTTCATCATCCTGCTACATCCACTTGAAAATATATAACGTCAACATTTAATATCTCATGAATTCTCATTATGAGGCAGATTCAGGTCAAGAGGGTTGCAAAGGTTGCTCGGTATCATCAAATCAAAACAATTGATTTTATTTGGATGTCTTTTCACACTGTCTGGCTTTATTTTCCCCAGTTGCCCGAGCATTAGCGTTTGTATGAATACATCATAGAAACCCACACAATGGCTGAGGAGGGATAGATGTCAGTGGTCAGGGCAGATAAGAATAACAAAGCTCTACACTAAGCCACGTCACCACCAGGCCTCTCACCTGCCTGTCCGTCACACAGACGCACTCAACCATCACCGACTGATTGTTAGCGCCCATGAATGTGAGCGTGTATGTGTGTGATTGATGCGCTTTGCCTTCCATCAACTTTACCCCCCCCCCTCCCTCCTCGGTCCCTCTTGTCCCACCTCAGTCTTGACTGTCAAGGAAACATGAGGCCTCGGGAGATAGCCGCGCACTCTCCCGGCCCGGCCTTCTGCCTGCTCTGTCTCTTTTTCTCTTCCTTGTGCCAGTCACCTACTGCTGTGGGAAAAGCAGAGGAGATGAGGCCTTAAAAAACAGATCATTGTCCGCCTCCTAGATTAAAGCCAGAGAATGTGAGCATTGTCCACTGAATGGCTAAACCTTCCTGCTGTCACTCAAACGCTGCTCTGAGCGCTACTTCATGTCTAAGAGGCTTATCTGCACTGAAAGGCCCCTAGCTGCTCTGGGGAGAGAGGACGTAATGAAGCGTGTTTTTCCTCTGTAGGGAGAAACCTGCTGCTGGGGGGGGGGTGTTGGTGTTGGATGGTTAGGGGATTCAGGGGGTGGACCGGCCAGTGGGACAGCTGCAGCACCGCTACCCCACCCCTTATTCCCACTTCTTCTAACTGCCTCTCACCAAAGAATTGTCATTTATCTAGTCTCACATGAGAGGGAGCACCGAACATGCAGCCTACAGGCCCGAACTCAGTCCTAGCCCGATGGGGGGACGTGGGGACATTATGTAGGGACTCGCCGAGGGACCTGCCTGTTGTCCACGTTCAACCGTCTGTGGGGATGATCAGCAGGCCACTGATGTGGTCCTCTCTTTGTGCTCTGCTGTTTGAAAAGGGGAAAGTTTAAGTGCTGCACACATTCAGGGCTGAGGGCCGGCCAGGCTGAGAGGGTTAGCTAAGCCCTGAAGCCTGTGTGTGTGTGTGTGTGTGTGTGTGTGTGTGTGTGTGTGTGTGTGTGTGTGTGTGTGTGTGTGTGTGTGTGTGTGCTTACATTATCATAACCTGCTGGAGGGAAACTTTAGGTTACTTAGTCCAAAACATAAATGTGATCTAGAAAGTTTTATATTTTCTCCTGACCCGAAATGTGAAAAAGACTCTCTTTTACATAATGTGTTGTCAAGCATCACTATTAGCAATATCATGCTCATTGTTTTGCACTAAAGTTAAAGTTTAACCTAGGGCTGGGCGATAAACTGAAAATTTACCGGTACCAGAATTTACAACAATAACCAATGTAATTTTGCCCATATGGGTATATTTGGTGTCAAATGAATAAATAAATAAAAGTTGGTTTTGGATGTGTGTAGGTAGGCTATGGTCTCATGTCCCTTTAAGCCTATGTCATAGATGTGACACCACACCATCAAGTCCATAGCAAAGAGGGAAAGACAGGTGAGGAGATGGAGGACGGTTCAAAAGTTGTAGTGGCTGGAGTGGCGGCTGAAGTAGACGAAGTTAATGTGGGAGACGGTGAGCAGCTTGTGGAGTAGTTATCGTTCATTTACTGTTATCAAGGTGAACTGCTCAATATATCATGATGTTGATTTGAGGCCATATCGCCCAGCCCTAGTTTAACCTCAGGGAATGTGCAAGACTAAAAGTATTATGTAAGTTTTACTCTGTATCATAGAAAGACTTCTGTTGATTCACACTTAAAAAGTATTCAAAAAGTCACAGAGGAGCTCACTTCCTTTCAGATATTGTTGCTTTGTACTTAGTAGTCTTTAAAACGATCAAACCAAACTACATTTTATTATTAAGGCTGATTCTGCTGAGTTAAGTCGTAGCCTTGCTAGCATCACCAACATCTACCTCCCCTTGTTGAGTTATGAAACATGCCATTCTGGCACGTGTGGGTTTCCCCTTGTGGGTCCTTGTACTAATTTCTGGATTATCTACAGATGCCCTCATCCCTTTTTTTCTGCCCTCTGCTGCTTTGCTTGTGTGTCTCCATGTCATGACGGACACACCTGCATCCTCAGCTGTGCCCTATCACCTATGAACGCTTTTCACTTCCTGTCTGCGGTAGCACTGCTACATGGACGCAGTCATTGTTAGAAAGAAAGACACAGCTACACAACGGGCATTTGCAGTACTGAGGTCTGTCTGAATCAAGTGATCAGAATATTGTTTGCACAATGTTGTTAGTAATAATCACCATATTATTTATTTTGCACTGCAGACACGGTAGTTCTTCTGCCTTAGAGCCTCAGTCTGATTGCATTTCCTTGAAGAAGTGATCGTAAATGTTCTTCCTTGAGCTGCGTCACCCCGCCGTAGTCCATAATGGACTGGCCCGAGGTCTCGCTGCGAGCAAGCAACTGCTGGAAGAGAGTGGGTGAGTTGTTGTGTTTAGTCTCTTAGGCAAAGTAAAAAGATATTTGATGGCTAGTACTATGGCTGGGACCCTAAATGTACTGTTGATGAAGTTAGGTGCTGTTCTGAGCTTTATTTGTGGCTATAGAGTGGTGTTTTGGTTGAGGTTTGTTTATGGCTCCTCAGATCGCTGTGTATTACTGTCATGCGGGCATTACTAAAGTTAGTATAACTAGAGAAGCAAGCGGTCGGCAACATTCATCTCTCAAGGGGGTGTCTAACTCAGTGTTATGGTGTGTTTGACCCTAAATTAATTTTACGCCGGAATATCCCTTTAAGTCTCCTCATGATTCAGGGCTCATTCTCCCTTTATTTTTTCTTTAACCTCTTTAAACAGCTCTTTCAGAATTTTTTGCCCTCCACAGACTTTTAGCTTTCGAAAGGATGATTCACTTTGTGAGCACAGCAATGGTGTTCGCTTTCTCTTCTCCCTGTCAGACCACGAGCCATGCATGCACCCTCCTAATCTGATCTCTGACCTGGGTATCTATAAGGGTTAGTACTGCCTGCGCTTACTCTGTGCTGTGTCAGGAGGTCGAGTGGGCTGAGGGCCCTGGAGAGGACCAGAGGACTTGTCGGCTGGAGGGGGGGACAGGAGGGGGTTGTTAAGTGGTGTGGCCCAGCTGTGATGGGTGGCCCAGTGGTCCATTTAGAGCTTCAACCCCACGCTGGGAGATGGTACATCCCAACCAACTGAAGAGACCCTACCCTGGTACCAGCGTGCTTCTGGCTCTGTCAAAAGCCAAAATATGAATGTCAAATCATGGGAACATCTCCTCTGCTGCATGTTAAAATTGAGTCTCTTGGAGTCCCGTGGTGTTGATCATTTGTTGTATATTAAAGAGGCTCAGAGAACCATCTAAAGATGAGGCAGAGTTGTGAGGGTTTAAAGCGAAAGAGCATTTTTACTATGACAGTATTGTGGACTATGCTCCTGATGCTCCCAGTATTTCCATGCAATCCGTTGTCTAGCTAAGTAACGCTATTTATATAATGTCCTTCATCTAACAAAATGTTTTTGTCCATCTCAAGAGGATGAAAATCAGATTCCTGAGAATTTGAATGTTAAATAGAAAATGATTCATGGGAATGATCGCTTCATGTCAATGATTCACACAATACAATGTGTCCATGCACCCAAGAGTGATAGGTGCCACATTGTTCTGGAGACGGAGAGTGGATTTGAAGGTTCTTTTTCAGTAAACATTTAAAAGAGTGGAGAAGTGAACAAAAGCGTTAAGAAGGAGCTGTTTTGTTGCCCCTTTTTTACCCTAAATAGGCGGTCTGTCCGACCGAGGCCTTGGCTTCAAAGTATTATCCCACACATGCAATTACCATTTCTATCAACTGGGGAGAAAGATTATGCTTTTTGGGTGTTCTTCTGCGTTTCTTCCAGTGGATTCACTTGGTGAATGTGACACGTTTTGTGTCTCCCACCCCCTATTGAATTTAAAAGTTCTCTATTCTCTGAGTGAGCTGAGGAGAGTCCTACATGCAGGCTGAATAGACACTAAATCTTTCAAGGTTAGGACTTAACCTTCTCCCACTCTAATTCATCTTCAAACTTTAGTCTGAAACCAATCAATATTAGATGATTGGTAAACAATGTGCAGTGTCTGATAGGCAGGTACCAAGGGCCCTCAATGGGATTGCAAATTCTTTGTGCGTCCTGAGTCGCTTTTGCTCTAAAGCACTGTCACAAAAAGTGAAATTACCATTCGCTTGGAATGATGCCATTCATCTTTGTCAGGGCGCCAAGCTCAGCACGCAAGCCGCTCCCTTCAAATTAATTCCTTGTTTTGCATCAGCTGAATTTGCCCAAATCCAGGAGGATGGCTCCGGCTACACCTCGCCTGCATTCTTTAATGTGGCAATTCCAGCTGATTTCACTCCGCACAAGGCCCCGTGGCTTTATTTACTGCCTAATTCACAAAGAAAAGGAAATAGATATGAAAATAAGATGGGAAAATAGAATAAATCTGGTTGTGAGATTTCAGAGGCCCTGCATGTCCCAGCCAGGAGAATCAGAGTGGCATATAAACAGAGCTGGTTCCTGGGAGTATTGTCAATTTGTCATTTCATGTTGCGAGAGCTCTTGTACAAAGGTAATGTCTTCCCAGAGGCTCTAACTCATGTAATATAAAAGGAAAGTTGTGTTGAATGAATGTCTGAGGGATTCATTTGTTATCCTGGATGAGGTATTCCCCAAAATGTCAGGACAGTTAAAGTGTAATTTAGAGAGAGAGATTGTAAACAAAACATTCATTCATTTTCTTGTTTTATCAGATTTTTGATGTGCAACCCCGAAGTGAATTATGCATATTTGAAAATCAGTCCACGTTTTCTTTAAGTACAAAGACTCAAGAAAACAGTTTATTCGTAAACACAAAACTACTTTAAATTGGAAATCTCGAATCGCAAGAGCTTGAACTCCTTGAAATATTCCCATTAGAGGGCTGTGACTTGTACTCCCCTCTCTCCTGGGCTTGTCTGAAGTCTTGACTGCTGCCGGCTAACCCAGCCCTGCCATCATAGGCATTTTAGTGGTCACATCCTTGTTGTTTTCTCTCTCCAGCTCATGTCGATGTTATCCCTGTGTTGTTTCATGGTGCAGAGCCCGCAGTGACACCAGTGATGAGAATTTAAAGAGTGGGTTGTCCTCTCCTTTCACTGTCCTTTCCATGTCCGACTCAAATGCTAAAAATGGTTTCGAGGCTAATTTATGGTTTTGGTGACCGTCACCACTGATTTGTGAGCCCCTATGTTTGTGTTTATGGAACATGGCTTATTTTCTTCATCTTATCTGCCGGCAGATGGACAACATGGTTTGACAGGGTTTATTTAGATGTTTGCTTTTTCCGGCACAAAGTATGATGGAGTGCAATTACCAGGAATGTAGTATGAAGCCCTGGGGTCAAAGGCCTTTTCCTGTCTCCATCCTTGGCATGGGTAGACCAAGGTCTCTTTGCCCAAGTCCATGGTTAGGTTAGAAACACATTTGTGGCATTTTTAAGTATAGCAGAGTGAGGTGTATGCTATATATTTTAAGAACCTGAAGAAGCTCTTGTTTAGAGGAATGTGACGAGGGATGGTAACAGTGGAAAAGAGGAAAAGAGAGAGGAGAGGAGCTGCTGGAGATAAGTGGGTCTGCTCTGAGAGACTGTTCTTCACCTCAGACACCTGCACCTCTCCACAGATCCCTCATCAAGGACTCACTTTGTCCCTAGGCTTCTCCATTGTCTGCTGAAGGGCTCTCCAGACTTTGCTCTGAATGCGTCCCTGTGCTACTCCAAGTGGACTCAGCCCAGCTTTCCCCAAGAGACAGACAAAAAAAGTGGATTCCAAAGCCCCAGCCCCTTGGCATTCCCCTGCCTTTGGGAGATAAAGAGGGCAACTTCGGCCTGATTCACCCCTTCACTCTTTATCCCTCTCCAAAGTCCAACCAAAAAACCAGGAGAGGAGGAGGAGGTGGAGGATGAGAGGAAACTTGTAAAGGAGAGGTAGTGGTGAACAGTAATGGAGTACGTTTACTTGAGTACGTTTTTTTGAGTACATTTTTACTTAACATGAGTAAAACTTAACACTTGAGCTTTACTATTTAAAAAAACAAATACTGAACTCATGTCTTTACTAAATTTCTAAGAATTTTCTGTTTTTTTCACTGCCACAAAAATTTGCAACCTAACCTAGGACTGTCATAGGGTGACCATGTCCTGAATCCACAGAAAGAGGACACAACTACGTGTGGGCGGAGTCAGGGAGTCATGCTTAAATTTTGGGAGTTTTTCGGGTCGGGATTGAGTGTTTTTATGCACTTCTAACTCAGTAAGTCCACGCAACACAAACTCAAAACTTCCATACAAAACCATGGACATTTGAACTCCCCTGGACAAGGCCAGACAGCCCCCAAAAAGAGGACATGTCTGGGTAAAAGAGGACATATAGTAACCCTAGACTATCACAATATCAGTTTTCAACAGCTATCAGGGCCATAAAATCTCTCAATAGCAATATAATTTCAATATTTTTGGAAAGCTTGAAAATACAACAACACAATAAGTCACATTGAGGGAAGGCAAGACAAGGGTGGAGCAACATGCTACTTCATAAATACTCTACCAATAAACACATGAACTTACATGTCATCATCTATTTTTAATGTTGTTAAAACTTACGATTTATACATTTCCAGTCCTGTGACCAAAACTTAGATTGCTATATTCCCAGTATTGTGAAACAGAGCTTCTATTTTGAAGTAAACACAATATCTGGTAGATCATAACTTAACGGAAATGAATGAAGAGAGTTAAACAAACACTTAGAGAATGCTCAGTTAGTTGATACCAGTGTATTTCCATGACCATAATCCAACCTAGGTTTGTAGCTGTACTGTTGTTTCAGTACAGATGAACATTTATAACAAAGTTAACTGTGCTTCTACTAACTTAATTGTTGTTTTTACTCCATAGTTGGTTGGAGCTATTTAATTTTTATTATTTGGAGCTGCAAATCTGTAGCATGAGAGCTTTATATTTGCACAGAGCTTTGCAGAATGTGCACCTCTGTATTCTTGACTGCATTCAGGCATTGTGAAAATAAATGGATGCCCTCTCTGCTTTGTTGCGTTATATTTTAAATTACAAGATATTTTTCAGTAGTTTGAGTACTAATGATGAATGTTATGAGAGCTTTGCTGGAAGTACTGATTTGGTGGAGCAACCTTTGCTTGTGTTGGAATGATATTTGACCATGAGTGTCTTTACTTTGTCTGAAGCCATGAAGTTGTGTATTTCATCCACCATTGAGGGGTAGTGGAGGGGTGGTCTCAGGGTCACAGAGTGATTAGTGAGGAGCACAGGGGCACTCCTCTTCCTCTTTGGTCCTCCTCCTCTGTGGTCACTGAGAAATGACTTCCACTGGGCTTACTGGGTAGTGTGGGTGGAGAGGGAAGTGGAGGAATTATTCCCCTCTGTCTGTCTGTCTGGACTATATTTAACCTGGCTGACAAGATGGATGTTTCTAAGGGAATTCTCCCCTCAGCATAAATGAAGCCCTTATACTCTCCTCTCATGTCCTTTGCTTGGCTTTTCATCAGAAACTGAGCGTCTACAGTGAAAAACAGCAGGACATTTAGAGTTGAGTGAAAATAAAACCTGAGGAGTAACACAATAACACATCTTAGGTCAGAGTGTCTGTATGACTTACTCCTATTTTCACTGCTAATTTTAATGAGAAAAGAGTAGCTTTGCATCTTCATAAGATAAGATAAAAAGTACTTAATCTATCCTCAAGGGGAAATTCAATATAAATGCATATTCACCAGACAGAGTAAATGTTATATAAAGAACATCACAAATGCAACAAGTTTTGCAGGGCTCACTGATTGGCACACATACACATCATTCTGGTGTGGCCAGCATGAGTTGGAAGTGATTAGGGAGAAATATGCCTGTCTCCCTGTAATGTCAGTAATAGGCAGCAGCACATCAAAGTCTAGGCCTGTCAGAATGATCCGGATCAAACCAGCTCCCATCTGGAAGCCATAACTGACTTTTCACTCATTTAAACACTCTTAAAACACACTGAACAGACATGGAGCTCCCGTCTCTGCTCACCACTCACCACCACTCATATCAGCACCCTCTGCCCTCTCCATCTGTGTGTGTTAGCTACTCCACTGCCGCCTGCGTATTGTCCGTCGTTGAATGCGTTTTCACATGCTCCGGTAATACCATATGTTTCACATTTGTGTATAAGGCTGCTAATTTTTGATGATAAATGTTTTCAGTCACACTTGTAGCCCCTTTTTTTGAGCATTTGTGGTCTGCTGTTGACCCTGTCTTGACAATGAAGTCAGATCCACACATAGCCCGATGCACAGACGTATTTTTACAGCACCTTTTCAAACAGTGTCCAACAATGAAGTCAAAGATAACATTTTTCTTTCTTGGGGGTATAGAAATCGCAGTGAAGTGCTGGTCTGTTTTTCTACTTTAGCAAAGAGTCAAAGATAAGTATCTTGTCTGCGCGATAACTACGCGCTGCATTCTGAGACAATGATGCAGAGTCCTTCCTTCTTGCCGGCTCTCTCGCACTGTGTTGACTGGACTCCTGGACATATATTATCTTTCCAAACACAAGTCGGACACAGCTCTAAGTGTATTTTAATTGGCTCTGAGCCGCCTTCCTAAAGCAAACAGATGGCGGTGTAGCTGGTGGTGAGGTGTGCTCGGTTACTGACGGGTGGCCTGCTGCGGGGTGAGGTGGAGTCCGATTGCCTGTCTGTCCAGTCCACCGACAATCAGTCCTACACAAGCCTCCATTGTGTGAATATGTCGACGTAAATGTGTGTCTGTTTAATCTGACAGCATGTGCGAGAATGTGCGCGCATTTTAGTGTCTGTGAAGAAGAGGTCTGCAGTGAATATCTGTGCATCACTGCAGGGTGTTTCACTCTCCTGCTACTGTAAAAGTTCTAGATAGCATCTTGACTTAAAGTGCAAGTGATTTAATACTAACAATTAAAGTAGGCATGTCAGCAGGCTGCCCAGGCTCCTGCTGTGGCCGGACAGGGAGTGGGCCTTCTCTCATATCTCCACCAGACAGGGAGACAGGGGGGCCTCTGGCTCCAAAAACCACCGATGCTGCTAACGCACGCTACTTTTCATTTCCAACTCGCAGCTACACTTCTCATTCTTTCATTTCTTTTTCTTTCTTTGTGAAAGTGTCTCTAAAAACATCATTTGTGGAGTTAAAGTGTCAGATTCCATTAGAAAGATACTCCCGTTCTTATGTTGTCGCTCTTTCAAACGTGCGTCCTATTATGCTCTTTAAGATCGACACAACAGCTGCTATTGAAAAAAACGATGTTTGTCTGTTATTGATGCAAGCTGTAGATTTAAAATCAAACTTCTGTCGGTATGTCGGGGTGCATTTTCAAAAACTGAGTGGAGAGGTTTAGAGGAAAGGAAAAAGGGATGGCAAATTGAAGAAAAGGGTATTCAGTCTGAGCTCAACACATGGAGAAAAGCCCTAAACACGATTCATTTTACAAGAGGCAAGGATCTCACTCCTAACATGGCCAACTCCACTCTCATAAAATCTATAGACATCCATTATAAAACACCCAAGCTCTTACGAGTTGCTTTGCCCAAACCCAGCAACAGGGCCGCCTGCCTCCAAATCCCCTCTGGAAGTGTTTGAAAAACAAAGCGAGGCTTCACTTCAACCTCATTAACCAGTTATAATAAACAAAAAAATGTGTTTTTAATGGATGGTGGGTCCTGTCTCCCCACTTCCCTCCAAACTCTGGTCCAGAATGACTGGCCAGTGGTGGGTTTCCCATGACTGTAGCCTGTGGTGTCATGATGATGGATGGGTAAGGTTGGCGGGGGCTGTCTCTTGCCCTTCTCCTCGGGGACATCCCATGGACTGACAGGCACATTGTGGAGCTTGACCTGTGCTGACATTGAGCTTTGCCCACTGGCACAGTCACAGAGAGCCCTAGAAAGAGCCTGCTTTTCCATTTTTACCTTTTGTAGGACAGAAAAATACATGCAGCACTAAAACTCCTAAAATCTACGGCACTGAATTAATTGTCTAGGCCGCTAAATCCTACATTTGTTACACTACATGAATCTGGTTTACTTATAAATTGATTCAAAATCTTCTGCCAAGTCTTGTCAGATTTGAAGTTAGGGCTGGGCGATAAAACGATAACAATATTTATCAAAAATTAATACCTCTCTATATTAATAAAAAAATGGTCAATATACTTTTAAATTGTCAGCATTCTGCCATGTTTTGGTAAATAGCCAATGAAAAGGGGAGTTGCTCTGGGTCCGCTTTACGCTGAACCAATCATGCTGAATTAAAACCAAGTAGCAAACAACTTGGTAGTAGCAGGCTGCAGCTACACGCAACTATAGCACTTAAAAACATGAAGCAGACGACACTGTGGGTGAGAAACAAAAAAAATGAGTGCTACCCCAAGCAGAAATGCGGATAAAGGCTCAACAGATGACAACATTGTCAACAACACTGGCACGAAAACGTTGGTGGTGTAGAGGTATTTTGATTTTTTGAAGTCGGATATGAAGCAGAGTAATGCGCAATGCAAATCATGTTGAGTACATGTTCTTGCAAAGTTGGGGAATACCTCAAACTCTGAAGCAGTGCCACGCGGCAGAGTACACGCATTGCAAAAGGTTACAAACCTTGAGCGGAGCAAGGAGCCCATGGTGCCTGTGCAGCAGAAACAGACAACCATTCAGTCCGCTTTCTTTAGTCTAGTGCAACGCTTTATGACAAAACGTCAAAGTGACACAAAGACCTCACAGACGCAGTAGCTTCTTGTATTGCAAAAGACATGCTACCAATAAGCACTCTTAAATTTCAATTTTTATATCGTGATTTATATCGATTTCGACTGATATGAAAAAAATATATTGTGACAAACTTTTTCCCATATCACCCAGCCCTATTTGAAACGCTTACTCATCATGTAGTAAAGTCACCTGCTAGCCTTCACTGGAGAACACATCTAGATCCTGTTGAATTTACACCAACAGAAGCTCCGCAGCCACGACACAAACTCCTTAAAGCTGCTCTAATGGCTCAAGCGCACCACACACACATATATATATAAACACAGACTTAGTAACTCAGTCAAACACTCCCACCACAGAGAGCTCCCCTGGAATCAAATTCTCACAGCTAGTGTAAAACAATCCAATAACAGGCAGCACCTCTCAAAATAAAACAATAGCTCAGCTCATGCTGGTGTTGTAAAACAGCCCAGCCTATTACATGCACATACGTGTTACTCTACTGTAAATTTACCCTAAAGGTAATAGCACTTTTTCTCTTGGATGATTTCGGGGTTATAGTAAATGTAATGTTGGTGTGTGTGAATATTTCTCTTACATCGGATTGTGTGTACATACATGCTCCTGGTCAGAGTTAATTCACTATAGGAGGCGTGACTTTTTGCAGGGTTACTGTTTTTTCCGGTGGAAGGAATGTCGAATGCTCTTTTGGTGTAAAGGTCATTCAAATAGAAAGATAAGATATAAGATCCAGACAGACAGAGTGTGCTGGTGTGAGCGACCATGACCTCAGCGACACTGTTCATCATACGAGTAAACAGGACATCATTAACACTGGGAACTGGTCGGGCTTACAATGACTTTTGTCTCCTTCAGAGTGTGTGTTTTGAGAAGGGGTTGGAGTAAGAGTGGGGGCCAGAGAGAGACGGAGGGTGGAGGGGTGTGAGGTTGATAAAATATCAAATAAAACACGTCACATATTTCCACTGATAAATCAGCACCCTCACAGTTTTCTCAGACCTGCCCATGTCCTTTTCTGAGCAAACAACGTCCAGGTTAACTTTGTCACATCAGATAAGCGCCGACTAATGTGATGAAATTTATGGCTTGGCGTACTAATACAGCGCTGGATTGTGCAAAGCCGTACTAAGTGCACTCAACTGTCAGCTCTTATTGTGGTGTCAGTCCTTCCTTCTAATTAGTGTCCTCAGCAGGCAGGAAGTGGGCCTGGGCTGGACTAATCTGTCAGTGAGGCCAGACCATCCTCGCCCCAGCGACTGTTTCCTTAGATAAACCCAGAGCCCTTTATCTGAGAGAGTCGCTATGCTCAGGGGGTCTGGGAAGCCCCTAGCGATTCTGTTATTACTCTTTAGATCAACATGTACATATAATTTCAACACGGATGGAATTTTACACATAGAGTATTGTTCTTAGTTTTGCATAATGGAAGATTTATGAGATTTATGTGGACTAGACGCGAGGAAAGGACCGAAACTTCTTCAGGCGAAGCATTCACATCGCGGTGCTGATTGCCGTGGTGACAGGTGTTGATTGAGCATGAGAAGGAGGAAGCGTAGTGAAGGACACTTCCTGGCAGACAGTTTTATCAGGGAGAGAGCAGAGGGGTCAGAGAGAGGGTGGATGAGGTTATCGCTTTCTGGTAGTCGTGTACTGTATATGCGACTGGTGCAACCACAGCTCCTGAAGGCCTGGCAGCAGCTCAGATTTGCTGACCAGGGTAACTGTCTCTGTCATATAAACACTGTGTGAGTTATAGCCACATGTTAAGACTATCAAGAACACAAATTGTTGTTTTTTTTCTGCTAAGTTTAAACAATTATGCCGTGGTTCAAAAGGCCATAAAATAGGTGAAAGGGCTTTCTCCAGAATGTCCTAAAGGGACCTGAGGTTCTTTGTGTGATGTCTAAGGCCACCGACACATCCTGGAGGGATATCTCATGATTCTAAAGACTGCCAGGGTGTCTAATGTGTGAAGCAAACAGCCACACTGGGAAGTAAGAATTAAAAGTTTGGATACTTTTTAGGCCAATAGTCACAAAAGTCACAAAACAAAATCAAATAATGGGCAAGAACAAGAGAAAGTGAGTGAAGAAGAGAAAGGAAGTGTTGGGGTGCTACTCCCTCACAGCATCTTCCCTCCCTTCTTCTTTCCTTTGCTTCTCTCACCACCAGCGGGGTCCAATTCCTCCACTTGAGCGCTCATGGCAAGCAGCGGGCTGATTAGACCCGCACCCCCAGTCGTGCTTCACCGAGGACTCTGCAGCAGGACGACTTCAAATGCACCTCGCTTCTGCCACCCTAAATAAAACCTGACTGCTCCTAATGGACACGTTTTAATCTCCCTGGGTTATTTGAAGATTTCTGCAGCCCGCTGCTGGCCACAGCAGAAACAAATTCCTCTGGCTTTGTTGATTAAACTGCTGCCTCTCCACCGTTGCTTATCATCCAGCAACGAGCCGTGCTTTTTAATTAAAAGTGAGACACCACAAGTGTGCAATTAACAGCTGGTAATTATAGAGCTCTTCAGAAGTGCTACACTCCACCTTCATTTCAATTATATAATGGACAAGTGGCTTTTTGATCTCCAAATTAGTGAACTCTTGTAATATTTGTTTTGTGGCAGATTTGGAGGGTTAATAGTGGCCTATGGTGGCCTCCCTCTTCCATGATTGATGTAAGAGCAGAAAAAGGGATATTAAAAACTGGAACGGTCCATCAGGAAATGCAAATCGCACCTTCATGTTAATGAGCAGGCATCGAGCCGGGCTGGCCAGCCGTGGCGTTTCATGTGGGAAAAACAAGCGCCCACTCTGCTACAAACTGATTAGTACATTTAAATTTGAAAGTTTAATTAAAAGCTTCTAATACAGATTGTTTTGGAGAGTGACACATAACATTAAATAGCTTGATACTTAATTTGTCTGCCTTTTGATTGCAAAGCAAGCAGAAGTAAATTTGCAATGCAAGTGTGGAAGGAGTGAGCGCTATCCCAAAGGAGGCAGAGGCAATGGACTCCATTTGAAAGCTTTAACTGATAACTGATGAAAATGTGTTTAATGACCAATGCACTCTTTGAGTCTATAAAGCGGAACACTTGTTCACTTTTAATTACAATTGATTTCCATCTATGTACATGGCTGTGGCATTGTTAGTTTAGAGTTAGCATTCTTTCACTCTACAGTCCATCAATATGAAAAAAAGTGGACCTTGATTGATTTTTGGCTGCACGGGTGCATGCGGCAGGTTCAAATGAGGCGATTATTAATTGGCTGCAACACTTTAATGTCTTTGGGGGATGCTTTTCAATCTGGGCCTTTTTTTTTTTTACTGGATTGTCAATGAATCAAGATGTTCAGAAGACGTTTAATCTGCGTGCTGTTGTGATTTGTAATTGCTTTATTTCCCAAGTCAATAAAGTTGTTTAAAAAATGTTTCTTTTTTACAGTGCAGCTGTAGAAGCGCCTGCATTGCGAATTACCTCACGCTCATTGCCTATCTGTTTATTTGACGCTACATACATAGTCAAATCTTCTACATTTTGACACTAAATGTAATTCAGTTTAGATCTTTTTACCTCTATGTTGTACTGTAATGCAGTTTGAAAGTGCCACATACCGAGATATAAAACCCACTTACATAAATAATGCCATCCTAGATACACATCTGTGTAAGATCTCTTGATATTCTGTCCTGTTTAATTCTTAACATGTCCCTGTTCATGCAATCTGTCATTAATTCCTCAGCCATGCCTGTCCAAATATGTACAAAACAGGAAAACCAGTGAGAGAGAAAAAAACGCATGAAGTCAACAGTCTTAAGTCGCTTAAGCACATTGGAATTTCTCATTGGTGAATATTGGCAGCTCATTGTGAAATAAACACCAAGTATTTAAATTCAAACCAGGTCATTATGGACGGTTCTTAAACAAAATGTCAGTCATTAAAGGAGGCCATGTGGCTCCGCTTAGGGTCCCTGTTTGTTTGAATTAAGAAGAAGAAACAGGGGATTTCTGTGATCCCTCTCATCTGTCTGAATGACACACTGAGGACTCGCTACAGGAACGCATTTTGACCAACCCCCCTCCCTCGACTGGTGATGTGCATTGGATATCCCCTGTGTGTATGTGTGTGTGATAACAGTCTAATCTGAGTTGTTGTTACTGTCATGTTTCCCTCCGTCTCTGGGTGTCCCTCTGCTTTCCACCTCAATCTCACTGTCATTTGGCAGCTGTCACTCTCCATTTATGTTCACTTCCAAGCCTCCTGCACACACACACACACACACACACACACACACACACACACACACACACACACACACACACACACACACACACACACGACCACGCTCCTGCAAGCATGCAGGTGAGAGAAATGGCCTACTTGATATCTACTTTGCCCTTATTTAGATATAAATTGTAACTATACAAATACAATAAAATTAATACAACAATTAATACAACAAAATACATTATTTACAATAGATTGATAAATACAACCACCATCCACACTAGGGGTGGGAATCACCAGTGGCCCCATGATAGGATATTATCATGATACTTGGGCCACGATACGATATTAATGCAATTTTTAACATTGTGCAATACAGTGCGTATTACGATTCAATATCTTGCGATTTATACAATTTTTTTCGACAGTTTAGCTAATTTAGCATTTGGCTTTCTTTAATGTTTGTCTTATTTACACTGTATTTTATTTTCATGTAGTACATCTTGCAAACCTTACATATATTTGTTGTACTAACTTTCTCCTGCTCTATGATGTCATGTCTGCCAACCTCACTGGTAAACAGTTGATTTTATTTCTTCCATTATCATAGATTTGACTTCAAATTAGCAAGTAGTTTGAAAAATCTATACTTGGTAAATAAGAAGATACGATATATCTCCAGACAAAATATCACGATACTATGCTGTATCGATTTTTCTCCCACCCCTACCAAACATCGGACGTCGAAGAGACATGCAGATCAAGTCAGTATTGGGTTGGTCCGTCAAAGACCACATCTAGACGTCAGTGCGATGTGCAAAATAGGTTAGAAATGTCAACATCCAAATTGGACCTTTTTAGACGTCACTCTGATGTTTAGAATTTGGACACCATCTGAAAAACAAATCTAGACGTCATGGATCCAAGATTTAGATGTCATTATTGGACCTCTTTTTAGACATTGAAATGACGTCCACATTTGTACCTCATCGTCAAAATATACGTTAAATAGATATCAATTCAACGTTGCATTGCACAGTGGGGGACTAAAAATTAATACAACAGGTTTTGTTTTTTTTAAAGGTTTTGATGCAACCACAATGTACACTCATACAAATAAAGTTTAAAAAAAAAAAAGTAT
Organism: Xyrichtys novacula; assembly: GCA_962446985.1. NCBI lineage: Eukaryota > Metazoa > Chordata > Actinopteri > Labriformes > Labridae > Xyrichtys > Xyrichtys novacula. The sequence goes on along the minus strand of OY660873.1, from coordinate 16,997,813 downwards.
TCCACCATCCACACAGCTTTTTTTTTTTTTTTTTAACAGAATTTCAGTACATCTGTTTTGTTTTGTTTTTTTTAAGTAAAGAGAACATTTTAAAGTGTTTGCATGAAACTTCGGAGTGGCAGGTTTTTCTGTAATCAAGCTGAATGCCCCTCTCACTCCTGACAATGACCCTTACTGTTTATGTCCACACTCCCATGCAGAGCTGTGCCATTTATTACACAAGCAGACAACAATCCCCATACAAGAGCACAATCCTACTGTATTTCCTAGTTAAATCACCTTCTAAATAAAGGGAAATTGACATCCATAACAAATAACATAAACAGCCTCAGTGCTCCAAGGGGGATTTTGTTGCCTGGAGCCGCTGGGCTGAATGTTAGCCCTCCTACAATCATTAAACAAACATCCTCTCCAGGACCTTTCCATACCCGGGCCTACTCCACATGTCGCACTGTGGTTTGGAAAGTCTCTGCAGCTGCGGACATTATTGTATGTAACAAGTTCTGTAACAAAGTTAAGGTGGAATTGGCCTGCTGCTGTGGTAGTGCTTGAGGCATGCAGACCCTGAGAGTGGAAAAGCAACCCTCAGACAAAGTAAATTCATATCAACCAATTTTAAATGGGTGATGTCAGGTTGGTAGTAGGTGGTCGGCTTGTCACATTAAAAATACTCTTACTTTCCAATAGTTGGGTTTTCTTTTTCTCACCATACACATTTTAATTCTGATTGACTGCGGCTCTATTAAACGGGTACAAGCCCAGCTGTGTTAAATCTGCTTCAGGGTTTTCTTTTCCCTCGCTCTATGTTTATGCTTTTTGTCCGGATTCTTCTCCGCTATTGTGCATGTTTAACAATGCTGGTGTAGATAACTTCTGACCTGCATTGTGGTGTCAACGGTGAGAGAAACGATTTATCAAAAGAGGCTAGATATCTATGTTTGCGGTTTTAAAGGTTTAAAAGAACAAGAAAAAAAAGGCTAAGCCTAACATTTCATAGATTTTCATTTATAGATTCCAGATCTAAACATCCTCTTTTTTCCCTCCACAGTGTGTATAAGTGTATAATGGTATTGGTTTGTTGCTGATGAGTGTGTTCAAGGTGTCCAAGTGATGAGTTTGAGTTTGTCAGATGCCTCAGTCCCGCGTTGAGGGCCATTTGTCATTGGTGGGATTCATTATTCCTGTCCCTAACCCCCCATCTGGGCAGTGTGATCACCACTGACCCCCTGTGACAACAACAGCACCTTCATTATGTCACCGCGGCCACCCTGTCACTACAGCAACTCTCTAACTGTCTGGGTGACACCCCTGGGTGGGACTCCAATCTCTCATCTGGAGGCCTGCCTGTCTCTTGGCTTGTCACTGTGTGGGTTTTGTGTATGTGTGTTCTTGTGTTTGTGTGTGTTTTGTTGTCATCGTTTCTCTATAAATCAGGGTGTTTTTTTTCAAACTGGTATAGCTTTGTTACTCACTTCAGTTGAGTTTCCATGGTTCTAACAGATTTTCTCGCTAAATTGTTTTAATATATTCATCCATCTGGTTCTCTAAACAGGTACAAACCACACTTCTCTGTTCCAGTGCTCCAGCTTTTGCACCACTTTATGTTTTATCCCTTTACAGTAATTCCAGGAATATAAACTGACCCCTAAATTGATGGAATAATTTCCCAGTAGGTGTTAGCCGAAGCAGAGATATGTAAATGTTTGGTTACCTTTTTCCGGTCCTGTGTTATCATATTCTCCTTCCCAATGGGATCATTTTAGATAACACTGGACAATGTTATACTATTACCTCTCCCCCTATTTTCTAATCAGCAATTATTCAATTATGTCCCATTAGTTGGAGGGTGTTGCCAATGTCGCCGCCCTGGGCGTTTAGCCCCTGCTCTCTGTCAAGGGGAGACCCAGAGGGCCCTGCAGAACGCCTGTGATTAGTGTTGCGTCTGCAGAGAGGTGACAGAATCCCTCTTCAAATATTTTGTCTTCATTTTACGGCTCTGAGATGCAATTATGGAGCAGCAGTTCATTACGGCAGCACGCGGCGCTTCATGTTTTATGCATGCTGCTCATTTAGGGCCTTTATTAACGAGCCAGGTCTGACCAGGCTGCTTGAGACTCTACTGCAGGCTGCGCTGTGGCCACCACCACCACCACTTGTGTTCCTGTGTGTGTGTCTGTGTGTGTGTGTGTGTTTTCAAGCCGGCAGTATGAGTAAGCAAGAGTGAGGAAGTGAGTGAAAGAAATAGAGTGAGCGAGGCATGAAGGCTAGATGGGAAATAAAAAAAAGGAAAGAAAAATGTGATTGAGAGAAAACTGAATGAAGCACAGAGTGTGTGTGGTCAGTGTAGTGGTCACTTCACTGCTGTGCCCTCTTTATCCCAGCAGCCGTCCTCATAAGGTGGCTCTATAGTGTGGAGGCTGGCGCAGGCTGGCTGGGCTTTAAGGCAATAGATTGAAGGGGTGGGGGCAGCAGGGGTGACTAACTGCACCTCCCTCAGCAGAAGAAACTCCATCTGCATCCAACATTGAGACAGATGAGGCCAATTTGGCTCCTTAAATTTCTGGGCTGTGATGGATGTGGGGCGGCTGTGCACACCGAGAGGTTGGTAGAAGGGTGTGAAGGGGACAAGGGGGAGAGAAGGGAGACAGGTGAGAAAAGGGAGAGACAAGGAGACATCCTGCATATGAGAAAATACAGAACACAGAAAAAAAGGTGAAAGGAAAGTCATTTCCGAGCATGAAGTGAAATATATTTATGAAACTGTCGATGTAGCACAAGGGGATTTCTCGGGAAAAGTTGGGAAACAAAGAAAGCCAAATAGTTGAAAAGTTTTCATTACATTGACACTAGGACTGGGCGATTGTATGATCGTGATCGATGATTGTGATAAATTTCAGTTCGATCACAATGATCAGCTGTGAGTATATTTACTCGATCAAACATAGCGGAAATGTGCGTCACAACAGCCAATCAGAGTCGGGCTTTTCCTGCTCACTTCTGCAAATTGCTGGAGAAGTAAACGGGAGAAGTAAACAGAACGACCGAACGTGGAGCTAAATGCGGAGCTGAGGGCAGCAAAATAGGTGTCAGCCATGTTTTTGAGTCATCCTCCAAAGATGTTATTGTTGAGAAGAAAAGTTAGTCAACATCAGTTGTGTAAAGGTGGTTCGGATATCGCTAAAGTGACATCGAGCAATTAAGCTGATGTGCAATGTATGTCGATGGTCAGTTCCTTCAAAAACCGGCAACACAACCAATCTGTTTAATCATTTGAAGAAGTACTTCCTGCGTGATTATGCGGAAAGCGGAATCTGCATAGCCTGTCACTGCTGACGGCACAAGTAGCATTAGCAGTTTAGCCTCAACTAGCGGTGCAGCCACCACACCAAAGCAGTAATCAATGGTATCATCTACGTTTACATGTTCTAATGTTTAGATTTTAAGGCGTTTTCATTATCTCTGAGGGGGCAATTAATTTATTTTGGGTCTTGCATATCTACAAAAACACTCAGGACTGTAAACTAGTTCACTGCATTATTTAGTATTTATCTAAATTTGTTGTTTTGTTGAGTTAAAATGTTTTTTATAATTTTCTAAGTTTACTTTGTATGTTAATAAAATGTTGAACTAATCTCAAGTTTCTTTAGTTTTTAGTACGGATGCTTTAAAACTGGCAGTTTAAAAAAAAAATCGAGATAATAATAGAGATCGGACGATATGACAAAATATATTGTGATCATTTTTTTGCCAAATCGCCCAGGCCTAATTGACACACATCAGTCACGAAGATCACATATGGATTCTTTCCTCTCATTGTAGATTTATGCAAAAAACTCCAAATTGAGATTAAAGGTTGAAAAAAGTAGCAGCGAGCATTTTTTTCTGAGGCTGATACACAGAATACACACTGGCTTTCCAGATCTGAACTGAATTAACTGAATTTTCTTACTTCTATTTTTTTTTTTTTTTTTTTTTTTTGAGACCGTTATTAAAGGCATAGTGCACTGAATGCTCACCAAGTTAATTCTGTTTTTAGCATTCAGTGTCTGTCCACACACAATAGAAATATTAGGACATGGTCATTGATTTACTGCGATAGTTTCGTCGATCTGATCTCGACCTGATTAATCATCTCAAACACTAAAATGTGCTTGAGTAGCTGCATGACTTAGAAAATACATTTCATACAACAAATACAATTTTCAAGTCGTCAGGTTGTGTTTGTCCACAGTTTTCCCACCTTTCGCTGACTGATTGGCCCCGCTCACTGCCGACCAGAGCTCCCATCTGCGCTGCAGATCCGCCCCCTTTGATAAAAACTACCATCCTCAGGCCTACATAAATATTTTATCAAGTATAATGGAAATTGTCAAATCCATCTAATTGTGTAATGCATTATGAAGACATCAAACTTAAACAAAGCACATATGCTATCATTTCTTTTAATGACTGGGACAGGCTGGGCCGGGGCTGAGCTGGCGGTTTGGTACCCAGGGGGCATTCCACATGGCTGGGGGGCGGGGGTGGGGGGGCTGGCAGCAACCACTCTGGATATATGTCTCTTTCTGCTCTACCCAGACCTGCACACTCACATTTCATCAAAGGAATCAATTTCTCAAATGTGCACAACTGTGAGCCATAATTATATTAGGGCCCAATGGCAGTTAGCCATGACATGAAAGCAAAAGAGGGAGGGCGAGAAGAGGGAGAAAGTTAGAGCGTGTGCATCGACGCATGTTTGCATTGACGTGTTTTATGCTGTTGATTATACAAACATTCAATATACTTTTGATTTTAGTGATGCATGCGGCTTTCTACATAGTCCTGTTTTTTTGATGACTTTTATCACACCTTTGGTGGAGATCTTGTGTTTTCTCTCTGGGGTGGGAGACTGCGGTTGTTGCTGTCTTAAAAGATAGAGGGATTAGGATGGAGGATTGGAGGGCAGATGAAAGCAAAGGTACAGGGGACCAGAACAAACAAATCAAAGCCTGAGTAAGTGTGACATGCCTGGTGGGGTGCTGGGTAAGGACTAAATCACAGGTAAAGACAGAAGTGATGATGGTGTTGATGACCCATGTCAACACATACTCTCTATGTGTCACTTCAAAGGAGAAAACAGCGAAATCAAGACTTTAGAAGCGTATAATACAAAATTTAATTCATAAGATGGACAGACGCTATTTACAGAAAACTAAAATATAAAACATTTAACATGTAAAGTTACATCATCATAATTTTGGCTTTACCAAGACCCTCAAGGTTTCACATTTACACATGATCATCTGTCCTGCTTCAGTTTTACCCCCCTTTTCCTTTTCATCCACTTGCTCCTCTCATCTTCTCAATACAAGGGTCAGCAGTGAATCAGAGCCACCCCCCCTCCACAACCTAGCGCTGATGTATGACTTATGGAAACAATGTAAGTGCCGGGTTGTTATTCTGTTTGCTTTACATTGGACAGGCTTGAGTTAGCGTCCGACTGGGATCCTATCTCATTAGGCCAAATGCAGCATTAAGACAATCATAAAAATCATTTGGCAACTGCCATCCCACTTAGCAACACCTGTCAACATACAGGCAGCAGATAAACTCTGAAAATTAGAGTCAGGGCGGAGACTGAATCTGGGAGATGGAGAGTGATGGAGAGAGAGAGAGAGAGAAAGGCCCATATGCTCCATGTTGTTGGAGAGTTAATGATATGAGGTGGTTTGGTTGATGGGGAGGCTTCATTGTTGATGATATTGATTGTGGTTTTAAGACATAAACCGAGAGTAGGTCTGTTTGTGTGTGTGTTTGTGTGTGCGTGTGTGTGCTGCACATCCATCTCTGCATTCATCAAGACTTTGTTCATTTGCATTTCATTAAGAATAAATGTGGTTTGTTAATCCTTCATATTGATTAGCCCAAACAATCACAGGTTTAACAGCACAGCGTTTTGCTGTTACAAATGTATCTAGAGCGGACACCTTTTTCATGAGCACATCTCGTGTGTGTGTTTACGTATATGTCACTCAGTAGCCGGCTGTTATGATTTTCTAGAAGTCTCTCCTCACTCTCACATCCTCTATTTTTCTTTTCTTTAGGCAAACACTGACCCGCGGCTCCTTTCTCTTCCTCACACACCTCCTTTTTTTTCCCCCCTACACTGTATCTTCCCCTCCTCACCCTGTCCAAACATACATCTTTATCAAGCGGCTGTTGTCAGACAACATTAGATAATTAATAGGCCATTTGTCAGGCCTGTGAGAAACATGTTAAAATCCCCGAGCAGCTCCCCAGATAAATCCTGCCGTGCACACACTCGCCTTTGTTGTGTCAGCCTGCCATCGGAGCTGCAGATTTACCATTAAAGGACCCTCATTATTAATCACAACTAATGCTAATTAATTAGGTGTCTGTGTGTGCGTGTGTGTGTGCACAGAGGGACCAGCTCTAAGTTTCAGTTTGTTGTGTGCGATGTTAATTGGTAACTCGGCCCAGGGCCCCTAATAGAGTACTTTCCATTTGGAACAGTTGACTAACACAGGGGTGAAAAAACACAGACAATGCTCTCATTAATTAAGACTGTGTAAAGAGCTCTGGTCCTCACTCTGTGGAGTGTGGGTCCCTGTGTGCGAGCTTTAACAGATTGTATGAGTGCCTGGCGGTGATTATATGAGTGTGGCATTTGTGGATGTTGCGTTAATAGTATTTTATCTGATTGAACACAAATGTTTTCTCACATGCAGAGATGAATTTTTCCAAAATTAGATTGTTTTCTTCTGTCAATTATTTCGTCTTTTTTTTCTGTTTTTCAGTTTCAATCTCAGAATTGATTTCCTTTTTGGAAACAAACATTGCGAGAAATATTATGACAATGGTCCATAACTGCATGCATGGCCACCTCAGGCTCTGATTGTTTTCGGTTTGTATCACTCCGAACCACAGTCACCTCAATGGACCTGTGGACCAAAAGACTTCCCAAAAGCAGCGCTAAGGCCTCCATTAAGCACAAAGACAGAGTTAATTAGGAAGCTTATTGCCTCTCCCGAGGGCATGGGGCTCCAAACACTCTCTTATACACCCTGCTGAGGGAATCTAGGCACAAACTGATGCACAGTAATTAACAGTGCTTAACAAATCAACAGCAGCCATTTTGTGTCTGCCAGCATTAATATGAACCGAATGAAAGATTACTATATTTAGTTCCTTTTGAATTCATTCACGGTGAGTTGTCTCCCAGATATCCACGCCTGCTCCTCCCTCAGGGTATCTTTACTTTTTATGGTAAATTAGTCAGTATACATCAATGGCAATTACACCACATATTTCTAGTCCTTTAAATTCTTCCTGAGTCGGTCAAACGGTTTATAAACTGGTAAAATTTTACGCTGCAATGTTGTATCTGAGTCCCTAATTTTCTTGGAGTATGAATTTAAAATCAGAACAATGATGCAGGGTTCATATTCAGACTTTTGATGTGATGACAAATGGAGGACATCATAGTGATTATGTTTGACCTGTAGTAGAGGGGTAAACCCCATCTGTCTGTTATCATGAGAAACAAATGATGTGTGCAGAGCCTGTCTGCACGAGGCCCCATCAGCCAACATTCAGACCTCTTCATCTACTAGGATTGAGCTTCCTGTATTATGGATGATGTCTTCCTCTTACACCTTTAGTGTTACTCTATTATATAAAATATTAAAAAAGAAGTGACATTAAATTATTGTCAGCTCAATACCTTTTTGTAACATAACTGCATAGTTAACCAAAAAAATAAACAAATGTTACACTCTGAAGCAATTACTATAATCATTAGATGACAAATATTTTGATTGATCATTCCAGTGATTTGTAAATCACTCTATTAATGCAGGATAGAGCAGTGGAGTCAAGATTATTAAACAAGATTTTCTGGTCTCTTATAAAAATGAGGGGGTGTATTTAGGATAGAAAGACAGTTGTAAGGAAGACAGCGTTTAAAAGACACACTGCACGGCTACACCTAACAGTTCAGAGGAAAACAAGGACAGGGTGGTGGTGATGGTGGGGGGTTAACAATGTCCACAGGTAGGTTATTTCTCTCTGTAAACATATGTATCCATTTGTCCCATGGGTGCGTCCCCTTGCCGTCCCGTCGGCAGTGGCTGGGTCACACCTCCATTAGGGGCTTTGTCACAGTGATTAATAGCTCCTTCTATCATCTTTAATTCACTCCCTGATGATGGCGGCCTTGCTCGCTGCTCGGGGTAATCGTGTGATGTATGAGTCCCCCCAACACCTCGTGGCAGAGGTGAAAATCATTCCACCCATGCAGATAGGAGGCCCGAGAACAAATGTTTTCTTTTTTAATAGAAATTAATGAATTAAGCGCCAAGTGAGAACATTTAAATACATGGAATTTGTGCGTGTGTGTGTGTGTGTGAGTGTGTATTTGTGTTTCTGCGAAACGCTGTGATGTATGTTCTTCTTGTTCTGAGTGATTGCGATAAGCCGATTATATTGTTTTCCTCATCAGTTTACACTCGATCATTTTTGTTGTCTTTAAAATACATCACCATCAAAGTTCTGCTTTTTTTAACAGTTGTCTCTCTCCAACTATCATGTGGTCATCTCTGTTAATAATACAGCTGAGGTCATGGTTCTGTTCCCAGCTGGAGTTCCCCCTTTCTCTACCCAGAATTCCTTTAGTGCTGCTTCTTTGATGAAGGGCGTCAGCTTGCACTGATGAAGTAATGTCCATTACTGAACAAACAAACAGGGCTATTTGCTTGAAGCAGGCAGACACACTTGTACACACACACACACACACACACATACCAATGTGATCATCTGTGTTCAGTATCTGTACCACCCCACACGTCAAAGCAAAGCTACGGTCTTTGACTTATCAATCATCTGCACATGAAACCACAATTTTCAGAACTCTGAACATAGCATATTTGCTTTCAGCTAACGTTTACCTTACAGAAACGTATATGTTTATGAGCTGAAATGCTCTCGTTGAGTCCACTGGATGGGGGAATTTCTGGTCTAAATCAAATATAAACTTGCAGACCAGTGTGAGGGGGGGAAATGTCAAAGAAGAAACAGCTATGAAGGGATACAGTTACCTTTAAAAGCTCTTGTCCCTCCACCATATGGCAAACCTCACATTCAGGACTATAACCACGTTACACAGTCTCCGTGCTGAAAATCATCATGTTGACTCCAGGAGCCACATTGGGTTTCATACTGAGCCCGACTCAGCACAGCCTTTAAAAGACATTCCCCTCAAACACACCGGGCCCACACAGTGTGTGTGTCAAACACAATAGTTTCACAGACACTGAGACCAGGTATTACTGCAGGGCTATGAGAAATATTATAGTTTCACATCAAGTTCAACAAATGTGGACACATACTGCTAAACGCAGAGAATGCAGTGGATTGGACAGCTGACTCAGCACATTGTGCTCATGCATAGATTTTATCTCGGCGACACACATCTTGACACCAATCACGACTCTTAACTGGCAGAAAAACAGCTCATACACCCCTTGTGCTGTGGTTGGCAGTTGTGCATTTCATTTTGCTGTAGACAATGGGTCATGTTCTTGCAAAGTTGACGGTAATTTAAAGCGGTACTTAAGAACTTTAAGTTTTGGTTGAGTTTGGCGGCGCAAGTGGACCAGAGCGGTAGTGTTTTGCCCACTATTTTAATATCAAAACACATCAGGATAGCATACTCTTTCAAATGAGACCAATCTTACCTCATTGCGATGTGTGTACACCCCTCCAGCTTCAGTTTGGTAAGCAGGTAACATTTCCACAGAAAAAGAAAAAGAAAAAAAAGTAATCCATTTTCTGGAGTGAAATCAGCCGGTAAACTTTGGTTTCAGTCTTCTTCTTCTTCTTTTTGTTTTATGGCGGTTGGCAACCAGCTTTTGGCACATTACCACCACCTGTCCTGGAGTGTGGGTCATACAAGACTTACAATCTATTTCAGCACTCTACCCCATTCCGTACAACCAACCAACCAACCAACCAAACAAAAACCTCCTGTACTTCCTACTCTCGTCTCCATATTTCTTGTTTCAGTCTTCTTCTTCTTCTTCAATGGAGTTTATTGGCAGTTGGCAAACAAACTTGAAGGTGCAATACGGCCACCTACTGGACTGGAGTGTGGGACAGTAAATTGACAGACAAAATAAATACAAAAATAAATACAAAGAAAAAGTTAGATCCTCTCCATTAACCCTGTATCTTTCAAATATGCCATTAAATGCTTAAGTATAACCTCTGACTTTGTTTTCAGTCTTTTTCTTTCATAAAGTTTAAAAAAAAAAAAAAAAGTTTCCCACAAGCTAACGTTAGAAATATTTTCTTCTGATTGAACCACAAAAATGCCTATCAAGTTGACAGACATCTCTGCTGGCCAACCATAGCCCAAAACTCACTGTTGGTACACGCCCATACAGCGATTGGTTGAATCAATTCAAATTTGAGTCATTCTGCCAATGTAAGGCTCTCAGAGGAGGGGTTGATACAGGAAATCTCCACCGATTGGCTGAGATACAAGCCTGAGTAGCACAGCTCAAATCCAAGTGGCTACGACTGTGCTTACCGCTACCACACGGAACCATTATACAGTCAATGCACGCCTCGCGCGCAGCGAGTTGGCGCGCGTAAAACCGGCGATATTGGAGCGCAGCAGGAAACAGCAGTTAACGATCCATCCACCTCGAAGGTGTTTAATGCATGTTAAAGCGACACAACTCCCCTCAGGCCATGACAGAGACGTCATTCAACTTGTAAGTCGATGTACCATCACAAAAGTTTGAAGGTTTGGTTACTTGGTGTTGGTTTCAGGATGTATTTCACTGTCAAAGTTTGTAGAAGTGTAGAGGCACAATCAAGAATGTAAAGGCATGGTCAGTATCCCAGTAAGTGTTGTAAACCTGTAAATGTACAAAGCACTTGGTCTTCAAAATAATATATACCTGTGTTTCAGCCACTGTGGATCAGAGTAGAGGGGAAAGGGAACTACAGAGACCATCACCCCATGTTTGCCTATCATTCTTTGCCCTTCTCTACCTAAAGTGTAGTACAGCTGAAATAGGTGGACAGTGGCCTTAGCACTGAGGGGCAGAAGGGCAAATTCAATATTGTGTCTATTCCAACTGTTTTGTAAATCTCATACGTGAAGGCATTAAGGTTAGACTGAGTTAAGTAATGAGAAAGGAATGAATATCGATGGATGGGGGTCGACATTTCGGTCCCACATTTAAAAAACCCCAGAGTCTTATCTCTAGCTTGTTGACTTCTCATCTTGTCTCACAAATCACATGATATAACACTGTACATTAAGTCACATTTACATGAAATTACATCAAATATATATAAGTTAGTCCCCAGCTTTAAGGTATTAAACCACCTAAAGAAAATATGGTTTGCTTACAAAGATGGTTGAACGTATAAATTGCCCTGAAGTTTGATGAAATACCTCTTACTGTCACATGTGCATCTGCTGTCAAGCTACTTCCTTCACCTCTTGTCAATTCAGCTTTTAATAATCACATTAACCTTAAAGCAAGTCTCAAAATTAGAAAATAATAATCCAGTGTTGACATCTGTGCAATATCTGCAGGAAAAAAGCTAAGTGGCTACCAAAACAAGGCGATATATGTTTACATTATGATGTGTTCGAGGTCTGTTCAGATAAATGAAATTGCAGTGTGTTTGAAAATTATGTCAAGAAAAAGAAAAACCAGGTAAGGGTGAGGGACTTAAATAAAACAGCTGTTTGTGGAGGAGTTATTCACAAACACAAAAGTTCACCAACTCTGTTCAGGTCTTGGTTTGTTACCACCTGTGGCCAATCACAGTGACCCGCTCAGTCAGTCAGAAGCATGGTTACTTCATGGCCAGTGAGCAAGGCGTGTGTGAGGAAGTGAGTGTGTATCTGTGCGGATCAAAGGTTCTATGGCTGACGGCGCAGCAGTACAGTGTCACACAGCCAGCCCTTCAGGAATGTTGCTCCGCGCAGGGATGGGTTGTGGAGCCTCATTAGCAGAGCCCCTTCTCCCCGTGCCCTGTCAGCCTTTGTTAGGTACAACGCTCCTCAAACGCACGCTGGGGAAGCAGCAGCTTCCTGCGAATCATTTCCTGCTCGGAGTGTCTCTCTGTGTGACACCTGGCTGGCAGCGTGTCATCCTAAAAGGCTTCTCTATTAGCTCACTTGTCTGAGAACATATCCGTCTGTTAGCTTTTCTGGTGACCTGTCTTGTTTTTCCACCGCCCTGAAAGCTTTTATGAATTTCTCAGTTTTTTCTGATTCACCTTTTACTACACTCTTAAGTTCTGGGAGAGTGTAAGTTTGTTTAACTGGCACACTGTGTCAACATTGTGAATGATTTAATCTCATCCACCATCAAGCTCCACCAGACACGTGTGCCGCTCTGAAGAAGCCCAGTGTGGGTTCAAGGGTTGTACATCTATGTCCTGTCTCACTCTATTCACAATTAACCCCAGTGTGTTTCCCTCTGTTTTCACTGTACGGTGCAGAAAGAGTTCAGGAAGAGGAAATATAAAACAGTCAGAGCAGTACAATGCTGAGCAGACCCTGCCTACCCACTTTGGCATCAGCGCAAAATAACATGCCATGTTGCTGCCTTTGGGTTTGTTATTACTTCCATTTTTTTTTTCTCAACTCACTTATAATGTCGTTTGGGTTTTTCTTCAGCCATCATGGCTTTTAATCCGCAGAAATTATGAAAGTCAGGAAAAGAACAGGGGATGCATAATATGTGATTTATTTTTCTCTTTCTGATGCTTTTGCAAATGTTATGAGTTGAAGAAATCTTGCAGGATTTTGATGCTTTTCACTTTTAATTTGTGATTATTCAACAATCAAAAAGTGCATCACCCTCACATGGAGGCTCCTTCTTTTTCTCTCACAGATGAGGGTGATGACGACTTCCCACTCTACCCGTCTGACATCCTCGATGATGTCTGTGGTTCTGATGGGGATCCTGCACCGTCTTCAGCCCTGGCTGATGACCCAGCATCCCCCCTGCTGTCTGATGATGAGGCTTCACTTCAGGACCCCTTGGCGTTCCAACATACAGGCATCTTTTTATCGCAAGAAGATCTGAACATTCCCCTGGACTTTGAACTGCGAGAGTCAGCTGTTCCAGGCGGAGGACTGGGCATCTGGAGCAACAGGAGGGTAAACACCGGGGAGCGCTTTGGACCGTATGAAGGAGAGCACAGGCCATGTCTGCGAGACCCCACACAAGGCTGGGAGGTAGGAACAGGAGAAATACAGAAGAGTTTGTGTGTTTTTGTTTACTGTGATCCAGAATTATTGCTTTGCAAAGAGGGTTAAAGAAATCAAAACACCTGGTGAATACTAAAAATCTCAGGTTTTGATTTAGGTGATCTTTACACGAGTACGAATTTGTAAGACACCGGTAAAATAAACTATCGATCTGGTGATATTGATACACGGAGACGCGTAATTGTCCATGACTCCGCATCTTTTTTGAAAACTGGTCTGCAGGTGGATATCTGGGTATTCACCTTCATGCCGTAGTTGGTATAAATAGATAACCCCTCCTCCTCCCCGCCCCCCAACCCACGTTGTCACACACACAGCAACAACAACAATCGCGGTAGCTGGGGTGATTTTGTTCTTGCTCCAGCAACTACAGATATAGCTACGACTTTTATACTAACATTTAGAACAGCAACAACACCAGCTACGGCAACAAGTGCTCATGCAGAGACGCAGCATGTTACGCGTGCACGACTTGTTGTTGTGGAATCCACCTCGGAGCAAAACCAGACGGGCAACCCGAACCTTTAGGCCGGGCATGTGTACTACAGGATTTTGCGTTGTCATTTAAATGCACTAAGCCGATGTACAATACGATGTGTAAACAGCGATACATGTTTTGGTTCCGACGCCAAGTCAATACGGGGCTGTCCTCGTGTGAGGACGTCCTTAAAGAAAAACAATTCTCCAACCATTTTTGGTTAGATTACATGACAAAAGAGGGGGGACTTTTTCTCTACTTGTAGCTGCACAGCTCAAACCCTGGTTCATGTTTACACATGGCAGTTTTTCTGCAAAGGCAGTAGCATGCTTTTCCCTTGGCTGATATACCCTTCAGCATTCACACCAGTCCTCCTTTTTATTTCCTTCCATGGCGTCATGCACACTTTTAGCCCAGTGACCACAGGGCTGTTGTTGCCGTTTGTTGCCCAGTGATGTAATGTTAGCTCAGAGCCATCGGAGAGAAGGCAGCAGAGGTTGTGCTCTTAACTCAATTAAAATGAAAAGCCATAAATCCCCTTTTTCATCCTGGTTAGGGACCCGCTGCGGCCATTGGCAAATCACATATTGGTCAACGGGCACGAGAAATCGAAGGCAGGGTCACAGGACAAGGTCAAAGGTTAGATGTGGTCTCAGTCAGCGTCAGGCTAGTTTGGTTTTATGGAGCAGGAATAAAGGGTTGGCAGAGGATCGGCCTCATTTAGTCTCAAAAATAGATCCTCTACTTTGGATGTGAGGGTTTAGCCCTTCATATCCAAGTCTATGTCCCTTTGTGCGACAGAACCAAGCTCATTAAGAATCACTGACCATGCAGTTGTGAAGTGAAAGTCACAGTTCTAAATAAAAACAGGATTAAACTTGGGATTCTTTATCTTACTGTGGAGGTTTTTGTAACCATGGAGTCCACATGTTGGTAGACTATCAACATTTGACTAAATATTTTTTTGGCTTTGGACTGTTGCTCGATGGGCTTGGATCATAGGGGATTACTCCAGCCCATCAGCTCTGACTCAGTGGCTTTGGCTCAGACCGAACTAGAATAAATGTCTTATTTCAGTCTCGACTACATTTCTCCAGGATACAACTCCTACGACTTTATCAACTGCTGGGTTAGACCCAATACATAAATGTCTCCTTAATTGAAGTGAGGAAAAACTCTTCGTTTTTGCCCATTTTCATAACACAATATCTTAATAAAAAGGCTCTTTCCCTCCTGAAGAGATTTACAGCCGGTTGAACAATCTCTCTCGGTTATTCTTTTTCCCAGGGTAGGAAATAAAGGAAAAAGAGGTTTCATGAATTTTAATCTGGCCGTAATTTATGGGGGGCTTGAATAATAATATGTATTTAAAAAGCTGAGGAGCTGGGATGTGAATGAGCATGAGTGTGTGTGTCTGGGGGGGCAGGCGGGTGGGGGGATTGAGGGGAAAGATGGGATCCCAGCGAGGCAGCACTGTATCACAGTGTTTAATTACCAAGCTGACAGCGAGCCATAACTCTTTCCATTAAGTAAATAACTTGTAAAGAATTTATGATGAAATGCCACATTATTCAGAATGGATATTCAGTGATGGCATCCCTCTGCATTAAATATGGTAAACGCCATTAAGCCCCCCCTGACCCCCCCTCTTCTCCCTTGCCCACCCGTTTACCATCCCTCACCCCCCCTTCTCCTGCCTGCAAACCGTCAATATGCCAATAAGCCCGCGCAGGGTCTGTAAAAATAAAATTGATTTGGTAAATGTGAGTTAAGATAGATATGTTTGCTTTCATCATCAATTCTCTGCGGCACAGCGAGGTGATGTCACCGACTGGGGAATGCTAAAGTGGCGCTCCCATCTGGAGCGTTTGATGGAGGGCCCTGAGCGGCCCAGGCCAGTGGTGACAGACTGGGGGAAGTTTGTCACTAGGGAGGCCACCGCTCCTCAGCACCATCACCATAAATTTGGGGGCTTTATTCATAAAGGGGGAGAGTGAGTTATGGGGCCCATGATGCTTTATGAATACAGGAATGGTGACTTATGGGAAAGATAGCTTCAGTAAATAAGAGGTAGAGAGGCAGCGGCGAGGGCTCTGTCAGGCTGAGACGCTCACCTACACTGTCGTATGCAGAGCTGGAGTGCTGACTGAGCCGCTAGTTCTCAACTCGCTGATGTGTGTGTGTGGGTGTTCGTGTGTTTTGGAGTTGAACAAATTGATAACTGAGTGCTTTTCATTACGTTACGACTCCTAACTTTAAGTATGAGTTTTGTTTACATCAAGAACGAGGGGTTGTCTTATGGGAAGGAGAGTTAAAGGGATATTCCGGCGTAAAATTAATTTAGGGTCAAACACACCGTAACACCTAGTTAGACACCCCGTCGAAAGATGAATGTTGTCTGATTGCATTTCTTCATGGAAATGTTAATATGGTGATTATTACTTCAAGGAAATGATAAAGAAATGATCATAAATGTTCTTCCTTGAGCTGCGTCACCCCGCTGTAGTCCGAAATGGACTGGCCTGAAAACAAGCGGTTGCTGGAAGAGAGTAGGTGAGTTGTGTTTAGTCTCTTTGTTAAAGAAATTAGACAAAGTTAAAAAGATGTTTGGTGGCTAGTAGTATGACTGGGGTTCTATATGTACTGTTAATGAAGTTAGGTGCTGTTCTGAGCATTATTCATGGCTATAGAGTGATGTTTTAGTTGAGGTTTGTTTATGGCTCCTCAGACCGTGGTATATTGCTATCGTGCGGTCGTTACTAAAGTTAAAATAACTTGAGAATCAAGCGATTGCCAACATTCATCTCTCGACCCTAAATTCATTTAATGCCGGAATATCTCTTTAACAAGCAATGACACTTTTTTCTCCATCAGTCAACTTGAACATTTCCTCTTGGAATTGTTTTAAAAAAAGTAAAATCTGTAAACAGTAAATATTGCACTGTGTCTTCAGGTGCAGAGTAAGTATGAGGTAGCCTGCAGCACATTTGCATTTATTTCTTCATGCTTTCCTTGGAAACACTCTTTAACGCCTGGATGCCCACTAGTCCATATTCTGCTGTCTCTCTCTCTGAGTCGTTAGGCACATTGAAATTCAAACTCCATTTGTGTCTGTCCTCTTCTCAGCAGCAGCAACAATAAGACAGAGGGCTGGAGTCCCGGACAGAGTTATCCAGCACTCAATGAGCCTTTGGACTCACCCAAACTCACAGCCCCACGGGATTATGGGCCCTGGGCTTAGAAAGCAGGGTGCCTCCTGCTGTAGGAGTGATGGGCGGAGCAGGTTAGGGGTGCGAGAAGGGTTTGGATGCTGAGTGGGGCGGGACAGGGCTGCTTAAGGCCTTTGTGCGATTCTTGAGTGAGAGGCGGAGGTGGAGGTGGCGGTGATAGTGTTGGTGGCAGTGTTGGCGGTGGGGAGATGGTGGAGGAGATTAGCAGTGGCGGTGAATGGGAGAAGAGGATTAGGTGGCTGGGCAGGACCTGTCTCCTGAACCTCCTGGTCCAGAGAGGATGGGAGGATGGAGGGAGGCGAGGCAGATGCCTGGCTAGGAGAAGATTCATAGTCTAAACTGATGTCAACTGAAAACCTTGAACTGCTCACAAACTACAGACAAGATTGTGTCGTATCTTTGTTTTTATGAGTATTGGATTAGCAATTAGCAATTTTTTATGATGAAGCTTAATCTTGTTGTTGGTTATGGGGCGTACAGATTATTTCTGATCAGTATAAAACTCAAGAAAAACAAAAATCTATGATACACGTTTGAGGGGTTTGAAGTTGTGGTTTCTACTTTTATCCTGTTGTCTGATATCTACAGACACGGTGAACTCTAGGAGAGGTCAGTCCCAGAATCAAGGTTTTGTGTGTCAGTGTGTTGCATTCGTCTTGAGATACACTCTTGTGTTGTGCATGTGAGTAGAAGACAGAGTGTGAGAGTGTGGATGGAGGGCGTTTCAAGAGGGCGTGCTTTTTGTGCACGGATAAGCCGCTGTCCTGAATGAATGCAGATGTCTCTAGCTGGCTGTCCGCCTGTCCCCTGTGCGCTGACGGCCCGTCACCTCTCTCTGTCACCAGGAGAAAGAGCCACTCTCAGTCATGGCTAAAAGCCTCTTAATCCCTGAGCCCCTGCCACATCCCATCCACTGTCAGCGGAGATGGCCCTGCCCACAGCAGCGCTTAGAAAGGCAGGCGCTAGGGATGAACCTCGCTGTCACTCACGCACCGCTCAATGGACACACATCTTCTCGTTTTCTCACACACACTTACTCACACATATAGTTTTGAAATTCAAAGTGAAAAATCCCGTGTCTCAAAAGGCCGTGTGAATGGCGGTTGTCAGTGTATTGTACTGCATGAACACAACGGCTGCGCTGACATCGTTGTGGGACCTGTTTTCTCTCATGAGAGGAGCGCAAACGGGGTACCAGGACACTGTGTAATAATAAAGGAGTCCTCCACAAAATACTCTTGGGTGTCACTGGCTCCTAATGAATTGTAAGGATGAGAACAAATCCCATCCAGGGGTTAGCTCTGTTTTTTTCCAAAGTGGAGTAGTATACAGTAGATAACATTCAGCGTAGCCCTGTGGCTTCTGTGTAGGAGCAGAAGTTCCAGCACAGAAATAAAGTTATGGCTTGTGGTGGACAGGGCTGCAACATACATCAACAGCTGAAGCCACTAAAATGTTATATATGGAAAAAAAAAAGTTAAAGTATGTGCTCTATTTTTTAATTTGTTCATCACTTTAACATCAGTTCCTCCTCCAAGGTACTACATATGTTTTTAACAACAGAGGCCCTGAATTCTTACCAATATCAAAACCGCTGTTTAGGTCAGAGATTAAATTAATAAAACATTAATAGAAAACCTTTATTAACCAGAGGACACAGATGAATCCTTTCTGCAAATGAGAAAGACCAAACAGAGATACAGAGGAGAACTTCAATAGATGTTCAGAGAGTTGTTTGATTCATTCATTTATCAAAAACTAGCTTTGTTCTTTAATTGGAGAAGTCTTACTAAAGAAAGAAAATCATACATAAGCACCAATATTCATATGAGGCATCTAAGATTGCACAACATTATGATGAAGCTTATTGTACAGATGGAAACAGTGCAGAAGGACATGGTGGTTCTCAGCTTTAAACCTCAATCTCGGTAAAGTGACATGTTTAACATCCCTTACTCAGAGGTGTATTGCCCAACTTAGGAGAAATTTGATAACCACCTTCATGAGAAGTTGCTTCCGGCTTTGTTGAGCCAGGTCAAGAAAAATTGTTGTTTCACAGAATGACCCCTGAGCTTGTCCCAAACACGTCTATTCAAACAAAGAAATACTGATCTATGTTCAGTGTGGTCTCTACCTGGATTTCCACATCAGTCAAACAATGGACAAGATAGGGTGTTCATATTTACTGCAATCCTGCATGTATGAGCTCATGGTGTGAATGCACTTTTCTTGAATGCAACCTTTAAACATCGTGGATATCATGCCTCTCATGGTCTACCCAAACTATGTTTAAGGCTTCTAAGTATAAAACAGCAGTAAACACAAAAAGGATCGCATTGGTGCCGAAGCAGCTTCCTCAAGTTGGTTGTTCCTGGTGTTTGCCTCTCTGAAATACTACCTCCAGCTTGTACCCACTGTTTGTGTTAGCTTGCTTTTGATGTAGCTTCACGTGAAAGCATTTCCAACTGATTATACTTAATTTTACCAGGTTACATTAAGGAGGCTAGAAATGAAGAGTGTTACCTGGTTAACTGGCTCTCTGAAAACACTGACTTCATTTTCAGCGTAGCTCACCTGACATCATCCAGCAGGGTCTTACAGAATGATAAGTTAGGCTATCTATGAACAGTCCCACATTGAGGAGGACACTTTACAAATCAGAATTGAACATTGAGTTGGGGTGGATTATGAAGGCATATCTGATTGGTTGAAACACCACCGTCTTTGCAGCAGGCTTTGATTGACAGATAAATCAGTGTTGCAAGCATGGTGTGTTTTTTGTATTTTAATTGGCTTCAATCGGAACAGTGATCGTTCCTTTGGATCGCTGCTACAGACGTTGTGCCGTCAAGGACCTGCCTGCTTTCCCGATGCTTCTACTATCAGTTTCACCTCTGTCCATCTCTCTCTTTCTGCATCTCCCTCTGTCCTCTCTCTAAACCCAATGCAGTAGCAGCAGATTACCATTTATATGAATCTGGTTCCAGGGCTGCAACGATTAGTCGACGTCAACAAAAATCGATAATGAAAAAAGTTGACAATGAATTCCATTGTCGACTATTGTCGCCAGACTTGTGTTTTTTTCCAGTGAAGTGAGACATCTTACTTCATTATGATCTCTGCAAGAGTCACACATGTGCAATCGTGTCTCCGCCGAGCGGTGGGGTATTCAAGAATGGAGGCCAGCGTCCCATACAGCAGCTACGAGTACACGCTTAAAAACCTCCAAAGTTTAGGAGCGCTTAGATAAGGCAAAAATGTTTTATCCGATTAGTCGACTAATCATTTTAATAGTCGGTGACTAGTCGACTATTACAATAGTCGTTAGTTGCAGCCTTATCTGGTTCTGTTCAAGGTTTCTGCCTGTTTAAAAGAATTTTTTCCTCTCCGCTGTAACTTGCTAAATGCAGCAAAGATTGGTTAAATATAGGATGGGAGTTGGTCTTAACCCTAAGACAAGGGGACTTAGAGTGTTTTTTGACTCTTTTTTTAAAGTGTAAAAATCTATTGCATCTTTTAGTTATCATTATCACAACCTCAAAAGTCTAAAATATAGTGATAATTAAATTTATTTGCAATACATTTGCGAGTCACAGTAAGCTTATCAGCAGTCATATACAACAGCTGTACATTTTATGACTTTTTTCTTGAGAATAGATTGAATTGACTTGGCTCAAGTCCTGCAGAGTCAATATCAAATGCCTGATGCAGCAGAACCTACCCGGGCCTCTAACTTCCTCCACATGGCGTGGAGTGTGAATCCTCCCTCCTGTTAAAACAGACCCATAATGCTCTCAGCCCTGAGTGTGCATGCCTGCTTTTGTCTTTGCTGGTGTCTGTGAGAGAAATGAGCTTCCCATTCAGTGTAGCTGGAGATTGATTGTCTGTGACGGGGATGATGTCCATTCAAATTTTTCCAAAGACAAAACAAGCTGGGGGTCCGTCTCCCTGCCTCTCAGTTGATTGGTAATCCCTTGGGTTAATCTGTTGTTTGTCGTGCTTGTTGAGACTGCAGTGTCTCAGTTTCTGTGTGAAAGTGTGTGTGTGTGTTTGGCATTTTGTTGAGGTCTAATCTCGGATGAGTGAAAATAGTAGTGGCACACAGTTAAAAAGAAGTTGTAAGGTAATGTTTGACGGGATGCCACCCCAAGGTCACTGAATATTCAATCTTCCGTTTAGCTTGAGGGGAACTTTTCTCGCTGTTAAGCGGCATAATATTTTATAATTCTGATTTCCCCTTCATTCTTAAGCGCCAACCCCTCCTCTTCCACCTCCTCCTCCTCACACCCTCTCCCTCTGTCTGAGTTCCCAGCAGGGAGGGGAAGCTAGGTTAACTAACTGAACAAAGTCAGAGTGAATTGCAGGAGGACAAAGGCAGGCAGGAGTGGGGGCCATGCCAATTGGAAGGTGTAGCCGGCAGCACAATACCAGGTGAAGTAGGGTCTTGTTGGGGGTCCATCCCAAGCAGGTCAAAGGTCATGGGCCTTATTAGATCTGAAGTGAATGAAAGGACTTGTTTGATTGAGAAAGGAAGTTGAAAAATCGTTGAGATGAGGAAGGAGGTGTTCACCTGTTTGAATAGCTCAGACGGGGGTTTCTGCTGTTTCCCCCGGCATTATGTCTGACCTGCAAACAAAAATCTGACGGGCTGTAAGCTCATGGTGGGAGTCACAACACACACATAATGCACTCTGAGCTGGAAAAGAGGAGGCTGTTCTGATCGGTAACACATGCAGGGCAAACTCAATGACACAATGACACATGTCTAGACAGCCACAGATATAGCAGAGTTTATATGCAGGTGCATTGACTCATCGTCGGGATATAAATGCTGCTGCCTTGTAACACATATTTACATCTTCGATCCTGCAGCACACTGAGAAAAAAATCAACATGGGAAGACTTGCAGGAAAAAGACATTTCTGCTTTACGAAAGGATTTATAGAGGAAAGTAAAGCAGTGAAAAAAAGGGGGCATGTATCAAAGTTTACCAGCCTTAATAAAATTCCACATTAGAATTTGTGTTTTATGTTGCCTACCAAGGAGCTTTAAAGGTATTTTTAAGCTCATACTGTTTAAGTGATCCTTTGTGTATAAACGCGTAACACCCTCCTATTAATTTACTACATATTACCCAATAAAAGCAGTGGAAGTACTGAGGTAACATTCGGGAAAGAAGTGAAGGGAATGTGCATAAACTACTTACTCCACCCATGGTTAGGGGCTTTCAAATCAAATGCACCTCATCAGCTGTCTAAAGAGCTCTCCTGAGGTCAAAAAAGAAAAGAAGCACTGTTCAAACAAATCAACAATGCATATTCTGTGTACACACTCAACAATTACTTACAAATACACACTAACCACTTAAGTTTATGCACGCATGCCTTCACACAGAATGTGCCCCCTGCACTCTGCACAGATAGGAGTGAAAATGAGGGGACCCCTAAACAGCATACAGGAAACAAAGGTGATGAATTCCGTGTGCGGGGCCATCGAGCCGGGCTCATAGATACCTTATCTTGGGGGATTGATAGGGAGAGGGCCTTCCTCTTAAACACTCTACTGATTGTTTCCAAATGTCCTCTCAATGGGGGGGTTAGGGGGAGGCAAAGACAGCGACTCAGGGGCAGATCTTGCAGGCTTTTTATTGGTCCCGTCCGGGGGAACAGAGAGGGAACGGCAACTCTGTCATGGCTCTCCTGCCCCAAGTTGCAGCTCGAGCTTAACTACCAGTCAGATTGCATTACCCAGGCAGTAAATCTAAGTACCGGTTAACGCAAATAATCAAAAGCTAATACTGCTCTACGAAACCACTTTATGTATGTCTGTGGTCAGAGCTATGCTTGCAGGCACAAAGCCATGGCTCTCTGTCCTCCTGGCCTCTGCCAGACTCCAGCTCACACTCTCACGGCTATTGTAACCTACGCACACTCACAATCTCCATATACTTATTGTCCATGTGTCCCGTATGGCGTGTGCTACTCCATTTTTGCAGCGTGTGTGTATAAATCTCTCCTCTGCCTGTGCACCGTGGTTCAAAGGGTAATGTGAAGGTGCGGTCTGCTTTGAGAGCTTATTACTGGGTTAAGCGCTAAAAAACGTGGGCTGGGACGGTAACACTGTTGCTCTCTTCCAATTACTCCATATTGCCACTCCAATTAGAGTGGAGCAGGTCCAAAACCAGAACTGAGAGTTGCCAGGTTTGGAGAGAAAGAAAGCAGAGGCCCGGGTGGCAGTAATGAGGTCTTAACCCCGACTTTGCTCTATTATGTCATAATGCTTTAATTTAAGCCATATGATAGGCTGCTGTGCACTCTCATGTTATTGGAAAGTCAATATTTGTGAGCTTGCCCTGTCTGTCCCCCTCAGATGTGGCCTATGGAGTAAGAGCAAAAAGGCAGAGATGTCTGGGGAGTAAATGATTGACAGTGAGAGGACCCCGTCAGGTTGCTCAGGGAGGTTGTTACTTGTAAGGTGATGGCATTCTGCTTCTTTGTACAATTATTAAATAAGAGAAACAAGTGTGCTGCATTAACCCCGACTTCACCATCTGATACTATTTGATCAAAGGGGGAAAACTTTCATACTATTGTTGATTTACTCTACTTCAATCACTCTTTTTCCCCTCTTTTGAATTCGTAATATGGTTATGATTCATGTAACCATTTACTGATCAGGGGGTGGGAGAAAAAATCGAGCATAGTATCGCGATATTTTTTCTGGTGATATTGTATTGTCACATTTACCAAGTATTGAATTTTTCAAATTGGCATAAGTAGAACTTAAAGTAAAAAACTTTGAAACAAAGTTTTGACTCAGTTTGTCCTTGGATCAGTGTAAGTATTTACAGCAACTTGTGTTTTTGACTGATTAACAATGTTAAATACCATGATATTATTACTGTATTGTGATATGTCTTGCTTCATGAGGTCCTTGCAAACATACAGCTATATTGTATCATATCGTATCAAATTGTATTGAATCGTGACACATGTATCGTGATATGTATCGTATCGTGAGGTCCTTGCCAATACCCACCCCTAGTACTGATGGTTAATATTTCTATTCTTCTCAGTTTCTTGCTTAAAAAAAGTGCTTTCTGCCACACAATAATTTTCTAAATGACATAAAGTCTGCATTTCATACATTTAATACATCTTTATAGGTAGGACCAAAGGGAAGGGGTACATCTAGCTCTTTACATCCAAATGTTTTCGAAAACAACTCATTTTCAATGTGTGAAAAACAAACCTTTGTCAATAGCAGACATTGCATAAGCATGCCAGACCAGTTTAAGGTGATACTGTGTAATCCTCTGTCTTGTCAAACACCACAGAAGGATATTGTAGGCATGATTATAGGTCATCTTGATTGATTGACAGATGTGTACACTTAATAACGGGGAAAACACAAAAGACAGGAGATTTGTTTGTGTGGATAGTTAAAATGTAGAGTTAATACTTCGTACTAGGTTTCCTATCAAACGTGTAATTAAACCTAACCCTCCATCTTTGATTAACCGCTAAACATATAGAGAACACTTCCTGTGTAAAAGTTGAGGTTCAGACATCCAAGTCCCCAAAACCTCACTTTCAGCTGTCCTCACAAATACAAACAAAACAGAATTACTTAAAACTTCCACCTTTATTTTCCAAAATCTTTTCCTTCAATGACCTAAAACTGTGTTTACATGGTGACGTCAGGCCAAAACTCAGGGAAGAACCATACTTTGCTGACAGCTATTTATTTCTCTGTATTTGTATTATTTAACACTCTGTCACTACTGTACAGTCATTAGATCCCAAATGTGCAGTGTCAAAGTAAAGTGTCACCATTAAAGCACTTTTTTGAGTACTGTTGAGCTCACATTAACTAACACAGTATTTGTTAATAATGTGTACAGTTTGAAGGTCATATT
The DNA here is from genome assembly GCA_962446985.1 of Xyrichtys novacula. Classification (NCBI taxonomy): domain Eukaryota; kingdom Metazoa; phylum Chordata; class Actinopteri; order Labriformes; family Labridae; genus Xyrichtys; species Xyrichtys novacula. Next base: position 16,972,881 of record OY660873.1, on the reverse strand, counting down.
TTAAATTAGCGTGACTCCTCGTATTTAATTGAGTTAATTACCATGGTAATAATCTCAGATCACATCCTGGTCAGTAATTGTATTGTAATTGCTTTCACGTTGCATAATAATGATACAGTCCATCAATTTCTGTCATTGTATAATTACAGCATGGGATAGTTAGTTATGATCGGGACAAACATGCTATTTGTTTTTTTGTTTTTAATGAAGAGAACTTACTTTTGAAGGAAGGGAGGACATCGGAGAGTTAATCATGGACTGATGAAACGCAATAGTTAAATATCGTCATGACTCATTTATTTCCCTGAAAGTGTTACCTTTAGGGTGGACTTGCTGTGCGGTACTGCATGCGGCATATGCTACACATCAGACTGCATTTGTGTTCTTCTCTTGTTTACACCCGCACTGACTAAAGGAATGTTTTTCTTACTGTTTTACATTGACGTCTGCAGGGTATCTTTTTCATACCCAGCTTTGTTCATTGTTTGAAGATGTCAATTGAGCAATAAAAAGGGGAGGCATGTGGGATATATTGGATTAGACATCTTGCATATGTATGCTCATATGCTTCGTATTACCTTATGCTAAACTTTAGTATGGGGTAGGAGATTGAGCTTTGCACATGGAAGTCAGTCACCCTTAAACCCACAGATAAATGCGGCTCACTCATCCAAAGACGCTGGGGAATAGATAGTGTTCTCCTGGAGAAGATTGGAGAGAAGAACACTGGGATTAAAAAAGACACTTAAAACATGCTTTTGCATAGTGACTGAGAGGGCAGTGTGTGAGAAGATGGTAGAGGCAAAACTAGACAACTAGACAGGCTCAAAACAAGAGTGATAGATGAGGCAGGGCAAGACAAAGACGGATAAATGGGGGAGAAGAGGACAAGAGAGAAAGACTAAATCAGTCAGAGTGAATGAAAGAAAAGGCAGAATGAGCTGAGGAGGTGGCGAGAAAACTCGATGCCCTGTCTCTGGTACGTGCCGGGGGAGACAGATTTCCCGACGGACTGTTCCCAAGTGTCCCCCTGCAGTCTGTAATAGGATTTTCCAGGCTGCAGCAGGTAGTCTGTGAGGGAACTTTGTTCATCGGTGCTCACAGATAAGGGTTAATGCAGCCCAAAGGTTCCTCCACTATACACAGCGCTCTGGGAGACTGTCGCTCCCTCCTCGTCGGCCTGCGTTGTCAGCACCAATCCGTCACAAAGGATTTCTTTCAGCAAACTCAGCAGCCATTTCTGACATCTCCAACAAACTAATTGTTGTCTACAGACCTGGCAAGCCCTGTGAAGTCCTAACGAGTTAGCGTCTTCTGCACAGATGAGAAAAAAAAAATTACAAAATCTATTTCTCAGCTGAATTACACTTTGTCATCAGCACGAAATGAGAGAGACGAACAGAGGCGGAGAGGATGCCATGATGCAAGGACAGACCAAACCAGAGTCTCTAAGAGGAGGGTCGGTGTCATTTGTATCCTCCGGTCCAATTGTTCTTATTCCAAGTTGTTTTATGGCCGCTTCCTTACCCTGCACACCACTTTATGACAGGCATTGTAATGTCTTCAGAGTTCTGGGCAGTCTCTTATTGGGCCATACAGTGCATCTCTCTCTGGCTCTGAGTGACAGTGGGACAAGGTCCAACCACCAACCAGGACACAGAGCCATAAATCATCATGCTGGCACCAGTCTCCACTTCCTGAACAGCTACCAGTTCCTACAGGGGACAAAAAGGCCTTTGTAGACTGAAAAGGCAGAACTACCTCTTCTCTTCTTTGAGGATTTTGAGCTCTATGAGAAATTCCTACAAATAAGAGGATAGTTTACGTACAAACTTCTCTCTTTCTCAGATTAAGACTAAACTAAAGCGAAGGGCTTCTGAATTGAAACACCTGTTGAGCAGCAGTTCTTGATCAGATCAGCCACTGTTTGTTTACATACATCACCATGGAAACCTCTCATTGACGTTACTTCACCATGATAAAGTCATCAGCCTTCAGAGTCCGCAGGAGTCCAACTTGGCGATTTCATCACTGTGTAGTGATGTGTGAAGGCACAGACTGCCAGAGCTGTGGCGGCCCTCGCCAAAGGTGGCCTCCCTCCATCCCTGCCTCCCGCCTTTTACATTCCTCATTTCCACCAGTCTCCCTGTGTGTTTGGATGGCTCCACCTCACTGTCAGGCTGTGAGGGACGACTGTTTTCCTTTCAGGCCAGATCAAGACAGCAGATTGGCCCTGGGGGGCCCAAAGATGTGAAGCCTCTGACACGTCCCGTAAATCTAGGGTGTCCCATCTCCACTGCTCGATCTGTGCGCGGCAATGAGAACACCAATGAGGCGTGAGGATGAACATTCCTCAGGCCGTTCTCACACACGAACCCCTGGGTTTTTGCTCGGAGAATAATACTTTGCGGCCGGACTTTTCAGACTGCGGGACTGTCCACCTCAGCAAAAAGTCTGTCTCCCCACTCCTGCAGAAATAAGTCCCTGAACCCCAGTCTTTTAGCCGTAAAAGTTTTCACAGGGAGGGTGCTTGTTTAGCGTATGCGCTTGTGTTTGTCTTAAATGATGAATATGAAATGGTGTGTTATTCTACTGTCTATGAGAAGCAGTCTCTGACTGTCTATGTTGATATACTGAATTCTCTCATTTCTTTGCAGGCCTGTTTCATACAGAGCTCTTTGGTTACAAGCAGACAATCACAATCACATCCCTGCACTGTATCCTTGGAAATGTGCAAAAAACAACATTGAACGCCTGTTTGATATGTGATATGTGGCGTTTGTACCTGTTTAAAACCTTTATTTGACGCCTATCTCTGTAAGGCATTATAAATATATGTATAATGCATTATAATCATGTTATAGCACTGTATAACCATAATTATAAACACTCATAAATGATCATAATGCTTTATGGCAATAATAAAAACACATTATAAAGCATTTTTAATGACTTACAAGGTCAGGTATTATAATGTGTTATAACTGTTAACAATAGTTGCATTGCATAATCTATGTGGGCATTGTCAATGAGTTGTTAACAGTTATAACGCATTATAGTACCTGCCCTTGTAAGTCATGATAAAATGCTTTATAATGTGTTATGATTATTACTATAAAGCATTATGATGATTTATGAGTGTTTATAACTATAGTTATACGGTGCTGTAATGTGATTATAACACATTATACGCATATTTATAATGCGTTATAGATAGAGATATGTGTCAAATAAAGTGTTACCAGAATCTATTTTTGCTCCAGTTTTCTTGGTTATCTTTGAGATTTGTGAATGTTAACCATTTTTTCACCTGCGTTTGGGAAAATTCACCGAAAACCACAAAGACAGGCAGTTGCCGTCGCATATGTGTGGCAGAAAACTGAGGCAAATAAACTGACCAACCAGCAGCAGACAAACCAGGCCCCGGCCAGCCCATGTGACCCCTCTTCTTCTCACCCACCCAGCAGCTTCAGCCATGTTAGCCAGATTTTTCACCCAAATGGTAATGCAGCCTGTCATTTTCACGCAGCCTCCAACCGCTCTGTCTGTCCAATCCGTCATAGCGTGCCGCCGGCCGCATAAATAGGCCTGCCACTCTCACTGTCATCTGAGTAACGGATGTCCTATCGTTACCACAGGGTGGGACCAAGTAGCACTCAGGTCCACTTTTGCTCCTCCTCGTTTTTTCCTCCATCCTCCTCCCTCCTTCACCTCTCACCACCTCATCCCAGTGATGGGCCTTTTGTACCTCACTGGGACTTTAAGGTGAATGTGTATTTCAGAGAATACAGGCATGTGTTTTTTTTCTCCTCTCTCTCTGTGCGATGAATGCTCCCCCCAATCTCCCATCAAGAGTCAAAAGCAGAGGTATAATAGGAGCAGGGGTGGGTGGAAATAAATTGTGTCCTGGACTGGTAACCTAACAGCCATCATAAATAATGTAGACCTATTTGAAGGGGAAGATGGGGCATTAGAAGCTATTTACACTGCAGGAGCTCTGCTATCGATCAGCACGAGGCGTCCCATAGATAAGAATGGGATGATGTCATGGTTATTTATGGTGATTCGCGATGGAAAGGCCACAAAAGGGATTTGGGGGCGACAGCATCATCAGTTTTTTGGGGTGCAGGGGCTTTGATGCATACTGTCATCAATGGAACAATCCTCAGAGTGGTTAAGGGAGGTGGGCTGCAGGAGAAGCATGCCGCTGACATACACATAACAATCTACACACACACATTCAGAGGCTTGGACCTAAACATGAAGGCTTGGACATGGACCAACCCGTACACATCAATTCTTCATGCATACAAACATGCACGCACACACTGATACATTATAAGATAAATGCTCATGCTGTGATCAGGGTCATTGAAAAGTAGAGCAAGGGGATGGCTCAGAGGAGATACAGTACATCAGTGTCTTTCTGCTTCACGTATAGCCCAGTACATAAAAAGGAAGTGCAATAAAACACACCGGCTCTCCTCTGGTGTGCTGTGAAGTGAGCCAAAGGCTAAATTCAATATAAGTCTGAGACAGAATTACCAGTCAGGGATCGCTGGTCAGGTCACATGAGTACATGAACCTCAGTTGTGTTAGATGAAAATTTAGGGACTGTGGGAGACTGGGACTAGCCGAGGTGTGCCTTGGGATTTCAGTCCATGTTGCATGTTCAGTAGATAGTGGAGAAATATAGAAACAACTTCTAAAAAAAGGGAAATGTTATTAATGAATCTAACTTTTGTCAAGTATTGTTGCAATCTGGCAGAGAACGCTGTGATGTTGTGATTGAAGCTACATGAGGAAATTAACAGAGCTACAATCATACCTATCATCATATTAGGGCTGGGCAATATGGGAAAAAGTTTATAAGAATACATTTTTTTTCATATCAGCTGATATTGATATATCACGATTTGAAAGTTGAAATTTAACAGTGCTTATTGGTAGCATGTCTTTTGCAATACAATAAGCTACTGCATCTGTGAGGTCCTTGAGTCTCTTCAATGTTTTGTCATAAGGTGTTGCGCTAGAGCAGCGGTTCTCAAGCGCTCCAACACACCTGATTCAAATGATTAGCTCGTTATTAAGCCATTACAGAGCTTGATAACGAGCTGATCATTTGAATCAGGTGTGTTGGAGCAGGGAAACATCCAAAACATGCAGGACAGTGGACCTCGAGGACTGGACGTTCAGAACCACTGCGCTAGAGAAAGCCAACTGAAGGTGGTGAAAAAGATTTGTTGTTCCCCAACTTTGCGAGAACATGTTCTCTACATAATTTGCACATTACTCTTCTTCACTTCCGACCTCAAAAAAACAAAATACCGCCACACCACCGACGTTTTCGTGCCAGTGTTGCCGACGATGCTGTCATCTGTTGAGCCTTCATCTGCATTTCTACCGAGGGTAGTGCTCATTTTCTTGTTTTCTCACCAACAGTGCTATTGGCTCCACGTGTTAAAGTGCTATGGTTGCTGCAGCCTGCTACTACGCAGTTGTTTGCTACTTGGTTGTAATTCAGCACATGATTAGTTCAGACGCACACCCGAAGCAACTCCCCTTTTCATTGGCTCTTCATATAGTCTACCAAAACATGGCAGAATACTGACTCTTGAGAGGCATATTGACTGCGTTTTATATTGATATTGAAGGAAATTAATTTTCGATATCATTGTTTTATCGCCCAGCCCTACATCATATACTAAAACGGTTCACTTGGCCTATTGATGATAAATTTATAAAATTGCTCGAACCGTTATATACCTATCATCATCGAAAAATGATGCCTTGTTGCTAAAAAAGATTTTTTCCCCCAAAAATACTTGCATAAATATTTAACAAAAGGACTCAGCGGGGGAAAAGGAATTGCTAAATCAAACTTTCAGTGAATTTATCATAAATACCCCTGATTTACTCACATACTGTATGTTAATGTACGCATTTATTTCCAAGAGGAGAGAAAATAGTACAACTACATAAAGCGAGAGTCCCAGAGCTGAAGGGGGTTTGGTGGAGCGGTGGAATGAGGAGAAGAAGAAGAAGAAGAAGAGAGGAAAAGCTGGCACTACTCCACAGTGTTTTCTGACGCTGGCCCCTCAGAGCAAGAACATTATTGCGAATATTAGTTCAGAACTTCTGGCACCCATCCAGATACTGGCCTCTGCCTGTGCAAGGGGGGTTAGCAGCAGGGTTCAAGCCCCATCATACACACACAGGCATACACACCAATACTACCATTAACCAACACCACCCCCCATCTCTGCAGCACACTCACAACTAGAAAGGCTCTACAACAACAAGATGTGTGGAGCCTGAAGTCCTGCCCAGCCCTGATAACAAGTCCCAGCTTTTTAAAAATAAGCAAACACATGTGGCCGTTTGATGTCCTCTTATCTCTACTAACTTTAAATTCTCTGAGAGTTTCTCCAGCGAGATCAAATTCAGTAATTAATCTGCCCGCGTTTTATGAATTATTATTGAGCTAAAGTTTTGCTCAAACTCCAAAGCTCGCAGCTGTGAGCGTGCACCAGTGGCGTTTCAGGAAAACTTCTTTCATGCTGCTAATGAGAAAGTGGCGGAGGAGCCTGGAAAAGTCAGCTGAACTCTGTGGGGACTTCTCTTTTGTTTAGAAACTCAGATTGTGTGGTTATTATTGGAGGAGCGATGAGGAAGTATCCTGGGATTTATTTTCTTTTATATACCTTTGCAAATATTGCAGTTGTGTGTTCGTTTTTGGACCTTTAGACCAGGTCATACGCAGTTAGATTTGAGTCTTTTGTTAGTACTCCAGTGTTGTTTGAATGATGTAATGAGCTAAATGAATACAGGAAAGGGAAATTATGAAAATGTAAAAGTTGTCAACCAAATGGAGTCTCGTTGGCGCTTCAGGTCAGGTCAAGAGTATTGATGCCAGCGAGCAGGCAGATTTCAGCCTGGCACAAAGTTGAAATAACACACAAAGCACACAAAGAGACCAAAGCAGAAGAGTTTGGAGCAGCAGAAAGGGCACCTCCTGTATAGGGAGGAGGAGGGTGTAAGGTCTATTCATGAGGAACAAGGAGACACAATACAACAAGGGTCAATGCTGGGTCAGCAAAGTCCATGAACTGCAGGGTACAAGTGGTGGCAGGCAGCATGAGCCTGCGCAAGATAGACAGGTGAGCTGTTTGCAGTTTAATACCACAGGAATGTAACTCAGAGAGGCATTTCTGTGCTCAGCTAAGGGAACCAGGGTTCAGATCTATCTGTAAAGTAGCAGTAATAAATGATTTCTGGTTGTGTGTAGTTGTGTAAAGACTCAAAGGAGTACGTTTTTGAAGTTAAGACTTCTAAGGGGTGTGTTAAGGTCTTTAGACAAAGGTCATGTGCCTATAAGTATCTCTTTGACCTGTCACCCATGACCCCACAGACAGCCAGCACAACAAGGACCTTAGAGCTGGTTACTAGGGAAACAGGGTGCCCATGGGTCAGTGAGGGGACAGATGCATCATACACAATAAAAAGTAAGGTTGGTAATATGGTTAAATAAGCCTACAGACACCTGCACATGTGTGTTTTCAGGTTCAGATAGTGTGATAAGAGTGTGACTGCCTGTTTCCTAAGCAGTGCACATTATGAGGAGGCACATTAGGTGTTTTTTTTGCTGTTTTATTAGATTAAAAAAAAGAAAAAAAGCAGCCCCCTCGAGCCTGATGAGGATGAGTCGTTGGGCTCCCAGGTCTCTATCCCAGCCAGCCTTGGGGTGGGAGGGAAGTCGGGGTTTTGTCTCTCACCCGCCTTTTGTTAGAGTACCCCCTGTAATAAATCTGGATCTGGTAAATAGCCCATGAATAAAGGGAGATTTTATCCTTGGTGGCACAGGGAAGATTTAGTGGGCAGAGGCAGCGTCGCCTCTCTTCTGAACAACTACAAAGTGGTCACTCAGCGAGCCTTAAGAGGCATAAAAAGCCTGCGGTAGTTCATTAAATCTCCAGCATGAAGATGGGACCACTGCGGCGGTGATTTACGGCAGTCAGGTGCATATAGTGGCAGTGGCACTCAGCCCCACCTCTCATTCTCTGTCTGTCCCAATGAGGAAATAACCATAACATGCTGCGCTATTTATTGATAGCATTGTTGGGATACACACAGAGACACAGGGACACTGTGGGGAGGGAGAAAGGGATCAGACAAAGGAGGAGTGACCAGTGTGGTAGTTTTTCAACCCTTGTTTCTTTTTGTCACACGCTGAAGAAGAGAGATCATACCTGAGTCTTTCTTTTGATTGTGGGTCTCTTTTTAAGTTTCAAGGTGCATGTGTCTGACACTGAGGCTCAGTTGAAGGTTTAAAAGGTAAAGGAAAGCCAGAGGTTGAGCAAAAAGAGTGAACTTTGGACTCTGAAACTGGTTCAGACTGTTCAGTGTAGGGGATCTTGTCTGCTGTCATTGTCATCACAACTTTTCTTTAGATAACTGAAAACAAAATACAAACATTTGACTGTGTTCATGAAGTAAAGCCGTGTTAAATGTACCTTTATTTGATTTAATACCTTTTATTCACTTTATGACTTCAGTTGTCTTTTGTATGCACATGAAAATGGGCGTGAAGACATTTCTCATAGGTGAATCACTCTTACAATATTATCATCAGATCAGATTTATCCCTCACTGTCTTTATCTGATCAACTCTCTCACATTCAGTCTCTCATGATGGGGAACATTAAATATTTGTCTTCAGATTCTTACAGAGTATGAATGAGTCTTTGTACTTTTCTTGTGTCAATACTCAAATAAATACATCCCCAGGCATCAACATTAGTTAAAAGTGCAGCATGTATCATCAAGGGCAGTAAAGTCCTAGTCGACTTATTGGTTGATACCTGCTGAGTCGACCAGAATTCTGATTGGTTTGGACTCGTTTTTTTTTTCCAATTTACAGTCTATGGTTAATTTCATCAAGAGGAATGTACCAAGTGCTAATGGGGGTGTTTTCAGAGCACCTCCGTTTCACAGTCAGTCTCAGAACACGCCCCTTGTTTTCACCATTTTGGATTCGCCCAACCCACTGAAGACGGGCAGGAGACAGCAAGTTTGAAGAGCGTCCATGTTTATCAACCTACAGTGGTTTGCTGAATATGTGTTTTTATTTTGAGTTTTCAAATTTTATCATGTTTAATTGCCGTCTTGTGCTGATATCAGTATATTTTCACCCGAGCCGTGCTCTGTCAAGTCGTCTCCCCGCCGCAGAAGGGTTTGCCGTCAGTCGAAAAAATCAGTCGATTTTTGGTGAAAAATTTCAGGGTTTTAGACGACCAAGAATTTCATTTGTTAATTACAGCCCTAATATCATCATAACATACCCTGCAAAGACGTGATATTGTTGTCATAGATATAACTTGTATTTATATTTATTTTTTAACATGTCTTTAAATGTCTGGGTTTCTTGTCAAGTCCTTCAGTAAAAACTCAAGCAGATGCTTTACAGAAAACATTTCATATTGCAGAAAAAAACAAAAACTGTCTGCTTAAAATCAGTGACACAGTTTTGGCTGCATACGTTTTCTAATTCACTCATTTTTGCCATCAGCCTTCATGGTCTTTCCTCTCATGCAGTAAAGTTCACAGGAAACTTTTATTTTATCATTCATGAAAGAAGTTTTCCACATAGATTCCCTCACAGACTACACTTCTCTGCAAGTTAGTTTCAAAACTTACCAAACCTGTGATGTTTATACCCCGTCTTTCAGTCCTCCACTATTGCAGAAGGTCAAAGCAAAGCGAATCTGTTAATCTTTTCAGTGAAGGACAGCATAAGGGCAGATAAATGGTGTTTACCATGGAAGTACTGGACTATGACTCTCCAAATAGGATGATTTAGACTTGAATTAATCAAATTCTGAAATGTCAAGTTTCCCTCTGTTTCGCAGTTCCTCTCTTTCTCCTCATTTTTCTCCTTGTCCCGCTCTGTCATCCGCCCTGTCCTCTCCTCTCCTCTCTACCCTTCATCCTCCTCTCTTCTTCTCTCTGATGTCAGTATAAAGATGTAGGGCCTGATCAGTGGGAGCTGATGTCCTAATAGAGAAGTAATGAGAATAGATCTGCTGGCTGCCCGGCTGTCTGCGTGTCCCGGCGTGCCGCTGTGTTCAACCACTTATGAACGACACGAGCAGTGAAAGAGCGATGTGCTCTGGCCCTTAGCACAAAGATAATATTCACTGTTTTATCCACCTCTGCCTGACAAATGACTGTCATTAATCAGCAGCCACAAAGTCCGCCTTGTGTGTGTGCGTGAGAGTGTGTGAATGAGTCTAAGTGGTAAAAATAGAGTGAAGAGGTGAATTTAGAGCTTGTGCCTCACTGGGTATTAGTGCAAGGATGAAGTACAGACACAGAGATGCACACCTTATAGCTCTTGCTTGATAAGAAGGAAGATGATTACTTTATCGGCCAGCATGGCTGCAAGATTTAATCCCTTCTGTGAGCGAGTGTGTTTAGTTTAGCTTAACAAAATGGGACTGAGTTGAAAAGAATCCAAGAAGTGCAAGTGTTGAGAAAAAAGAAGAATCCAGAGAAAATGTGAGGGACAAGTGGGAGGGTAAATAAATGTGGAGGTTAACAGGCACAAAGGGCCGGTGTGAGGCTGGTTGTTGGCCCTCTTAGTAGATGAGGTGGCAGAGAGAGAGAGGGCCCGAGGAGGGCCTTTGTGTGAATGAATGCGTCTCAACCTCCAATGTTATCATGATGGCGAGTCATTAATCACAATCCTGACAAAATACACAGTGACCAAGAATCACACACTTGGCAGCCAAGCGTACATGCAAGCACACACAAACACACACAGACACACACAAGCGTTCTGCACTCACACAGTGTGTGTTTGTGAGTTCGTGTTGCTCTCTAATTCACCTGCCCTGCTCAGAGACAGATATCTCATCCCCTCTGGAGCTCAGCTGTGATTGCAGGATAAGAAGTAGTACAACATGGCAGAGTAAAAAAAACAAAAAGCAGCTGAAAGAAAATGTGCTCACCCTGATTTATTTTCCGTTTATTTGTACCAAAATATCAAATCATTTTTTATGCAACACCTTTCCTGTTCGAGTAACAAGCGACATAAAATTCTTCTCTAAATCAAATTGCTGTAAGGGAGGTCTAAGTAGTCGTCTGTGATCAGAGTTGGCAGCCAAGAGCTGAGAGCAGTTGGCCTACACAGAGGCTCCACTCTCTGAGTTGGCTCTTGGCCTCGGTCCTTCCCTCTGGCCTCAGTCTGGCCTCGGTCTGGGCTTAGTTGTCCCCAGCTCAGCCAAACCTCCACCACATCCCCGAGGAGCATCACTGCATCTCTGATCTGCGCTCTGCTGCTGCCCTGCCAAGTACACACTCCAACTGCCCAACTAAATCCAGGCATGACCTGACAGGCACACTGCCCCGACTGTGAGCAGAGGCTCACCCCAAACACAACCTACCTCCTCCTGTGACCTCCTCCCTTTTGCACATCTTAAAGCCTGATACTCTTGTATTTTTAATCGCCATCTGTTGCCGTTCCTGACACCGTTTCACACACACATAGCTCAAGTCATTGACACTGGCAGCCCTTTCTTATGCACTCATACCAATAACAGAACAAATGACTAGATGTTTTGTTGCATGTTGTCATAGTGAACTTTCTTACACTTCTCATTTACAACTCTCTCAGGCTCTTTCCTCTCAGTAAGTGAAGAGAGTTCATTCATTTGCTTGAATCCCATTTAGGGCAGAGGTCTTCTCTTTCCAATTCCAATTTTTTTTCCCTTTTTTTCAAAAAAGCAAACAAACAAAGTATAACTTCATAAGTAGTGCCAAACGATAATTACACTCCCACTTCTATCTATATTTTGTTTTTTAAAATTATTGCTCCGAAACAGGTGTTGTTCTGCATTTGCACAAGGAAGTGAATTAGAGTTGGGTGGTGATAAGGTATTAAGGTATACCGGCGGTGTCTTTCAAGACACTGGTATCGGTTTTAATACCGTCATTACGCCAACGCTATATTTTGTATGCCTGGAGTGTTATTAACTTCGTCAAAGTTTGTCTGATCAGAAAAATTTCAACGGTGTTGGAAAGCTGAGAGTTGTGGGCATGTGCCTATATAGGAATTACTATGGTAAACGTGACCATATGAAGTAGGCAGTCATTGCAAAACACAGGAAGTACCAGCAGAGCACTACACGGCTTCTCAATACCGTAACTCCTTGAAAGATTGCTCAATCTGAAGAATTCCAATGCTGACAGACAGCTGAGTATCTGTGCTTTCTGTCAATACATGATGTATGGTATATATTACGGTAATCTTCGATGGTACCACCATAACCGCAACTTTGACAGGGGCGAGGGAGAAAAGGAGAGTGAAGTAAGACAGAGCATGCGGAATAGGATTTTTTTTTTTTTTTTTTTTTTTTTTTTTTTTAGAAATATAGTAATAAATAGAAGTAAATAGTAGTAATAAAAAGGTGACTGTGAGAGATGGAAACACTTTTAACCCAAGGACACATCTCCGAATCAACCACCCACCCTGAAGTCATCATTTTTAATTAGTCACGGTAATACCGTATATCACAGTAAAATGTGGAGATGGTATGACGGAATCAAAATTTGGATACCAACCAACCCTAAAGTGATATAAGGACACCTTTTTTTTCATTTGTGTGATCTGTTTTCCACTGTTTATTTGCTATTCTATAACATTAGTCTCTCATAATGTTGTCCGTCAAATATCAACATTTTTTTCACGGTGTAATCTCCACTTGTACTCCACTGATGCAATCCTTTTCTTTCTTTGGTTGGTACTTTGGTGAACCTCCCTTCATGCCTTCCTCCCTCCTATTCTCCTCTGGTACTGTACAAACAAAAAAAACTGTGTTAAGCCCAGAGAGTGGGGAAGCCCCAAATGGGATATGCCCACCAGGGAGCAGCCTGCTGCTGGAGCAGTGCTGCAGCCACAGGGTTGTTTAACTTCAAGAGAGTCCCTGTGTTTCTTTGGTCACTCGCAGGGGAGATCCCGGTCTTTGCTCATGTTCGGTAAGCCAGTCAAAAAAGAGAGATGAGTAAAGAGAAAGTGATGAATGGAATTGGGCAGAAGAGAGATGTGAGATTTTGACTCCGGATTTGACCATTCCTGCTGTTCTCCAATGACTTGCTGCTGACCTGTACAGTTTTTGTACTTGTGTACTTGTGCTTGTGTTTGTGTCCGACCGTCAGCCAGTGTCCTGACAACAATGTGCGGCCTCCACATATGAGAGTGTTTAACAGGGCTGTAGCCGTCGTGTTTAATAGTTCTGGTGATGATAATTGTGGGCTGTGTGACGGATGCCTCGTTAAAGCCGCTGCAGTAACAGTGGATTTCAGGGCTGTAATTGCAGCTCGTTAGGATAATGCCAATCAGGAGCTTTGGCCCGGCTCGACGCCCATGTGCGTTCACTGTGGCCCTTCTCGCAGGCCAACAGCATTCTAGGCTAAACAAAAACATACAGTAGACATCATTTATACTGCATAATGCTCCGTTTGATGCTGTCATGTGGCACTCATCAGAGGAACGTTTTTTAGGTTTGTGTTATTTTTTATCCTCTTAGCTAAATCGCTTGAATTTTTTGTAACCTTTAAAACTAAAGAGGGGATGTTGTTTGTCTGATTCGATATTAATTTGGTTTAAGAGTAACAACTAATTAAATACTCATAGAAGAGCATTAAAACCAACTTCTTCGATGAACTTTAATCTCTTTCTTTCTTATGAATGGAGCATTTCTCCACATTGTTTTATGCACTGTGTCATGCTTGGGAGTATGAGTCAGAGCCAGGTTTCAGCAGGCCTGGAAGTAGGATCTGTGATGTGGCCTCTGTCCCTGTGTGGGGGTGCCCATGGCTAGTGTATAATTTAAGATTTCTGGTGAGCTAAATAGCACTCTGGCTCAATAGCCATCAATATGGCCGCTTGTAAAATGTGTCTGGGACCAGTTGGTGGCTGGCTGGCTTGTTAGGTGCTGGGAATATTTGAGGCAGGTGGTGGAGGGCCGAGGCCAAGGTCCATATGGATCTGATCACAGAACAGTAGTGGCAGCTTATGAGCTTTTGTTGCTTTTTTCCAGCACATGGTGTCCCTCTAGTTCCTTCAGTCAAGAGCTCTGTTCTTGTGGACGTCTGGATATGTCTTTTGGTTTCTACAGTTAATGCCTTTTTGTATATATTTTTTATTTCACATAATGATCCCATTACATGATTCCTGGTTGTTGCTTTTCCTTAGGGTTTATTTTCCAGTTAATAACTATCAAAATGTCATTTTGTCAGTATCATTTGATATTTAAAAACTTTAATGAGCTGTTTGAAAACTGTCAAAAGTTCCCAAGAACATCTGCAGCTTCATGGAGGAGCAAAGAATGAAACCTTCTGGCTTTCCAGACCGCCTGACTTTTAATCACAATGTCATGTTTTCAAAAGAGCTAAATGAATCCCTTCTCCCCTCTTTGTCTTTAACCTCAAATATTTACTGTTGGCGTTGTCTGTTGGCGGCGGGTGAGGGAGGGTTGGAGGAGCGCACAACTCTGCAGTGTGCCTTGGCCAGAAGAGGCAGAATGTGGGCCCAGCTCAGCCCAGCCCCGAGGGCCTGAGTGTGTAGCCGGGCTGCTTAATTGAGATCTCAACGTGACATTGAGCGCTTGTAAATTGCAATGTGCTCGCCAGACAAGAAGCCTTCATCTGAGCTGCAGCCCCACAAACATGTGGTATGTGTGTTGGGAACTCGGAGTGTGTTTCCACTTGTCTACGGGTGTACTTTTACTTTTGTAAAATATCTATTTAAATTATTTCTGTTTGTTTATTAACTTTTAAAAAGCTGTTATTTTTGTCTCACTTCCCTAATAGTGTTGTCACGATTCTAAAAATCCTCGGTTCAATTTAATTTTCGATTCTAGGCTCATGATCCGATTCTTGATTCTTTTTCTTTTTCTGACAGCACAGAGGCGTATGCCATTTTTAGACTAGTCTAGTCTACGATCATTGGTTTTATTCATTACATTTTGTACTGTAATTGTAATGGAAAGCTAGACCAGTAATGGTGTTTTCCCAGTTGTTAATTCAACATCTTTGTGATGCCGGCGAATGTGTGCGGCCATGTTCATCGTGTTACCTGTTGTCGGGTATGCTACATGCACATAGCATAGTTTACACACTGTTGTCTTCTTGTCGACGATGTGAAACTCACTGGAAACACAAAGTATTTCCACACTCGAGATTTGTGAGAGGCAGGAGCAGCTCCAAGTTCTGGTGCCACCTCTTCTTTATCCGCACTGGTCTTAGTGTCATAAGTGGCGTTGGCTTGCGTTGCCTACAATGTGTGGCGTTGTCATTTTCTTCCGCTTTGCACCCCCCGGATATGGAGGGAGGGAATTGCCGAGCTTCTGTTTGATTTTGATTATCAAGACTGTGACATTATTTCATTTGATTTTGTTAAAAAATCGACATTGCGACACCCCTAATCCCTAAGCTACATCATCAAACTACTCTTCACTGCTCATCTCATTTTCATTCCTTTGTTACCACCTACCGTTTGATTTAAAATGAGGCATGACTGGAAAACCTTTTGTGTGGTTAACTTTGAAACATACGACTTATGCATCCTTGTGCAGGTTGTTTCTACGTTTTTTGATTGTTAAACCTGAATAAAAACAAAAGGAGAAAAAAAACCCCGAAGAATTATTTATAGGAGAGAACAAGAATAAACAAGCAAAGTTGAAGAATAGTTTGAAAGTGCACCTTACCCAGTGTCCCATACACGCACACACGTCCCCGTCCACACACTTTCACACACTAATCAGGTTCCAAAAGAACCACAAACACACAGGCACACATGCATGTATACAGACTTGTCAGTCAAGCAGTGGGACTGTTTATATTTAGAAGTTGTAATGAGTGTGATGTCATTTCTCCACGCTCCTGAGAACAATCTGGCAATCTGGATCCTGTCAATCACTCTGCGCCTGCAGGCGTCAGCAGACCGAGGTGGCTGCTGGTGTGTGTGTGTGTGTGCTGGTGCCTAAGTGTGTGTGTAAAGAGAGGAAGGGGGTAAGCTTGGAGAGTGTGTGTGCATGTGTTAGTTTAGTTTTGAGGTTATGATGAGCAACTCTTTAACAAAGACCCAACATATGAGCAGCACATGGTGCCTCACTTGAGGAATGGGCTTCATCATTCTCACCTCATCATCGGAGGGACTGAGCTCGAACACACACCTCAACGCGTACACGCACACCCGTACCCACTCTCAAACACATACCCTCACAAGTCTGACCACTCCACACTTATAAGTCCACCCTGTTGTTCATACACACAGCTGCCACGTGGTAGCAACACACACATTCACTCACCCAAAAACACCCACAGTGCCCCTTTCCCTCTGTGGAAAAAATGGAAATTTGTTTACTTTTTACATTTTTCCCATGCTGCATCAGGCAGAAACTGTGTGATGGTGTTCTTGATGGAGGCTGATGACACTGACCTGCTGTATGTGTGAAATGGTCTAAGTTTCCACTTTGTCTCAGAGTTTTTTTAAATCGTGGTCTGGTTTATAGAGGAAAAACGAGTTTCGTTTCATTTCATTGAGCCGCTACAACTTTGCACATGGCGTTTGAAATACTCTCAAAGTGTCTCACGCGGGGCAAGTCACAAGACAAGCAAATTAAATTAGCATAATTTAACAATAATTGCTGATGACTTTTCTAGAAGTTGCCTTGCAGAGCTGAGGGTAGGACAGAAGGAGGGGGATTGTAGGTGGGGCGGGCAAAGCAGGCAAGACAAGCGGGAGACTACAAAGTGACCAGCCAAGCGACCGCCACTGTGTCTATGTCCTTGCTCTTTTTGTCAAGTGCATGTTAATGTATTAATGAAATGCAAAAGAGGTAGAAGGGGGGGTGGGCATCCATATAAACGGCTAATTAAAATAATGAGGAAGGAAAAAGCATGTAGTGCAGTGTCACTATTGATTAATTCATTCATAAAGAACAGGCGGGCACAGCGGGCACAGCCCCCTGACAGCCCCTCCACTTCACAGTGTTCCCACAACGGCTCAAAAGAAAAGAAGGCTGGCGGGAAACAGAGGCTGACCGACAGGTACATTGTACAGTGTTTGACTGTCAATACACAACAAGATATTCACAGTGGACAGCTGATCTCAGGGGTCAAAGACGGTCAGTAGTCTCAATAGTCTGAGGTCACGAATAACAATATTGGATATAACTGTATCTAGGCCTGGGCGATATGGGAAAAAGTTTATCACAATATTTTTTTTATCGGTCGATATCGGTATCGATATTGGCAGCTTCACGTGTTAAAGTGCTATGGTTGCATTTAGCTGCAGCCTGCTACTACACAGTTGTTTGCTACTTGGTTCTAATTCAGCGCATGATTGGTTCTGTGCAAAGCAGACCAAGAGCAACTCCCCTTTTCATTGGCTATTTGTATATTCTACCAAAACATGGCAGAATGGCGGTTATCGAAGAGCATATTGACCATGTTTTAGATTGATATTGAGGGAAATTAATTTCCAATATATATTTTTATCTCTTTTTTTCACCCAGCCCTAACTGAACTGAAACATGATCAACTTTTAGCCCATAAACTCTCATATTACAAGGTTAATGAAACACAAAAATCACAGTTTGGTTCATTTTTAGGTACAGTATGGGAAACACATGCAACACAAAGACTCTGTTGTCCTTGTTTTAAGAATTCATGGAACTTCCCTTTAACTCTGTCTAAAGTGCAGCAGCAGCATTAATTTAGCCTTGCCGGCCTTCTCAAATTTCTTTCATAACATTTTAGATGAAATATGAAAATAAAAATAGAATTTAAAGCTGTGTAATGCTGCAAACTACCATCAATCTATCCATCAAACTGATTTAAGACACTGAATTTCACAGTTGGGACACCCTACTTGGTGTGAACATGTATATGTTAGTACCAAAACACCCCTTCCCCATAAGGTGACTTTGAAGGCTGAATGTCTGTTTAAATGTTTGTATCAGGTCATTTGTATGTATCCTCGCTCTTTGGGTTTCTCTTGCAGACAGATTAGATTCTGATTGCTTTCAGGGTGTTATGCGCCCCGCATCACATCCCTGCTCTGAACAATGTCACACCTTACTTCCTTGTTTAGTTCCCTTGGCATGTAAAAAACACTTCAGTTTTCTGCCGTATCAGTTCACTTTGTTCTTATTTGACGCCTTTTCTCATGCTTCTACAATTACATTGTGATTGCAGCCTATAAAAGACGGTGTTTTACCATAGATTATATCACCTCTGTAAAGCTTTGCAAAGATGAATCAAACAGGTCTGTTGTCAGAGATTAAATCCAAACACTAACTCATATAGACCCAGGTTCACTTTTTTAAGATTTCCTGAAAGTCTGAAATGTTTCATATTTCCATTTCCTCCCCTGTATGTCTCATTTGAGTCTCTCTTTGTGCCTCAGTGTGTGTGTGTGTGTCTGTGTGTGTGTGCGGCAGTAGGGCAGCCTGAGTGCAGACAGACGTTCTCTGCTCCCTGCAGAATCAAGGCCCATCAATCATGTTAACATGTTAATTAGTGGGATTTATTTTATTCAGCAGAAATAACAGTGAGGATCCTATTACAGAGACTGGCCTGGGGGCAAAACGTGTGTGTGAATGTGTGAGCGTGGAGTGTGTAAATGTATAAGTAGGGGGGAGGTCCTCTGGGGAAGACCCCCTTCCCTTCTTGTGTAACACCCAATCTCTCCCTCAATGGCAGGCTGTGAGAAATAACGACAAAGCTGTAATCAATCAAAATATTCAAGTCAATCAATTTTTGAGAAAATCAAACATCATGTATTGTGATTTGTGTGGTCATTGCGCAGCACACTACAGCACATTTCCAATATGTCAAACCTGATTCACTTAATAAAAGCGGAAATGCAAATTGCTGGCTCTATTTTATTGAGCGCAGTTAAGTGTGATAGCGGCAACATTCTCATGTGCGAAGTGGAGGCCTGCCCAGATACAACTTAAGATTTACACTCCACTGCTTTCTTTCAGGGTGTAAATACTATTAGCACATAATACCAGGCGTTCGAGTTACTCCACCTGACAGTCTATGATAGGTTTCGTGTTGCATGAATAGCACAGGCAGGGACTGTGTTATACAGCCTGACTAAGATGCGGGGAGCAGGCCGTGCGTGTTCTCGTGCTTGTTCTCGGTGTCTGTTCAGAGGTGAGGGTGATGCCAATAAATGTCATATTAAGTTGATATAAGGATAAGTACCTGTAGACACAGACATGGCATGTGAGTGTGGGACGGTGCTCAAGTATGCGCATAGAAAATCATCGGGGATTGCTCATCTTGTCTTTTCCAACCTCTTTTGTGCTATTTTTTAAAAAACAACTGGACAGATTAAATTTAAAGGAATTAAATGTCAAAAATGATGCATAGATAGAATATGAAAAAGCTGGTTAGTTAGACAGGAGTTCATTTGGTAACACATTATTTAACGCCTATCTCTATAACCTATATAATATTTGTATTTTGTCATAATCATGTTATAGCACAGTATAACTATAGTTATAAACACTCATAAATGATCATAATTCAACAGTTATAACTCATGATAATACCTGACCTTGTAAGTCATGATAAAATGCTTTATAATGTGTTATGATTACCGCTATAAAGCATTATGATTATTTATGAGTGTTTATAACTATAGTTATACAGTGATAAAACGTGATTATAATGCATTATACATATATTTATAAAGCGTTATCGAGAGGCGTCAAAAAAGTGTTACCGTTCATTGCACAAAAATAGTTGCACCTCTTGTTGAAAAGCCGCCCGCTGAGTTCAATTGGATAAATATTCCTCCTCAAAATCTAGGCATTACACTTAAATTCTACCTATTGTTGCAAATGTACTCATTTACTTCCAACATTTAATTTATGCAACATTTAGACTTGTTTTGTATTTACCTATTTGTGTTAAAAGTTAAATGTGAAGTGATTGTATGTATCAGTTTTCTCTCATTACTTAGTTTTAAATGATTTGTCACCCCATTTCCGCTTTTCCGATATCAGGTCAAAACACGTCAGCAGGAAATATCAGGGAAAGAGGATATCGCTGATATGTCTAAACATGCGTCACACCTGTTAATATACTCATATAACCCATGGGTTCACTTTTTTGTCTATTTAAGATATATGACTGTGCACTTTTTTTCAATGAGTACTCCATCACTGAGGCGAGGCGTGTGCCGCTGACTCATAAAAAGGAAGCTGAGAGGCAGAAGATGGAAACAGAAGCTGGGAATCCGATCCACCTTGTCTTTATCTGGCCTTGTAAAACAACACCACGCTCCATAGCAATTCAGCCTGCTGCAGACATGCATGCGTGTGCATGTGTGTATACGTGTGTGTGTGTTTGCATGTGTTTTCCCATCTGTGCATTTCCATACATGCCTGTATGCATTTATGGGTATGAAAGTGTGCCTGTGTAAACAGTTCTGCTAGTTGCCTTTTTTTGTTTTCATACCTAAGTATTTTGTGTGTGTGTGTGTGTGTGTGTGAGAGAGAGAGAGAGAGAGGGAGAGAGAGTCTTTGTGTATGTGGAATAGGAGTGTGAAGCTGTTTGATTGTTTCACCACCTGTGCCCGCCATGTCCACAGATTAGTGCCTCCCACCCTGACACTCAAATCAAACACGGCTCAAGTTTCTCAGCTGTCTTTTGTGTCGAGCGTGTTAAGCGATTTTTAAAGTGGCCCTATCCGGTTTCTCCTCTTGGGGGAGTTTGGGGGGGGGGGACTTTCACTGCCCCCACTGTCTCTAACTTTCTCTCACTTTTTGGTAAATTAAAACTCGATCCCTTGACCCTTTCTTGAAGTACGAGGAATTAGGATTATGAGGAATTTTGTAAATTGTGAAAAAATGATAAAGGCGTCATCCACATATGAAGACGCTGTTTTCAAATGAGAAGTTAAGCTTTTTAAATCCCTTAAATGTTCTGTTGTCCATCCCGCCCGCTCCACAGATGAGTGAAAAGCTCATATCTCAGTCCTCATTCAGCATTAAACTGTCAACCTATTTGCATATCTGAGCAGGGAGGGTAACAAGATGTGTGTGCAGTCGCTAACGAAGTGGCCTGGAGAGTGCACCGATGGATAGTTGCCAAGTGGGCCCCCTCCCTGCGCCGGCTGCTTACTCCGAGTCACAACTGCCCGCCACCCCCCTCCCTCCCCAGCACATCGATGAGTGTACCCACTCTAAAAGCTCACAAATTCTGCTCCCTGTGACAATGGTTAGGTCAGCCTAGATAAAGCACGTCCATTAGAGGCAATCGAGCCAGGGGGGGACAGAGAGACAGAGACAGACAAGAGAGCAGAGGAGGAAGAGGAGGAGGAGGAGGGGGGGAAAAAAACGAGGCAGATTTGAACATTTTTTTCTTAGAGCCTGATAAGCGTCTTTGAATCAAATGGGTTTTAATAAGCATCTGCTAAGTGGTGATGATCATTAGGAAGTTCATTAGCATATCGTGCGGGTGTTTGACTGTTGGATGGCGATGCTGTCTAAAGCACGCTCTGTCTTCTCCGACTTGTTTATTTTTACCATGGCGATGGGTTGCATGTACCGAAACTGAAGAGGGAAAATTCTGAGAAAAGAGAAAACCTCATCACACGACTCTGTACTCGAACATTTCTACCTTCTTTTCCATCCTCTGTGTTTTCAAGTCACAATCCTATAACCAGCCACTTTGCTTTCTCCCTTTTTTTACTCCTTTTGCGCCGCTCTCGCTCTCAGTGGTTAGATTGTGGTTATGTGGCGGTGGAATCTGATGTCCGGCGGGCGGCTGTAGTTTTGTTGGAGCTTTAGGGGAATCCATCTGTGACCGCTTGATTGTGGTTTGGTCCAGCTGCGGTGGCATTTCAGAGCAGCGTCGAGATAAAAATGGGGTACTGGTCGTCAAAACCCAGAAATATATTTTATTTATTGATACAGAGGATCTTTGCAGAATTTTCAGGGTGTCACAGATGAGAATAAAAATTGCTTCATGTTCACAGCTGTCCAAAACTGTCATAGAACTATTGAACCCTGCTAATACAAAGCATCTATACGTCGCTTTTTTCTGTATTTTTGGCAATCCTGCTAAAGATCAAATATTGATTTGTAGTTAATCACACTGTGTTAAAGTAGAACTACTAACATAAGCCTTTCTTGGGCGCAATTTAGCACCCACATATTGACAGAGTATCATGCGGTCCCTTTGTGATCATGTTTTCATTGAATGAACTCTGAGGCCGCTGACCTCGCCTTGACAAAAGCTTTGACCTCATTCTCAGACTATCGGCCAATAGTATTGTCAGATGTATCAGCAGCTGTCAATATGTTTAACGAAAACGTTACAGAGGTGCAACAACATTAAGAGGTAACTTCACATTCAAATACAAGTACACACACACATGTACACACACACTTAAACACCAATGTGGACTTTTTTAGGGATAGCTGCCCATGATGTGAAAAGCATACACAAATGCACCTGCCCTTCCTCTCTATCTCACACACATAAACACACACGCACACACTCACTCACAGTAAGATAAGTAGTGCCTAAGGAATATATGCATCGTGATTTGAATTGCGTATGTGAGTACTGTGAGCGATCAATAGCTCTATACGGAATGGCGGGAGATGTCAATGCCGTAGCGACAAGGACTGACTGATGAGCAGGGAGTCTAATGGCACAGAAAGAGGGGGGTGGATTGAGTTTCCCTCGCTGTCACCTACATTTTATTCCTCGACTGCTTTTTCTTTTTCCCTTGAATCAGTCTTTTAAAAGTTTAATCAGTCATTGCTTTGCATTTTTCTTCAACTGGCTTTAATCTTGTTCCTCCTCCTTGTGTCTTCTTTCTTCCCCTTCCTCAGCCTTGTCTATTCCTGTCTCTAAACTGACATCACTCTCTCTCTCTCTCCCCCTCCCTCTCTATCTCTCTCTCTTTGGTAATGTGCAATGTTATAAAGTTGGCCCCGTCCACGGCAGACTGCTGCCGATACAGAGTGATTAGCTATAAATCTTGCCGCGGTGACCAGTTACCTCATAGGGGTCAGACAAACAGAGAGACACACATGAGAGGAGATTAAACGAGTGCGCTTGTTTGTGTTAGCTTACATGTTGATATTGCAGAGGTATCCACGCTCTATCTGGCTTATATAGCCTTATTAATACAGCGATGACTGATACCACTCACTCTGAATCCATCTCACTCCCAGTTTAAATATTAAGCCAAAACCCAAAGCCAGGGTGGTGACCCGTGCTTTTCTAAGGGATCTGTTCTCAAGCCTGTTTGAATGGGAAACACTTGATGAAATGCTCATAGACTTCTGACTAATCCCTCAGGAATGTGTGTGTGTGTGTGTGAGTGTGTATATGTCTATGTGTGTGAGTGTGTATGTGGTCTCTCTCTCTCTCTCTTTTTCCCCTCATCACCTGCTGTCACTGGATCAGATTTGTCAACATCATTACTTCAATCATAGCGTTGTTGAAGCGGCACAGTGTTAACATACAGATCAACACTTTTCTGACTCACAAGACAGTGCGGTGACTTGCACTGGGATACAGAAACTGACTCTTATATTTACTGTACTTGAATGTTATGAGGTACACATTTCTGCTACAATCATTTTGTGTATGTAGGCCAAGTTAAATCACCTTTGTAAAGTTAGTTATAATGATCCAGTCATACTTTCCCTCTGGCTTTCTCTAATTTAAAAGGTGATCTGATGTTTAGGTTGTTAGCAAAAAATGTACATTTGACTTAACTTAAAATAGTAATATTCCAAAGAGTGATTATACCCAGTAGTTTTAAAGACCCACTCCAACAAAAAATCATGTTTTTCTTGGTTTTTTTTATTTGTTCATATGGCATTTTTCTGATGCTACAGGACAAATTATGAGAAAACTAAGCGCAAAATTGCTTTTCTGAGTATTTCGTCATTCAAATTGCAGTGACGCTCATGCAGACCCAAACAGCAGGTTCAGATACAGTGAGATTTCCTACATAGCAAATCCAAGCTCTGCCCCCGAAGCCCTGTTATGCAAGCCAGGCTCGGAGGAATAAGAGAGAACAATCACGGAACAAGCGTGTGCATTAGCGGATTGAAATGCTCGTAAGAAAGCTAATTATGAATTTAGCGCCTACGTTACCTGCCACTTCTACTACACTGGCAATGTTAGGCTGCAAGCTAACGTGAAGATGAGTGTGCGGAGCAGCGCTGTCTGTGCCCATGACTGAGGTGCGAATTGCTAATGAGCTACTAGAGCTCTGCAGAAGAAAAGAACTTGAAAATGACACAGGTAATTTTTGGTAAAAACTTCATTATCACAATTTAAAGACCTCTGAGAACACTTAAAGTAGTAAAAAAAACAATCAGAGTGGGACTTTAGAGGAAATCAAAAATAATACAAACTGACTCACTTTAGGATTAGAAATATAAAAATAAAATAGATTTATTCAGCATGGCTAAAGACTAAAAGATAGCTGAAAGCAACTAACTGTGGCAGCGATAGCATGAGTTATTTGGAATACGATGTGATGATGGCCGAGTAGTGAAAACTTTTAATGGTCAGGATTACAACAAAACTGCAAAGTTACAAAGTTTGGTTTCCATACATTATGTCTGCAAAGTTTCAAATCCCAAGGTAAACGTATTTTGTCATAATCTGAGAAAGTAAACTGTGCAAATCTCGGAATAGCACGTGAAAATGCGAGACGGTAGTTCACGTGTAAGATATACTAAATTCTGACACAAGAATCTCAGACTTGACCACCATAGAGGGAGCAGGGCCAAAACAAAAAGTTCTGCCCTTGTAAGGCTTCCGGAAAACTTCCAGAGAGGTGGCCAATCAGAAGACAGTGGGCTTATGGAAAGGGGGTCTTAAAGAGACAGTAGCAGGAGGCTAAAATAATGATATTTCAACACACCACTGTGAGAAATTTGAGCCCTTTTTTGATCTGAAAATCACGTAACGCTATCAAAGAGGTATCAGAAAGAAAATACAGAGAAAAGCACGATACCCCGCCCCCCATTTAAACATAATCATATTCCCAAGTCCTCAATAAACTCAACTGAGAAGATATACAGTATGTGTTGCCACTCTGATGAGTTTCTTTTTAAAATTAAAAGACACAACAAGGAGTGCATCATATGTATGATACACAAATAATAGTAGTGGGAGAGATAATTAGAGTAAATTCTATGTATTTGTGCACACACTCCTGCTTCTATTGCTCATATTACTGCCCTAATTGGGTAACCGCAGTTGCAAAAAAGTCTCCACAAGCCTCTGGTACATATTTCATCAGCTTTTGGAGAGAGCTCACCAAAGTCTCCCGGCTCTTCCCTTTAAAACATCATAAAATGATTTAATATGAACAGAAGGGAGGTTTAGAGGAGAGGTATGAACAGACAATATGACCTCGGCACTCTAACCTGGGCTCTGCTCTGGTGAATCTAGAGAATGGTTAAAAACAGCTCCCACAGAGTGTTCACCTCATGTCAGAAACAGCACAGGAATCTGTTTAAACCTGCTATCTTCTAGTATAATTGGTAATTCTGCTTATATCTGGTGTGTATGTCTCGGCGCATGTTTCATATCTATAATTGCATAATTTAATGCATTTAGAGAAAGTGATTATGCAAGGATTGTGTGCAAGGTTATGCTTCTTGGCTTTAGTACAACACACATTTTTCTTCACTTTTGCTTAAATATTTGAGTGTCAGTGTTCACAAAAAAGACCAAAGCTGTCTTCTCAAACACAAAGATGAATTGAGAATGTCCAGCAATAGCAAAGAAAAGGATCTGATGTTTCATTAAATGCATCTCTAATACAGGACACATGCATAATCCTGGCAGAAGTCAGAAAACAGCTTGAAATCTTCCTGTAAAGTGACAGTGTTTGAATAGCAGAGTGCGGTCTTGCACGAGACTTTGGAGTTGGAAGCGCGTCTGCACTGTGAGAGCCTGCTGTTCCTTTCAGCACAGATGATCCTGTCTTTGCCCCGCGAGTCTCCGTGTCTGTTTCTTTTTCAAATTGCATTAATATTAACACATGATAATGAAGGTCCAGACACAGACAGAGAAGCCTTTTCTCACTCTCACTCACACTCACTCGTTCCCTCTGTGCGTCTCTGTCTCTCTCTTCCTGTGACAATCTAAACCAGATGCCACGGGTCAGGGAGCGACAGAAAAGGGTGATGGTGGTAGTGATGTGTGTATGTGCATAAGAGTGTGTCAGTGTCCAGATATGTGTGTGTGTGTGTGTGTGTCTGTGCATGTGTGATTTGAAGGGGATCAAAAGTCAGGACAAGAGGGGAGAGGAGAGAAAGGGAGAGGAGTGGAGTGGAGAGAAGAAAGGGGAGGGACGTGCCAACCCAGGAGTCAATCGTCAGGGTTTGAGGTTGGAGGGTGAGGGGGGTGTGGGGGGGCACGGGTCATTAATTTGCTGTCCTTTGTTTTGTCAGTTTGTTTTCATGAGGCCCTGGTAGAGCCGAAAGTAAAAGCAGTCAGCCTGAAAATTGTCTGCCTGCTCTGCAGCATGTTCTCCCCTCAGGGCTGACCAAACCACCCCTGGGATGAAGGGGGTGTGGGGGTGCTGAGACAAGGAAGGAGGTGTAGAGAGGAGGGGTGGACGAGGGGGGCACAGAGGTCGACCCCACTTCCCTCTCATACCAGCCACTTCGGTCAAGATTGATCACAGATTACAGATAGCGATCCTGCCCTAGTCCGGGAACTCCTCTGTCTCTCGCTCCGTCGCTGATGTTTATAACACTCAGACAGGAGATCAGTTCAAGATAAGACCTCACTCCACCAATTAATATCAGGAAATGAGTGCAAGCAGTAAAGCACTCATCAATGCACACTCATGAACACACTAAGTTACTCTGTCGCTCGTTCAGCCCGGGAAACAGCACTTTATGTAGTCCTCGTGTTTGAGTTTGTTTAAAGAGAACAACTTCCTAGTGAGATGATGATGGAGGTGACCGAACACAAAATGCAATTTTTCCAACGTGATTTTTAGACCTGCAGATTCACATTTGAAGAAATATTGAGCGCATGAAAATTAAATTTGGATTCCAGTTGGATCAGGGAAAAGAAAAAAGGATAAAAATAACTTCACGGATCTAAGATTTTTCAGTTTTTCTGTATAAATATGCAGTAACAGAGTGAAAGAACCGTAAATGGATTTATCGTGTTTCTTTTTTTCCTTATACTTCAATTTTTATCATTTTTATCTGCCTACATTTGTCCAGTCATTATTCATTAATAAAATATAACATTCACTGCACACCTAAACCAATAAGGACTAGAACCCTAGTTCCTACAAACCACACGCCACATTAAACAACCAACAACAGAATTATTTTTTTTTAACCAGGTAAGAGACCCGTTGAGATCAAGATCTTAACAAGAGTAACCTGGTCAAGAGGTCGGCAGCACCCATCAAAATAATAAATAATAATAATAAAGAAGAAGAAAATGACCTCTAGATATATAATTAAAAACACAGGCGCTGTTTCATGGTCTCCAAAAGTCTGTCATGTAAGATTGAACGAAATGCTCCCAGTGAAAAACAATTCTGACAATTTCAGTCAGTCTGGAGAGTATTCCACGCTGAAGTGGCGGCAAAACTGAACGCTTCTTTGCCCAGTTCAATTCTGATTTGCGGAACAATCAAATGGATTGTGTTGTTTGAGCGAAAGACAGCATTGTTGTAGTTGTAGTTGAGTGTTGTAGTGTGTAGTTGGATGTGTGTTGTAGTTGTAGTTGAGTTACAAAATCTCGAGTCCAAGATGAGCGTCGACTCCTTGACTTGCAGGCAGGAGTTAAGAGTGGGTCACAGAAAAAGAATCACCCGAGACAGATGTCCTCATCTTCTCCTTGATATTTATGACTATATACACAACGTGTTGCACCGCTCTTACTGGCATTTGCTGTAAAATCTTTAAAAAACTCACAGTTTGTGGTATCTCTGTAGGGATCCTGACAGGAACTCTTGCTCAACAAGTTGGCACATAAACACGCATGTACATGAACGAGTCATTCCTGACTTCAAACCGTATTCAGTGATTACCTTTTACCACAGAACAAACAAATATAATAAACAAGATTCATCAGTAAATAAGTCTGAGTCCTTCTTTCCATCTACCTTGTCTAAACGTAGTCCAGTTCCAAAGCAGTGCAGCAGTATATGTGAAAATTATAATTCATTTTACCTCAAGGATTCAATGGCGGCACTGGAAAAAAGAGAAGTATTAAATATTTTTTGCAAATCCAGGATGAATAGGGATTTAATTGATTTGTTGCAATAAGTGAATCTGAAATACGACTAAAGAGAGTGGCTGCACGTGTGTGTTTGGGCGGCGGGCGGGGGGATGACTGGCCTGCTGCACGCTGAACCAATAAAACTGGAAATCTGCGGAGTAAAACACTTTCCTTCTCTGGTTTCACCCCCCACGGATTTCTGCTGCCTGCTGGAATTCCCACCTCTGCACCGCAGGCTCCACCTGGGTTTCCCACAATGCCTTGCTTTGGGGGCCCAAATCCTCGAGCACTCTTGTAAGTCTTAAACACAGAGGGAAAGGAAAGAGAGATAGAGGTAGAAGAGGGACAGGAGCAGAAGATGAGATGGAGGTGAGAGATTTAGAAGGTGTGGGTGCAGCTGTGAGTTGAACTGAAGGTGGGGCAGGTTACACACACACACACACACACACACACACACACACACACAATTGCAACCAAACCCCCGAAGCCACACTGACCTCAGAGTGATTCCACAGAGCCAACTGAGCTATGAAGTGTTGGCATGTAAAAGAGCTGCATTTGTGTATGTGTGTGGCAAGTATGTGTTTCAAACAATTTAAGACTTAAGGTTGTTTAATGCAGCCTCAGCTACAGAAGCACAGTGTACGTGTGTGTGTGTGGGTGTGTTTTAAGCAGACTGTGGATGGAGGATATTAAGCAAGGGGGGGGGGGGTGCACGGGGTGCAGAGGGGCATATTTCACAGAGGCACCCCTGCTGAGTGCTGTGTACCCACATTGTTATGAGTGCACAGATCTTTAGGCCTGTAAAAATACCAGTGCTCCACTCAGCAGCGGCGTACAAAGGAGAGCCCTCGCGCTTTGTCACCCCCCCTCAAAAGTGTAAAAAAAATGCCAAGTGACATCAGCCTCCTCCTCACCTTACCCCTCCTCACACCTCTCTTCCCCTCTCCTCTTTCTTCCTCTCTGTCTCTTTTAAAGTGTGTGTAATGGTGTTGTAATTTCTCTGTCTGTCTGTGCTCCGGGAGGCCCAGTGCAGCCAGATGACTGTGAGCCGACTAAAGTTTCACAACATGTAATTAGGGCCTAAGTAGCGAGGTCAGCGTGTCCTGGCCCTGTGGCCGGCCTGCTCAACCCCCTCCTTCCACGCGTTGCCCCACTGTTGCCATCTCTCCCTCTCAATCTCTCCTTTTCCTTCACTTTTTAATTACATCTCTTTTTTCCCTCCTCCTCCATCTGCTCTCTTTATGCCTCTTCCCATCATATCTGTTCCTCCTCTTTCTCTCTCTCTCTCTCTCGCTTCTTTCTACTCTTTAAATGAGGCACCCCGCTCCAGCTGTTTCACATATCCACACCATCTCATTTAGATAAAGCCTACCATCTTCCAAAAAAGAATGGAAATGATGTGACTGCCTCTTTATAGAAACTTTTTAATTTAATTGCACTTTCGTCTTTATAAATGGTTAATTGAAGTGCCGGAGGGTAGCCTGGCTCGAAAGTCAATAAAAAAAGTCCCAAGAATAGAAGTTTATAGGGGTTGTCTATGTACATAATTAAACCCTTCAGGCGCTTGAGGAATAAAAAAGGATCTGTAAAATAAATGGTTATGCAAGAGCGGCCCGCTGAGAGGAGGGATTCAGAGAAACAGAGGGAGACAGATAAAGAAAGAACAAGAGACAGAGGCTATTAGGACAGTGGAACTCACAAATCAGTGGCCTTTCTGACACCTCAGGGATGCCTTCACGGTGGCTGACAAGAGCAATACTCCACAACGCTCTGCCTCCGTGAAAAAATAACAGAAGGAAGGTGAAAGCACCCATTTACTTTTTTTTTTTTTTTTTTTAAACATAGGGGAAAATTATGGCAGATGAGGGGGCTTGCAACTTTAGAAATTCAAAACAAACCTTTATAAGATGATACGTAATAAAACTTCTCGATGTGCGCGATCTTCTGCATCTTAGACCAGCAGTAGGTCATGGGTTCGCACAGATTGGTCTAGGGTTACACACTCACACCTACACATCTAAAAACAAAACTTATAGTTTTATGGTTACAGCATACTTCAGGGGAATGGGGGAAACTGTAAAGACACTTTAGGGCTGTTGGGGCAACTCAGGGAGGTCCTGACGATCACAACTTTGTTTGCATGTGCTCGTGAGCCTATATTTCATTCCACATGGGTTTTATGGCTTTTTTAATGACATGCATAGATCCAGCACATGTATTTTATCCCTCTGTTTATTATTTGTATGCTACTATCAGCCTTTTTTTGTGTGTGTGTGTGTGTGTGCGAAGACATGGTTGAGTGTATCGGTGTGTGTCGGTCCTTATGTGTGGACTGCATTCGGCAAATAGGTGGCCCAGCTCCTCCTGACTGATGATAAATGACAGCGCCAGGAGCAGATAACCCTCCAGGAGTTTTTCGCTCTGGAGAACAGCGGTGGAGAACATTCTGGAACTCCCTGCTGACCTGACACACACTGCAGCCTCTGTCCTGTTTGTTTTCTCTGCCGGGCTCTCTCTCTCTCTCTCTCTCTCTCTTTCTAACATCTCTCCCCCCTCTCTCTCTCTCCGTCTCTCTCTCCCTCTGCTCTGGTCAGTGATAGAGGAAGGGCCCAGTGCGACCTGCTCGCTGTGGGCAGCACACCGTTATTGGCGCCAGCCAGTCGCAGGAGCCCCCCTCGCTTCTGATTTGGGAGTTTGGGGAGGGGGGGGGACTCTGCTGCTTCTCTTTCACCACTGTCCTGGATAGAGGAAAGAGGAAAACTTTATAAAGTGGAGTTGATCTGTTATCAGGGAGCGACGGCGTGGGTCGTGCCAGAGCTCCTGTCGTCTGACTGTACATTGGGGTCTTTGTTCGGAGATCGTGTCATCGTGTGTGTGTGTGTGTGGGTACAGTAGATTGGTGTTTTTATTTGAAGTTGATGTATGCAAAGTAGCCTGAAGCTGGGACTTAAAAACAATCCCACTGCTTGTTAAATCAAATGCTTAAATACATCTATGAAGAGAAGTGTGGAAGGCTGCAGGCTGGGTTTTTCAAGAAGGGGGGGGTTATTGAGAGGAGGAGGACGACGAAGAAGAAGAGGAGGAGGGGAGGTGGGCCTGCTTTTACAGCCGGGCAGCAGCAGCAGGCTCTGTTTAATATGAAGTAAAGAACAGATCCAACTGCGTCATTAACTCTCAATTACAGCCATGAGGCTAGCAGGCCGGGCTGAGCTGAGCTGGGCACTGTGTAATCTGTGTGTGTGTGTGTGTGTGTGTGTGTGTGTGTGTGTGTGTGTGTGTGTGTGTGTGTGTGTGTGTGTGTGTGTGTGTGTGTGTGTGTGTGTGTGTGTGTGTGTGTGGAGTGAGGAAGGGGGGGTACACAAGTGCATTGTGATTGAGAACATACTGTCTAGCTTGGTGTTAAATCCAAGCTCAATACACTCAGACATAGAGAGCGCACATTAAATTCTGCTTTAGTATTTGTCTCCAGTAAATAAAGCTCATTTCTGCGTCGTCCAGTCCATCCAAATCCATCCAAGAAATATGATTCAATATCTTTTAACATTCTTTTGATCTTACTAACATTTTTCATCGCTCATATAAATTATCGAGCATTTTAAAATATTCTGCACATCATTAAAATCTCAGATTTTCACATTGGACTTCTACCCTTATAAATTGAATCGGAGAATAAGTTTTTCAGATGCCTTGTAAGAGCCTGCAGTATATTTTTCCCTTGCATTTTCCTCTTCATTAAATCTAACCAGTTGATTGAGAGTTACCATTCAGTTTTTAACTTTGCCGTTAAGCTCGGCGACTGTCAGCCAAGCCATAATGCTGGCAGAAGACAGAAGTCACAGGAAGTGCTGAGAGTATGAGGAGACAATGGTAAAAAATCTATAAATCCTTGCCAGCCTGAATAAAGTGGAAATGGATTTCCCACATGCAATAAAGGCGATTGCGAGAGAGGGAAACACAGCTGTAACCTGTTAGGATCATTTTGCTTAATTAAATGTTTCTATTAAAACAAAAAGCAGATTATGTTTCCAGGGCGCTAAAGCAGAAACTCTGACACTTAACTATTTATCTCCATCTCTCTCTCTCTCTCTCTCTGTCTTTCTCTTCTCTTCTTTTATCTGGGTGTCTCTCCCCTCCATCCTTCCCCTGGTTTTCCTCTCTTGTTGGTGAGTAAACGTCATAAAACTCGCTGATCCAGATGAGGTCCGTTGCCCACATGTGACTGAGACATGTGTGTATGTGAGAGAGATTTTATATACTTTTCCACTTTGCAGTAAAGTCAATGGCAGCATGGCCAGGGCAGTAACAAACAGAAACCAGTGAGAGTTAGTTTCTCATTTATTGGAGTAGCACTGAAAGGTTTCAGTAGCGTTTGATTAAATGCATTAACTGTTTTCTTTCTTGTTTTTGTGGAGCTGTGTGACAACAGGCAGAGACACTGGATAGAGATGAAGACACTCAAATAGCCAGAAGGACAGGAAAGACATTTCCAGTACCGATAAACAAGATAAATATAAGACAGACTAAACTTGTTGGGGTTTCAGTGTAATTTTGGATTATCTTTGCATGCACTGTAAACCATCTAATTCAGTAGATGTATGCACTACAAAGTGGATTTTAAAAGACCTTCCTGAACTGTCTGGTCTCCAGGATGCCACAATGACAGTCTTGTTTTATTGGTTTTCTTTGAGGACATTCACATTGGGACTGGCTCCCTGTCAGTGTTTTGGGTTACATGGAGTTCTTCTTGGCACCCAAAAGGGAGGTTGGACCTGACTCACATTATGCTCTCCTCTGGCGTGCCAGGAAGGGTTACAACGCGGGCAGTTTCTGGCTTGGCACGGTGCAGCTTGGTTTGGCACTGCTCAGACTGGCATTTCCATCAATACTGCATTTTAATGAATGGCAGCTACATGAGCAGTGCTCATCCCAGACTGTGGTGATGATGATCTTAATCCTCCACAATGAAACTACTTATAGTTTGATAATGAGTTAGATACATAAAAGACACAATGCATACATTAAATTCTATCGAATGAACACAAGGATGCATCAAACTCGGTGAACTTATATACAGCAGCTGCCGTGACCATTATCGCTATGTGACAACGGACGCTCTCTCGCCACAATGACCGAAGAATCCAGTGTCTCATGTTTTCTCATTTTCACACTGTCCTTCAGAGCTTTCCTCTGTTCCCTCTATTGTAGAACTCCCTGTCTCATCCTCTCATCCTCCCACTGTGTTTGTGTGAAGAAGCTTGTCTCCCTGCTGGGCTCGGTGCATGGATGCCAGGCTGAAAAGCCCCGGGGGAGAACGCTTTTTGAACCCCTCTTGTCCCCCTGGTTTGATGCAGTGCATCTCTCTGTTGTTGGGTGTCTTTGTCAGGCACTCCAGGAGGTCCATTACTTCAGACCCCTCCAACGAACGACAAAGTTTGAGCCTCCCACCCTCTTTAAATTCCCCTCATCCTCTGAATGCTACTATCCTGTTTTCCTGGGCAGAGACACTGAGTGTTCCCAGTTGTCCTGTTTTGGGGATCAGGAACATCCGTCATACAGTCTTTATTCTGCTGTATCAAAAGGGACACCAAGATACTGGTTATGGTTGCTTGGTTGTTGGTTTATTCAAGATTTCTGTCACTGACCTCGACAGTCAGAGGGGTTTCCTGTTTTAAAACACTGAGTCACTAATGCTGAAATAAATTCTGAATAATATTGTTTTATTTCCATCCTTACAGGCATCATAAAAAGGACATTTTAACAATTAAGGGCCTCTTCAAATCGACATTTTACTTGTCCATTGTGAAAGGGTAGGAAAAAAAACACTTGGTATCACTTTGTGCAGTGATCCCACACCTATTCACACAGGGCAGTGATTCCTGCCCAGCTTGTAGGCCTGAGGCCATGTGTGTATGGAGGTTTCAGTGGGACCATGCAGCCCTGAGAATCAGAGGGGTGTGCAGTCCAGACCTTGTCCTGTGAGATCGGACTGTTTGGATTGGTGATTTAGGATGTTCACCAGGTCAGAGGGCACAATTACACACAGAGGCCCGAGGTCAACCATGGCGCTTTGCTGCCAGCTCTTCTCACTTTACACATGGAGCCATAGACCCCCTACCCAAACCCTTAAGAAACCTGCATTAGAAAAACAGAGCACAATTGATTATCTCATGATCTCAACATTAAGAATCCAAAAATGAGGAAGTGAACCCTTTTTATGAAATTTGTACACGAATAGAGCCTGTTTGATTTTCCAACAAGTACACAATAGAGTTGTAACAGCCCATAAATAAACGTAATCTTTACATTATTCAAGTGTAGTATGAGTTATACCATTAGCTTTGCCTTCAAAATATAAGCCAGTAGCATTTTATGCACTACATAAGGCAACACCGACCATAAGATGACCTCCCTTTACAAGATCAGTCCGTGGAAAACATACTTAGTGGTGAGTGATAGCTGGATTTCATCAAAAGAGTGTAATTAGTCCACATAATAATACTAATAATAACAATAATAATAACTAGCCTCGCCTTTTTGTTCATCTTGGGGTCCTACAAAAGTGCCATTGATTTAATAGGTTTGGGTCACACTCAAGGGTTAAATTTTGAAATTTTGTAGGGGGTTGCTATGGAGCCATTTTTAGTTGGGTCTACATTTTGACATTGGAGCCCTTTTTGTTTGTCTTGGAGACAAACATAAGTGTCATTGATTCTATAGGTTTGGGTCAAACACAGGAGCTGGGCTTACATTTTGAAATTTTGTAGGAGTTGCTTTGGAGCCATTTTTAGTTGGATCTCCATTTTGACATTGGAGCCTTAAAGAGGACGCCCTTCCTGATCTTTGTACCTAATTTCATGCGGCTGTGCATATCTAAAGCATTATCACAGATTGATTTTTTTTGGAGATATTTCATAGCGCCACCTAGGCAAAACATGATGCTGATTTTCTAGTTTATCTGGTACCGCATCAGAAGTGTCCTTATCAAATCTCAGCTGCATCCCATCAATAAAGAAGGAGTTACAGGCTACATAATAATAATAATGATAATAATAATAATACTAACCTATTATTACTGATAAATCCCTTAAATCAGTTTGCTCTTTGTGGACAGTGTAGGTTGTGACCTGTATGACAGCAGTACAGACCAGAAGAAAAGTTGTACCACCCATCCACCTCTGAATTTTACTAATGTAACAGAGCTCTTTTTTTTCACATGATTCCTCAGAAGTTGTGGGTCTTCCCCTGTGTGACCACTGACAGGCCTTTACGGTAAAGAGCAGGAGAAACTGAAAGGACGTGTGTGTATGAGAACACCCTGACTCCCCTGATCTCCTCGTGTGAATACATTAATTCATTTACCACTTCGAGGCTGCCAAACCCAAATATTTACCTGTGCACATATTTAATATTTATGATGACGAAAGCAAATATTGCCCGCTGGATTGAGTGACACAGAGAGGTCAAGCTCTGGGCTTGGTCGAAGGGGCAAAAGAGAATGTTATTGGTGTGAGCGTGGTGGTGTGAATGTGTATGTGTGCTCTCCTGAGAGAGCCAGTCCACATCTTAGGAGCGCTGCACACTGCTCTGTTTGCCCTGAAACACACATGCAAATATGACACGGTTCAGCAAACAATTTACATGAATTTGTGTATTATGGATTCATGAGCTTAAATCTCGACTTGTCTTCGGAGAGGGACAGCTGTGTCGATGAAAGGCTGTTAAAGTGTGCAATGTGGGATAAGACGAAGGGGGGAGTGTGGTGGCCTTTGGTTGCATGCCTACACCAGGGTATACATTTATCCCAAGCCTGCGTGATTACAGGCCTACATCTTTGTGAGCATGATTGTACATGTTTGTACCGAGCAAGTGTACGTGGTCCATTGAGGTGATCCATAAGAGGGGACAGTTTTACGAT
Organism: Xyrichtys novacula; assembly: GCA_962446985.1. NCBI lineage: Eukaryota > Metazoa > Chordata > Actinopteri > Labriformes > Labridae > Xyrichtys > Xyrichtys novacula. Next base: position 16,936,640 of record OY660873.1, on the reverse strand, counting down.
CTGGTCTAAGATCTGGATCAGTTCAGATGAGATCCTGTTTCCTTTGGACTGATCTCCCTCACCACTGATTCCGGCTCAGGAGCCGCATGACTAAATGGTGCGTACCTAATCTCTTTTGAACTGCAACCCAACAGAAGCAGCATTAAATTGTAATATCAAGTTTGCTGACAAGCTCTACTTTCAGATTGAGTTGCATGTGGCTTTTGTTAATTTATAGCCCACTGATTTAGAGTGACACTGTGTTGAACAAGATAGTAGGAACTTCAGGTAGCCGTCCCATATCCATACCTGTCTTCTATGAGCACACACGTGCGTTAAAAAGCGTGTGATTTTTTCCACCTAACATTCAAGCAACCTCACCATGACCTCTCAGCTTGAATGCAAACTCAGGAGTTCACTTGTGCACACAAAACACCTCTTCACCTCCTTGCCCATATCTCCCTACATTTCTGCCTTTTATCCTTTCTTTCATACAAGCTATCTTTCTTTTTGCCCTTCCTCCTTTCAACGCTGATAAGTTATTGTGCAGTGTTTGTGGAATGTACACAGGCCAAGGATCTCTATGAAGTGTCATTGTTGAGTTTGTTGAAAGGCACTCAGCTCTCTTTCTTCCTCCCCTTCGGTTATGAGCAAGAGAAGAAAAGACCTTCATGGCAGAATGATAGAGAGTGTTTCCCTGAAAGAGACACAAAAAGATTAGGAAGAAAGGGTGATAATCCTGAGACAATATTTGACAGTGATTCACCCACAGTTGACACCAGGAGAGATATGCACAGGCTGACCTCACTGGTTTGCTATTTGGTTGTAAATATATCAGACTAATGGCAAAAGTCAAGGATTTAAGTAGAAACAGTCCCAAATGCATGGACAGAGAGTGAATTAAAAGAAGAAGAAAAAATCATCTTGACTGGCCAATTAGAATCTTGTTGCAGCCGCTGTGACAACCCAGGGGACCAATAGCTCAAAGTGATAGACAGAGAGACAACAGAAGACTAAGTCCAGCTGTGACTCGAGGACTCATCAGGTTTAAACCCTCTATTTGTAGGTAGGGATCGATGGATGAAGGGGTAAATTGATGGATGGTACCAACCAGGCTAATGGAGAACACACAGAGTGAGAATCATGATTGTGTTTTAAAAAAATGTCATGTCCTCCATGTCCTCCATAGAAAAAAAACACAGCTTCTTAGTTAAATCAACCCATGCTATAAAGGATATTAGACTAATATGTAAGGTGGGACAGATTTGAGAAAAAATATAAAAGTTGGAGTTATTTTCAATAATCTCCCCTAACATTTTAATCAAATTTGTGTTATAGAAAAAGTAAAAGTAATTGACTAACAACAACAACAACAAAATTACAGTAAAAGCAAATGTTTGTGCCACAACATTGGTGTCTTACACAAAAATATACCTGTGATGAAGACCAATATTACTGACTTATAATAGAAAAGTCAGGGATCCCATGATTGATCCCTGTGGAACCCCCAAGGATATTGTTTGTAACATCATTGGCAAGACGGTGAATAGTTTGTGTCTTCTGTGTTTCAGTGTCACAGTAGAGGGAGGAAGCTAAATTTGTAGGCTTAGGCCCATCATTTAAAGCAGATCAGCTAAATTCCACTATGTAAATACTAATGTCTCTATTTGCAGGCTCGTAGAGAATGAAGGCAGACACACTGGTATTCATATTACACCCAAAACACACCTTTGAAAATTTCAGCGACCTCCTCCTACCTCTTTGTGCTTTGCCCCTCGGTAAGTGCCCAGGTATGCGCCCCCTTTAATATCAAATGGTGATTGATCGTACCCCACTTTGCACCATGGATTTTAGATTTTTCAGTTAGGGCCCAACATCTTCTTTAAAGTCATTTTGCTCTTTGACTAAGCAAAGCTCTGGTTGTAGTTTCTCCGTCTGATACAATACTTAGACAAAAAAGTAAAAAATCTACACCAATTCTGCTCAAATATCTGCCATGATAACAACAGATTTAAATGTATTGCTTCTTTTCTTCTCAATGCCAAATTTTACCAATGAAATGCTGAAAATTGCCTCATTTGGTTCAGCTCTGAATAATGATGGACTCAGTTTTCATGAAAAAACATGAGCCTTAAATTTCTGTGTGCATAACCAATTTATGATAACTTCATCTTACTATGCAGATCATAGAGAGGCATCAGCTTGAGTGACATCAACATTAAAGTAACTTTCTTTTGTTTCCCTCAAGTTAAATACACTAAAGTAAGACTTAAAAATGTATCTGTAATATAAGGTGGTTAATACGAATGGTTTGCACAACCAGGATCACAACTCTTGTGGTTATCTCAACATCATCAAGTCTGGTTTAATGAAAGACAGTATTATTTAGTTAGCAGCTCTCCTGTAAAGCTGTTTTGCTGTGGTGTTTTTAAAGTTTAAAAATTCAACACACTTGTTCTGACTCCAAACAGCCGTTTTGGTGAAAATAAGACATGCATGCTGTTCTCCATAGAATACTGAAAAGGTGCGGCAGCTCTTCCAAGGATGAAGGATAATGAAACGCATGTCTTTGTTTGTGCCTATTGGGTAATTGTAATTCTCAAAAGTGGAGTTACTTTTTGTAAATTAGTTGAATAAAGTAATTGTTGTGAAGAGGATGAGGTCAAGGCCATGTTCATGGTAGTGGGGTGAAAGCGAGAGCCTGTGTGGGAATGACCTCACTGGGGCAGCTGGCAACACTCCCTCTCTTCTTTTGTCAACGCCAACCATTTGATGCCATTGAAACAGAGCAAGGCAGAGAGATTGAGAGAGCAAAGGCGAGTGCTGGTGTGAAGGTGCAGAGCAGCGTGATGCAATGTGAGATAGCAGCTGAGTGAGCGCTCTCTGTGCGTAAGTGTGTGTGTGTGTGTGTTTGTGTGCTTATGTATGCATGAGAGTGTGAAAAAAATGACTAAATTCTAGGGAATGGCACCAACTGGTCTTTTATAACTCTCTCTTTCTCCTTATTATAAGCTCTCACTCATCCCATACCCTCCTCTTCTGCTTCATCTGTCCATCCTTTAAGCCCATTCATTTTTCCAGAAAGTGGAGGAGGAGGTGGCGTTGGCAGCGGTGGTGGTAGTTATGACATTGGGCGGGCGGGGGGGAACTTAAACTGATGTTCTGAAGGCTTTGAGAGTTCCACACCTGTGAGTGTAAGGACAGTTTGTAACCTTATCTCCAACGCTTTGTGTGTCTCCCCTTTTCTTTGGCGCTGGATGTGAACAAATTGAGCATTGTGTTTAGGCAGGGGCCAGGAGGATTTTGAAGGAAGGAAGCCAGCGAGTCCGGGCTCCGCACAGCAGTAGCCTGAGACGAGAGAGATCAGGAGTGATTCCATGTGTAAGATTCCTTCCTTCTCACGGACAGTGCTAATGAAGTGTGTGCACCCTTTGTTAGACAGGCTCCTCACACAGGGCGGAGAACTCTCTCAGACACTCACACAGAGATGTCCATATTCTCCCAAATATCTATCTATTTTAAAGGGCTTTGGGGTTATGTCAAGCAGTGATTTCTGTAAAAGTTTGACAGTAAAGAAATCTTGTTTTCTGTCAATGTTTAAATAAGCTTTGTAAAAGGTTATAACTTCCCATTAATAACTTCTTTAAACATCAAAAGCCCAGAAAATAGAAACCTCTAAATTCACATTTAAATCCTCTGTATTTTACAGATTAAATTGATTTTTTTTCACCCTGCAAGATGACCCAGGATGCAATTAGCTGTAGAATTCTTGAACGATAAAAATAAGTCAAATGTAGCAGCAAAGAATACCAAAATGCCCTGAAGAAGTGTGTACACTTTTTCCTTTACTCATAATGGCATATAACTGAATCATACAGGTCAGGACAATTGCCTAATGATATCTGTATGTTGCAGAAATTAAATAAAAATTTAATGGGACACTTCGTGAAGGGAAAGTGTCAAAGAGGAAGAGGATTCAGTTTTATCAAATTTAAATGTATTCCAATATAGGGCTGGGAGATATATCGAAAATTTACCGATACCGATATAAATTTACAATAATAACCGGTCATTTTGCCCATATCGGTATAGTCAGTGTCAAAAAATTAAATAAATAAAAGTTGGTTTTGGATGTGTGTAGGTAGGCTATGGTCTCATGTCCCTATAAGACGCTGTCCTACGTCGGAGACGTGACTCCACCCCATCCAGTCCTTAACAAAGAGGGAAAGTCAGGTGAGGAGATGGAGGACGGTTCAAAAGTTGTAACAGCTGAAGTAGACAAAGTTAATGTGGGAGGGGGTGAGCAGCTTGGGGAGTAGTTCTCGTCCATTTATCGTTATTGAGGTGAACTGCTAAATATATCGTGACATTAATTTAAAGGCCATATCGCCCAGCCCTATTCCAGTGCCCTTTTAAAGTGGACAACAAGGGTAGATGCTGTAATGTCCGAATAATTTCCATCTGGAGAAACATGTTCCAAATGCGCAAATGATGCAAAGTCAAAACCACATGCAAAAGTCAGAAATGACAGCAGCAGTGTGTTAAAGTGAGGCGATGTGTTCACCAACAGTTTTTGAATTGGCAGTGTGTGTGCGCCTATGAGGGACATGTCTGCACCAAGCTGAGTCAGTTTCCCCTGTCACGCTCTCTCGTCTCCGCTCTGTTGAATGCAGATGAGGAGGGAAATTAGCCAGTGAAGGAATATCAGAAGAGACAGATACCAGTGTCACCATGCATCCTAATAGAGAGACTCCTGTTTCCAATTATATCCTGCTGAAATGATTATGTGATGTGAGCAGCAAGACAATGAGACAACTGTGTATCTACTGAGCACTACTGAAGGGGAAGGACAAAAGGGAGAGAAAAGAGGGAAGGTGGTGAGTTAAAGAGTGAAAAGAGGATGCAGACGGAGCACCAGGAGAAAACGATGACAGTGAGCCAGAGGGAAGGAACTTGAAGGATATTTTTAGCTTCATCTATAGTCCAAGAATATTCGCACACTGTCATGTGGGAAGCGTAGGGGTGCAAACCAAGACAAAATAAACACATGCATCCAAATGATAGCTTGGAGTATTTATAATGTCCTGTTGCTGTATCTTGCAAGACAGACCTTGGAAGGACCTTGTCGATAAATTAAGCGCTCCAGCTGGTGCTTTCTGTTTTCTTATTTCGACTGGACTCTGTTAACCTCTACTTCTATTATTACCCTTGCCAAAGTCCTCATCCTGGTGCTCCTTGGGACCGGAGAAGCTTCAGAGAAACTTCCAGGACTACTACTTGAGTTCCCTCATCCTATTTTACTCCCACTCCACACTCTATCTGTCTTTGCTCACCCTAGCGTGACCCAAACATGCAGCCACTGAATCCAGTGTGTTTTCTGTGGACATGCAAGGGAAGGTATGGAGGCTCCAAACCAAACCTCAGCCATGCCAGGCCTATGAGGGAAGGAGGGGCCCCTTTTTGAGGAAGTCATCACAGAGTCCAAATAACAGGGCCGTCCCCGCCTGGGGCCCGCTGTCAGGCCCATGATCGATGGTCTCAGTCTCAGTTGCCTGCCCCAACTGGCCAGTGGTGAACAAAGAGGGGCAAATATAGAGACAGAGAAGGGGTCATCCCTGCCATGGCGGGAATGACAGTCAACCAGAGAGAGGATGGAGGGAGGAGGAGGAGGAGGAGGAGAGAAAAAGATGGAGGGAGGTAGTGTAAACCCCAGCATGTTGATTGCTAGTCTCTTCTTTGATTCAAAAAACAGACATGTCGTGCTGTTTTATTTCGTTTGTAATGTGTCCAGAAATCGCCGGCATTGAGACAGCGCTACATTTTAGTGATTGCAGCTCCCGCAGCTGTGGCCACAGGAATGCAGTCTGCCTTCCTCGCCTCCTTCCTCTCCTCTTTGTCTCCCCCTCTATCTCTCATTCAAGTCTTCTCTCGTTTCCTCACCTCTGTGCCTACTCTTGGTTTTCCTTGCTCTCTCAAGCCCTGTGGCGATGACTCCCGACTCTTCTGGGAAAGCCCTGATTAACACTGAGGCGTTTTCTTACCAAGGCGGCCGTCTCCTATCCCTCCTTTTCCTCTTTGAGTATTCAACATGTTCCTGCGGTTTAGCAAGCATCAGTCAGATCTCTGCTTGGCCTGGACGTAGGTACGAGACAGACTCCCTGTTGTATTAAAATGGGTGGTGATGACACACATTATCCACCTTCAGCAGGCCTTGTGCAGATCAAATTTACATGTCAGCCCTGACTGTTTAGCTCCAAGCCCAGTCTAAAGATTCAATAACTTCATTACAGAAACAAATTTATGAGGGTCTCAGGTTAGGCGTCATATTATACGATAATTGTGAAGTTGGGATTCATGATTGAGGGGTTAGCGGTGTACAGACACAAAAGTGATGATTTTACGTCTGCTGGTTACAGTATAATAACAAACCTTAATGACCAGCTTCCTTTTAAACAATGAATCTATGAATCTGTGAATGAAAGTAAAAACAGCCCCGACTTTTAATTGGCTCTCTATCCAGGGTATTTGAGTGTCTTTCACAACAGGCATTTCTCAACACCTAATATGATTCTCAATAGCCCAGGCCAACTGTGTGTCTGTGTGAGTTTGTAATTGGAGGTGGACGGTGTTTTTTTTTTTCCACTGAAATATTTTTGACCAGCTTCTAAATTGTTATTCGAGGGAACAAATTCTGGAGTTTTGGGAGAAATCGAGATGAAGTTGGTAAGTGATCTCAGACTAGGCCCTGCTTGGCCCTGAAGTGGAATGAAGGCCATTGTGAGAGCAGAAGAGCTTCGGTGGCTTCGAGGCCCTGACACACAAGCACTTATTATTGTCTCCCCTCTCCATATAAGTCAAACTAAGCTGACTGAATGTACTTGACCCTTCACCCACTACCTCTTCTCTCCCGCACTCCTTCAATCTCCCTCTTCTCAGCTCCTCTCCTCGTCTGCGTGTGGTCTTGTTTTAACCACCTGTCACTATTACTGTTGTCCTTGTAGACTCGCATATGATTGAATGTGGTTTCACGTACTTGAACGACTCACAAAGATTTGTCGCTCTCCTTAAGTTTCTAGATTTAATGTTGCTATAATTGCCTGTCTTCTTGAAATTCCTTGACTGATTATTGCTACAACCCTCTTAAGTTCTGGGTTGACTCTGCTGGACAATGTGCTCATCCTTGTATGATTGTAAGTCAAAGTGCAGAGACTAGACACAGCTGAGGAAGCTAGGTGATGATATCTGTATGTTGAAGAAATTGAATAAAAATTTAATTGGACACTTGAGTGAAGGGAAAGTGTCAAAGAGGAAGCACTTTGCTAAAGTTGGAATTCTGCTGTTGATTCTAAATCATTTTTATTCAGTTTTGTCAAATTTAAAGCTAGTCTAATATAGGGCTGGGCAATAAACCGAAAAATTTACTGATACCAAAATTACAACATTAACCAACATCATTATGCCCACATTGGTATATTCAGTGTCAAACAAATGAATAAATAAAAGTTGGTTTTGGATGTGTGTAGGTAAGCTATGGTCTCATGTCCCTTTAAGACGCTGTCCTACGTCAGAGACGTGACTCCACCCCATCCAGTCCATAACAAAGAGAGAAAGACAGGTGAGGAGATGAAGGACGGTTCAAAAGTTGTAGCGGCTTCTGAAGTAGACAAAGTTAATGTGGGAGGGGGTGAGCAGCCTGTGGATTAGTTATTGTCCATTTATCGTTATTGAGGTGAACTGCTAAATATATTGTGACATTAATTTAAAGGCCATATCGCCCAGCCCTATTCCATTGCCATTTTAAAGTGGACAACAAGGGTAGAGGCTGTAATGTCCGAATAATTTCCATCTGGAGAAACATGTTCCAAATGCGCAAATGATGCAAAGTCAAAACCACATGCAAAAGTCAGAAATGACAGCAGCAGCGTGTTAAAGTGAGGCAATGTGTTCCAAAAAGGTGATACAACTAGCAGGGAACAAGCAGCAAACACACAAACAATGTAAAACCCAAAACACACAAAATCGCACACTGTGAATAACCCAGACTTCAAAATAGAGTGCTCGATGCCTTTGGGATGATGTTATTGATTGTACGGTGAAGAAGACCAGATCCTGCTGTCAGTGTTACAATTATCCTGCTGCATAACAGTTAACACCATCAGTGTGAGATCTCAGTCAGCCGTAAAGCTACGATTTGTTGTCTCCAAATAGGAGTATGTTGTTGTTTTTAGTTCTCTACAGAAGTTCAAAAAAACTAAAGTTACGAAGCTCGGGGGTTTAATGTGTTGGTTGAGTAAGTGGTGTAGTTTTAACAACAAGGAGCAATGTTTCTGTTACTGAAGCCAAGAAAGTCATACCAAGTTTGTTTTTGACTCTGACACTGAGATTAAAGAGTGCACAGATGGGAAAAGAAGAGGAATTAGAGGCATAATTTCTTCACCTTCCTTGCAAACCTGAACAATATTAAGCAGTAACCGCCCTGCTTGGTACCACTGCTCTGCTAAAATCTGCTTCTTTCAGCTAGCAACACACTGAGTTACCTTTGCCTGTGAATACTTCCAGTGCAGAAGCGAAGGAGTGTCCTTATACAACTTTTCTTTTTCCGATACGATACCGATATTGTAGCCTTCAGTATTGGCCGATTCCGATATTGATCCGATATTAGCACAAACTTGCACATGACAAGTTTTGCACTCAGATGCAACATCTTTTTCTGACTTAAACCAAAAATACTGCCATACAGCCAACATCACTCCTTCTTGCTACTTTGTTCGTACCTTAGTAAACACTGTTGTTGTGATTACATGGACTCTGCATGCTAGATCCGGGCGCTGATAGATAGATGTGCTGGAGCAGAGTCTGGATAGGACTGCTTGTATCAGATTAATAATATCAGAGATTTTAGATGCAGGCCGATATAATCCGATATTCGGTTTTTCCAGGTATCATGTTTTTTTCCAGCAGAAATTGGAAAGAAACAACAAATAAACATGCTGCAAAAGAGCAACTCGTGCTGTCAAGCATCATAAAATAGCATTTGACAAACCTGAGGAGGGAACAAGCTGAAAAAACAAATCACTCATTAGTTTTAAGTACATAATGATAAATGCATCCATCACGGTTTATTTTATTCCCCAGTTTAGACACTGTGGACTTAAGGACTTCAGCTTTAATTGTCCTCTGAGGGGCTGACAGGGCAGCTGATAGTGGCAGCTGTTTTCCTCACCATGAGCCTGGGAAAGATTTCAATCAGCTGTGCCCTGCTTGTGCCGACCATCACACAAGCTGTCTTCACTTTGTTTAACTTGTTCTATCTATATCTATTTGTACGGTTGGGTGCATGTACTACTCATATAAAGTTTACAGTCATTTCACCATAAAGATTTGATCCTGAGCACTTCAGCTTACAAGGCAACATTGCTGAGTTACATTTCACGTACCACCTCAAAGAAGTCAGCGGCTGTGATTTTGGCGTTTGTAGATTAAAGTATCATTTTAACTGAGTGTCTTCTTCCTCTTCAGAAGGCTAGACAGAGCCAATTAGCGGGGCAGGAAATGAGTCAAGTCCCCGCTGTAGTGAGGATGATGTTTAGAGGAAATGACCGTAGATGACCAACTGAAGAAGAGTGATGACTGAATCTCAGAGCCTGGTGTGTGTGCGTACATGTTTGTGATCCCATCACTGACCATGTATGGCCAAGTGGAAACGTTGGCTCCCTTTAAAAAGTACAGTATAATTTCATGAAGCAGTTTACTCTGACTCATTTTAGTCTAAAAATTCCAGCTTACTCATGAAAGGCTTCGGAGAAAATGTGACGCCCTCCAAGATCCATCAGGAAATCAGGGAAAAGTTGGTTCAGTGGCTGTGAAAGATAAAAGAACTCACCTGTGTTTTCAAAACTGCACATTATTTAATAAGACATTATTTAATTTTTATATGAAAATTGGCAGTTTGCTGGAATTATTGTGTGAATTAAAACACAATACAATATATTGTGATTTATACAAGTCTTTCCACTGTTTAGCTAATTTAGCATTTGGCTTTTCTTAATTTTTGTCTTATTTACTCTATTTTATTTTCATGTTGCACATCTTACAAACCTTTTATATATTTGTTGTACTAACTTTCTCCTGCTCCATGATGTCACCTCTGCCAACCTCACTGGACAAACAGTTGATTTTATTTCTAAATTATCATAGATTTAACTTCATATAAGCAATTAATTTGAATACTTGGTAAATGAGACGATGCGATATATCACCAGACAAAATATCGCGATACTATGCTTAATCGATTTTTTCTCCCACCCCCAATAATGCCCTAAGAAATTTTTTAACCAGGTACCTTTTTGTTTTCTTTCTTTTTGTTTTTTTGTTTTTTTTTTAACTACAAGGTGCACAGTTGTTTTTTGCTTCTGTTGCTTCCTATGTTCTCTCCCACCAACTGCTTACATTGTGTCCACCAGCAGCAGCTATGCAGGCAGGCAGCATGACTGTAAGAGAGCTGTAGGAGGAATGCTGATCAGATGAGATACGGTTGTGGGTCCATGCATGCATTGGTGTTTCAGCATGTGGGTGTTTGTGTTATTCCTAATGTACAGCAGATCATTTGGTCTGTTGCTCTTAAACAAAAAGGCTCTGGTCCCTTGGGGAGGCTACCTTTGGCCAGGAGAGAGAGAGAGAGAGAGGGCGGGTGGAAGCACGTAGCTTGTTGTGCTCTCGAACAGTCACTCCTCCACACTGCTTTATGTGAGGGTCAAGGTAGTTAACTAGTGGCAGACGTTCAGATGGGTTTGTTCTGACTTCAAACAGAGCACATTATGGCCATGCGCACTCACAGGATATTGCACTGTAAGGCCACTGAACACAGTCGGGTTAGAGAGAGGAGGCTTTGTATTGAGCCCATTAGAGCCCTAAACCAATACTAATGAAGCTGTTTCCTGTACAAACGGAGCAGCTCAGGGGAAACAGGCTCTAGCCTTTAATAAGGCCCTCTCCAATCCCGGTTAAGATCCTCGGATCTTTTATCTGGGCACCGAGTGGGTTACCACTGGTTCCAAGCAGAACCTCCGTTTGGAAAAGTTAATTACGCATGATTAATGGAGCGTTTTCCTTCCAATGATATCTGTGACAGCACAAAGCTGTCGTAAGGCTTGTCAGGCCCAATTCGAGCTGAATAAGTATTTATGTGATCGCATGTGATGGGCCTCCTCTCACCAGCACCAGCCCTCATCAATCAAGCCCTACTGCTCGCAGTAGTGGGAAATTGGTCTATCAGTGCGGCTGCCTCCACCACCCCCCCACTGCCACCACCACCACTGCCACCTCCCTCCCTCCCCATTCAATCAGGCCCGAGGCTACAATGCTTCTTTAGCTCTTACTTCTGACCAACGCAGGGGTCATGGGGGGGAAAGTGGGAGCCAGAGCCGAGCCCATCCATTACAGCTCTTGTTTCTCTCAGTGGCAGCCGGACGACGGGATTCTATTAAGAGCTCCGTCTATTCAGCACTGAGATTACACCAGGGCCCTCTCTCTGAGCACACCTCACCACCAACCCCCAAGCCCTCACCAAAACCCTATACCCACCCTAGGGGCCTTATAACCCCACCACCACCACCACCACCACCACCACCATCACTGCCGCTAGCCCACTGCAGCTTAGTTGTGCTTCCCCTCCCTTCCTTTTTTTACACTTCCCACTAGTCGTGGTTTTTTTTCAGGAGCAACAACGACAATAATCACTGAAAGCAAGAATGAGACAGAAAGACAGGGGGAAAAGCTGGGAGCAGAATAAGAGCAGACACTTTAACCTGAAACCTTTTTCGAGGTTGAATGTGGACACGATAACTGTCTGCCTGCCTTGACAGTGTTTGGTCGAGACACAGTGCCACACACATACAGTCTGGCCCACACACACATACACACTGTCCAAAGCCATAAGCTTACCTTCTCTTTCCTTCAAGGTAGGGCTGGGCGATTAAACAATAACAACATATATATCAAAAATTAATTTCCCTCAATATCAATATAAAAAGATGGTCAATATGCTTTTGATAGCCGGTATTCTGCCATGTTTTAGTAGACTATACAAACAGCCAATGAAAGGGGAGTTGCTCCAAGTTCGCTTCATGATGAACCAATCATGTTGAATTCGGACCAAGTAGAAGCAGGTCGCAGCTACACGCAACCATGCCACTTTTTTTTTTTTTTTTTAACATATCTTTATTTTTTTTGTGTTCAAACTACAGCAACCACATTAAACATATGGCTAAAAAAGAATATCAAGTTAACAAAATAAAAAGGGATAAATTACATCAACAAAGTAGTGAAAGTATACTCTTGTCAGCACCATAAATGTTATTTATTTCCCATTGCCACCTCCGTATCTCCAACTTTCAACATTTCTAGAAACATCTTCCAAATGACATAAAATTCAGAAGGCTTCCCTCTGACAATATAGGTCAGCTTCTCAAGAGCCAAACATGACATTAAGTTATTTAGCCATTGGTTAAAAGAGGGGCAGCTAACATTCTTCCAACATAACGCAATACGTTTGGCCTCAACTATAGCACTTTAACACGGGAAGCCGACAGCACTAGAAACCCCTACTACAAAGTCGTCTTTCTCTAGCGCAACGCCTTACGACAAAACGTCGAAGAGGCACAAAGACCTCACAAAGCAGTAACTTATTGAGTTGCAAAAGACATGCTACCAATAAGCACTCTTAAATTTCATTTTTTATATCGTGATATATCGATATCGACCGATATTAAAAATATATCGTGATTAACTTTTCTCATATCGCCCAGCCCTACTTCAAACATGACACAGAGCTTCAACACCTGACCAAAAGGACCATCTCCAACACTGTATAAACACACTTATGTGGGTAACATCCCCAAACTCGACCACAGCTACATTATAAACACCTGCCAACACCAGATCATCCCCCCATTTGTCTCCAGCCGGCCCAAAGAGACTCTTCATTTACTCGATATGTGTTAGCACTTGAGAGAGAGAGAAAGAGAGAGGAGAGCTGCCGGGGTCGCGGCCCCTGCCTGGATGGATGGGGGTCTTCCTGTCAAGAAGAAGAAGAGAGACAGCACTCTTGTCAAACAAACAGGAATTTAATACGGTGACTTCTGTCCGGATGTCTACAGTGTGTACATACTCTCAAGGGCTTGAGTATGAATAAGCTCCACTATTTTATAAACAAGTGAAGAAGAAGAGAGGAGAGAAGAAAGAAGTTGGACGAGAGCCTTTAAGAAACCAGAGGAAGAAGGTCAATCGCTGCTCTAGGAATAGTTGTGCAAAAGAGGAACGAAGAGAAAGAAAGTAAGGAAGAGCCGGCAGATGCTTATCCCGGGCAGAGCGGGCAACCCAGGGTTGGGCTGGGCGAGGTTTATTCTCTAAGTGTTTTGCTGCATGGTTTGGAGTTGGCAGCCAGCGTGCAAGTTAACGGGATCGGAATGCTTCTTCAGGGGGCAACGCAATCAGCACCAACTTCCTCTGATTCAGAAAGCACAGGCCTCACTCTCTGCCTCTTTTGTTTCAGCCGGACTCCACTGACAGCGCGGAGGAAGCAGCCGTCTGACGGGCAAAGAGAGATGTTAAATGTGTATAAACAGGGAGGGAGAGAATGAAACTGACAAACTTCAGCGCGAGTAATGCGTCTGTGTGTTGATGTACGCTCCTGCCATCTGTGCGCGCAGATGCACGCACTTGTTTGTGTGCCTTGGCGGTGTTTTGCACCCGCAGCGCTTGGCCTCTCCCAGAGGAAAACACGCTAAGAGGTTGTCTGCAGGATACCGAGCGCACAAACTCAGCACTCTGTCAAGCCAGTCATCTCTAGCTTTTGTCTTTGTTAAATGTTGTGTGACAATGAGATTTTCCAAAGTGCCATCTAGATAAAGAAGTGAAATGAGAGAGCAGGAGGAGGAGGAGGAGGAGGAGAAGGAGGAGGGGTGGGTCTGATAAAGGTTGAGATGGTCTGGTCATAGTCCAGCGGCCCTTCATCACCACTGCAGCCCCAGATATATCTCCTCTCTGTCTCTGAAGCACTCACATACACACCTTCATCACTTTGTCTTCCTCTCTCACCCCCACAAACTCATACACAACAACTACACACACAAGCACACCTCTATTCCATCACCCACAGCTCTAGATCCTCAATCGATCCTTACAGCCCCCCTCAGCAGACACCTGCAGGTGATTGATCCCCAAATCAGTCCCTCACAAACTCAGCGCCGTAAAAACCATAACAACCCATCATAAAAGCTGATTTATCTTCACCTAGCTCAGGGCCTCACAGTTGGAATATTAACCCAAAAGTGTATGACACCAGAATGATTGGTTTGGAAATGAATAAACCTTGGGAGTATTGACGCACATGTCTGATGGTTCATATCAAGTGTGACTGCTGAAATGTGCCAAGTGAGATTGCATTGTCTCAGTATAGAGCCCTCTGCAGACTTAACACACACACACACACGAACATGGTGAACTTTAGCATGAAGTATTTGGTTTGTTCTTTGCACTTCACATGCAGCAGGTAGTTCAAGATAACAGTTCATCAACTTTTAGCGTATAATTTATCCAGATTCATTTTCATAGTGAAGTTTGTACGAAAAACTACAAAATGAGTGTCAGAGTTCTGGTTTTACTCATGAACTGAGTAACTGCTTGACTCCACAGAAAGCATGTCTGCCATGTTTTGTATGCTACTCACTCTGGAGCTGATCTGTGCCCACTTTAGTCAATGTAATATTTCCACAGCAAGTGTTGCAGATTTGTCTCAAAAGCATCTTCCGTCTCAGTTTATTACAAGACGGGTTTATTTCTGATGGAGGCTGCATTCAGCAAACATGAACAAATCAATCAAAGGATGTCAGAAAGAGGGACAGCACACAACATTGGTCGATTTCAGAATAAAACAGACTCTTAGCTGTGTATCAGATCGAAAGAATTATTCATGATGTGCATTGTTTACTACTACTACAACAACGCCACACAACTTGAATCAGTGTCAAACACAACAAGACTTTTCTCTGTGAAATCTGTTAGTAAATTATGTACGACAAAGTAAAATATAATCACTGAACACTAGGGCTGGGCGATATGGCCTCAAATCAAAATCACGATATATTGAACAGTTCACCTCGATAACGATAAATGGACGATAACTACTCCACAAGCTGCTCACCCCCTCCCACATTAACTTCATCTACTTCAGCCTCCACTCCAGCCGCTTCAACTTTTGAACCATCCTCCATCTCCTCACCCGTCTTTCCCTCTTTGTTAGGACAGAGTCTTAAAGGGACATGAGACCACAGCCTACCTACACACATCCAAAACCAACTTTTATTTATTTATTTATTGACACCAAATATACAGATACGGGCAATATTACGTTGGTTATTGACATAAATTTCGGTATCAGTAAATTTTTTGGTTTATCGCCTAGCCCTACTGAACACTACACTCATTTACTTTATAGAGAACTCACCCATGGTAGGAGCACAGAACTCCCTGAGGCTCTCTCTACTTGTTGTCATGACAACTTTTCTCCCTCACTGTGTCAAAATCTATTAAAATAAAACCTTATTGTCCTGTTAAGTGAAATAACCTTGTAGGATGCTGATATGTTTACAAGTTTTGGGACAACAGGTGGAGCAGTGAAATGGAAAGACGTGTCTCCAGGCCTGTTGGTCACTTGTCACTGTGCTCTTTCTCTAGATGGAGTGAAACCATGCACCAGGTGGAATGGGGTGCATGCTTGCTGTTGAATCAAAGCGTCAGGTTTCAAAGTTCGATTATTCTTGTAACATCTGCATTTCTTCTCACTTTAGTGAAATGAATTTTAAATGGGTAAATACATATTGTTGAAAGTTTGGAATACCACGCACATATTTAGGAATATGTAACTTTAAAACAGTCTCTATCGCATTATCTTTTTTTTTTCCAGTTTATTTGTGTTTACTTGTTTTCGTGTGTATCTGTGCATGTGTGTGTTCCTGAAGGAAACAGTGCCCAAACCACATTTTAATGAGAGCGTTGGTCTGAAAGCCAGAAGCAGGGCGCACTGGCAGCAGCATCAGCATGTGCCCTGTACTCAGCGGAGCAACACGCTCCTGGGTTAAATATAATCCCAGCCTACCTCAGGGGCCTCTTTGATGCTACTGAAAGCCAGTGAAGCCTTTAATGGGAGCCACTCCATGTCTCTGTGTTATGTGTGAGCTTCTCGCCTCCGCTTCGTTTTAGGGTTGTTGCAACTGATTTGTTGTTTAGTGAGTTAATTTTGACTTTAATCATGCCCACAAAGACTGAGCTGACCTGTGCAGCAGAATAAACTGCAGCGTGTTTGTGTGGGAATGTGTTTGGTCGGGGTTTCCCCTTTCAACACAATGGACTTAGTGAAATACTTCCCCATACCGCTTATGCCGCATAAGAGCATTTCTCACCTTCTCACTTTGCAGATTGAAACAGTTGAATTCAGATAAGAAAATAACGAGGCAATCATTTCTATCTGTGATTGTTTTGTTTTCCTGAATGCGAAATAAAGGCCTCTTAAATCTGCAAAATTGGATCAATGAAAGTTCACAAAAAGCTCTGAATATTTTTGATCCATCAACCCCATTCATAAAATATCTACACCGTTTTAAACTGAACTTTTTTTAGAATTAAGTTGTATTTTAAATTTTACAGCGAGTGACAGCTGTTTTCTTCATGTCGATACATCTTTCGTGTGTCCTCCCCTGCCTCTTTTTTAATCCTTCGTTGGCTTTAGGATCGGTTTACCTGACATGGCAGCATTTTCTCTGGTCTCACTGAACAAGTCCTGCGTCTGTCTGGTATCCGCCAACATGAAGATATTAGCCTTCCAATTGGACACGCTCTATGAAAAGCAGATTGGCGTCGTTATGTAGCAGGGGTGCTGACTTTAAACGTGAGAGGAGAGCTCAATGGAGGTAATGAATGTGTGACACTTGAACATCTGAAGTGTCGTGTTCAGTTCCTCCGCTCTTGTGCACCTCCTGTACATAAAAAAGCTCTTTTAAAGATGATATCTACGAGCGTTTTAGAGCCGATTTGTTCACCCTGCGGCCACCAGCAACATGCTCTAATTACTCCTCCCTCCCTTTTCTGTGATGGGTGAGGGGAGGAGTAAAGGAACGGGTTGTTTAAGTTTCCAGCCTGTCCCATGTGTATATGAGCTGTGTGCCCGCTGAATTTATGCTTGGAAAATGTGACCTTTGACCTCTGTGTAGCTTTATCGCACCCTGTAGCCCGCATACAGTGTGGCTCTGTATGCTGAGGCTGTGCAGAGGAAGTGTTGGCGATTACCACAGCCTGTACTCTGTACATCACTGCCACCCCCCATGCTCACCTCCACAAAAACACTGGACTCAGGACAGCCGCATTCCAGACCCTCCTCTTCAAAACAGCATGACACCGCTGAACACTTATAAGGCTCATCTTAAAGTCATTTAGCACAACCTGCACTCCCACTTTCACCAACTTTTACCTCATGATCAAATATTTATTTAAAAGAATATTCCAGCATAAAATTAATTTAGGGTCAAACACACTGTAACACCAAGTTTAGACACCCCCTCGGGAGATGAATGTTGCCAACCGCTTGCTTCTCTAGTTATACCAACTTGAGTAACGACCGCAGGATGGCAATACATAGCAGTCTGAGGAGCCTCAACAAACCTCAACCAAAACGCCACTCTATAGCCCCAAATAATGCTCAGAACAGCACCTAACTTCATCAACAGTACATATAGGGTCCTAGCCACCAAACATCTTTTTAACTTTGCCTGATTTCATTAACAAAGAGACTAAAAGCATCTCACCTACTCCCTTCCAGCAGCCAGTTGTTTGTGGTGAGGCCTCAGGCCAGTCCATTATGGACTGCTGCGGGGTGACACAGCTCAAGGAAGAACATTTATGATCATTTCTTCATGGAAACGCAATCAGACCGAGACGCTAAGGCAGAAGAACTACCACGTCTGCAATGCAAAATGATTATTATGATATTTATTACTTAAAGGAAATGATAAAATAATGATCATAAATGTTCTTCCTTATGGACTGGCCTAAGGTATCACTACAAACAAGCGGCTGCTGGAAGAGAGTAGGTTAGTTGTGTTTAGTCTCTTTATTAAAGAAATTAGGCAAAGCTAAAAAGATGTTTGGTGGCTATTGCTGCGGCTGGGACCCTATATGTACTCTCCTCTCTTGTTTATGGCTCATCAGACCGTGTGTATTGCTATTGTGCGGTCGTTACTAAAGTTTGTATAACTACAGAAGCAAGCGGTCTGCAACATTCATCTTTCGACGGGGTGTCTAACTTGGTGTTATGGTGTGTCTGACCCTAAATTAATTTTATGCCGGAATATCCCTTTAAGATAGATTTTACTTCAAAATTTAACTGCTTCCATCACCTCACCTCTCAAACTAAAGATCTGTTAGTTTTATTATTGTTTATTGGTTTAATGCATTTGTCATTTTTAATACCTTCTACAGCCAAAGAAATCAACATTTGTGCAGCATATTTCATGAAGATGATCAATGTGAACCAATTCAGTGAACTAAAATAATTACATTGTGTTTTCGATGTTAATGATCTGCAACTATGACTTACTGTTTTTTAAAAAAAAGTTATTCCTCCACATATCTGATCATATCATGAAACTGTTTCATCCTGAGAAAAGTTCACTTTTCAGATATTGACACTCATTTTTTAATTAAAATTGGCAAAAACAAAAAGTGTTTTTTCTTCCTTGTTTCTAAAGAGACTGTCTCCCCTTTCTGGAAGGCCTTTATGACATGAAATGATTATTGTAAAGAAGTGTATCAAATGAAGGATTTGTTAATAAAGCATGTCTGCATTGCTGTTACATGTCAGAGTAAAAAGCTGTCAAAGAAAATCACAGTCAGGGCACAGACAAAACAAGCTGCTGCTAATTCAGCAAATATACCCGGGCCTGCTCCTCACAGGCCCCGCAGCAGCATTTGTCAAAAAATCATCCCTCTCTCTTTCTCTCTCCGTCGGAATGCCTAGCTGACCCCCGGCAAATGAAAATAATCCAAAGTAATTAGAAGTGAGCTGCTCTGGTCCTGAGAGCCCCCGGGCGGCCGGGTAAACATGGCGGAGGGGCCGGGAGGGGCCAGTTGAGAGGGGTAAGGTGGAGGTGGAGGGGGGGGTGGCGCTGACCTTGTCCACATAAAGCAGTGATTTATGAAGTGCAGGGCACAGCAGCAGGGCTTCTGTCTTCTGCCGCACAACCAAATTACTGAGGTGGAGATTAACACGCCGCTCACAACGGGCCTACTTCCAGAGGCAGGGAAATTTTCTATTTACATTTTCCCTTTTCATTTCCGCTGCTCTGTTTTAATGCTAATTGCTCTGAATGGACACCAGGTGTAATATTAGGACTTAAGCTGCACACTGGCGACAAACTGCAGGAAGATGTCTGAATGAAAGTTTAAAAAAGTTGCGCAAACTGCAAGCAAACGAGGTTTTACATCCATATTTACGCAAAATAAAAATGCGCAGGGGGGCAGCGTGTGTATACAGAGGCGTGATGGCGACTTAATGCTGCTCTTCGTGGGTGTCAATGGGAGGTCTCGCCGTGAATAGTGGAACTATTTCATGTGGATTTGGCCGCGATATTTTCTTTCTCTCCTCTCTTAGTTTTTTTTTCTTTGCTTTCCGCTCTCCCGGAGGATGTGCTGGAATGCAGCACACAGGCCTACACACTGTTTCCATGTGGCCCCTCGGCTGCAGCAGCAGAGAGAGGCTGGCTCTGCAGCGCGCGCATGGATAGTCAGTTCGCAATAACCCACGCGGGAATCTCCCTCTCTCTGTCCCATGGCTGTGGATGATGGAGCTTCAATTTACACCGTGATATTATTCCTGCAAATTATAAATAAAGCGGACCAGTGTTCCACCCGTGACACTGAACCCTCAGATCAAGTAAAACGTGAAGCTTTCAGATCATTAAAATTCTCTACATTCATTTGTGAAACGCTTTTTTTTGCGTGACTTCATTCCTAAAACAAACAAGAAAGCCGCAAGCAAAATATGCACGAGCCCATTTAAGCAATTGAACCTCCTTTTAAGAATTTCACAGCACTTTAAAGCCCGTGCGCTCCACGTTACGCGCCTGCTGTATGTTTTAAGAGCCCCCTTCAATAAGTATGAAATGCTGTGTGCCATGATATAGTCGTACTAACATACCCTGAAGCCTGCGCCTGTTTGGTTTGTAATTTGTTGATAAACAGCTTTTCCACACCGCTATTTAGCAGCTATGTCCAAATCATTCTGACAAAGGCATGGCATAATTCAGATAAAACACATCTATTTCATCTCAGCACATCACAATATGTTTAAGGCGGATTGGAGTAAATAAATAAGAATTTGATCTGCGCTTTGCAAATCACTCTCATGGCTTATTAACAAATGAACAAGTGTTTTAAATTCACCCCCATCGGTCTTTTTTTTTACGGTGTGGATTCAATAGCTTTCTACGCGCTCGTTCAGGTGATTATATATTCAAACCCTCACAGCTGAATCTTTCATGTCTCCATCTCGCAATTTGACGCCTTAATGTAGATGTTTTGTGCAGCAATTCAACAGACGAGAAAGAAATGACCCCAATCCTGCAATAAGTCAAAAAGCTGCCTGATGGAGTAGGCTGTTACAAAGTGAGGGATAAAGCTGCAGGAAGAAAGGAATAACGCACGTGATCCACCATAAAAAGTTGAATTGATTTTTTTTCTTTTATGTCTTTTCTTTTTTTTAGGCAGTAAGAGTCACATTTCTTACCTCTGTATCAAAATGTAAGATCCCCAAATAAACAAACTCACTTTTACGCATGGTGACCAAATTACGCACACGCTTAGTAATGAAGTATTTCAAGAGTAAAAAGTTCAAGTGAAGAGGCAGATGTTTTCCTGAGTTGTTCCCCAAAACAAAAACAAAAAAAACCCTCACTTTTACGCATGGTGTGCATGTTTGATCAAGTAACCAAATTACGCACACGCTTAATAATGACATATTTGAAGAATAAGAAGTTCAAGTGAAGAGGCAGTTGTTTCCCTGATGAAGCTGAACTGTCATTTTCTCATCAGTAACGTTTCAAGTGCGCCCAGGTGAGCGCGCCCTCTTCTGACAGGGGAAAGTACTACTCAGTCTCCTCACTGCACTAGGCTTAGAGAGGGTCCTGTTACTGTTAACCCAATTTACCCCCGGTGATACCACAAACCCCTGCGTGTTTATCCTCCTCTTTTCAGACATTTCCTCCTTTTCAGCAAAGAGCTCGGACCCCTCTCACTATCATGATCCTCGATCAGAGCCGGAGAGGCCGTGAGGCAATCACTTTCCCAGATTACTTGTATTTAATACACAATGCATCATAAAACAAATCCCTCATCCTGACAGGAAGAAAATAGAACAGCTCATTCGACTTGAGCTTTCCCAATTTATGGCTAAATTAAAAAGGCTTCCAACAATGGACAAGTCGAGGGGAGGCAGGAAATCAATGACCGGGCGGACCGGGGTCCCTCCTCGGTTCTCAAGGAGCGCGAGACGATGGGAATCGGTGGCGGGGTCCTGCCTTATTTACACATGATTTTTCCTGTCCTTCCTGCACATTTGCTCCGCGATTTCGTCAAACAATAGGCATTATCTGGGATGGAAGGTCAATGTCACAGCGCGAGGCGTTATCCATCATCATCTGCTCTCATCAGCCAGAGCCCTGTCCTCTGCAGCTTTATGAGCTGCCTAATAAACCGCGCTGTCCGACAACGAGGACGTTTCTTTATTATTCTATACCCGTGTCCGCTTTATTCACAGCTTTAGACTCCCAAGAAATAAAACGAATACACTTTTTTTCTCCTCTCGTTTTTGGAGCACCATGTGAAGCAGGTGCGCAGAGGCCGGAGTGGCGCGTAAAGTTCACTCTCAAGACTGTCTAGACTTAAATTTGAAATAAAAATACGAGTTCTTCTTTTTCTCTAGATAAAGGGCCTTTTGATTAATATTTAAGAGTCATATATTATTAATATTTTACAAATAATAGAGGTGATTTTAAAGGAGAGCGCACAGCCTCTCGATGTGCAGCGTTTTTTCCAAGTGAGTGAAAAGCAGGTGATTAGGTTAATGTTTCCTAAATTGTGGCAGAGGGGTTTTCAGTGGTCCTCGTGGAGTTTCCTGGAGGTCTCCAAGTGGAACACATTACTCTCAAACACTGACGAAGAAAAGAGTGTCTTGCACTGAAGTTTATCCTTGTATCCTTGTCACTTAAAAAACTAAATTGCAGCCACGGTGTGAGTGAGACAGTGGTCGTTTCTCCGCATCACAAATTCTCCTCAAACCATGGCGCGGCGTGTTGTGGATAAGTTGAGGAACACGTGGATAATAACGCGCGCTTTGATGTTTATGTTTGTTCATTAAGCTCACTGCCCCTGAGTGTGTGTGTGAGAGTGTGAGTGTGTGTGTACTTCATCCCTTTAGAAGCCCCATCCCGACCTCTCCCTGACCCCGCTCACCCTCTCCAACCCCGGGCCCCTGTCACTTTAAAATTTACTGCGGAGAGGAGTCGCTTTCGACCGGGGGACACGAGCTCAGACAGTCCCGTGCTTAGGGTGTCAGGAATGGACACGCTGGATCCTTGTGCGTGATGAGACAATGCGGAAAAAAGAGAAACATGTTCGGGACGCGTTTGAAGAAGAAGAAGTAGGGGGCGATGCTGGAAGCCAACCCCCCCTCTGAATCTCTCAGCTATCATCTAGACGACACATCCCGAGTGACTGAGGAGGGGGGAGAGGAAGAGAAAAATGAAAAGTTGAATGGCTACTACAGGACACCTGGGTGCGTCAGGACAGGAGGGGTGACAAGAGAGGAGCGGACGAGCACAGCGAAGCGCACAGACTGAAAAGTTGGGGGAGAGTTGATGTTCCAGAGGTGGCTTAGAAACGAGTAGCGATGTCTGTGAGACACTGAGGGGAGATCTACGGAGTCAGCGGTGTCTGAGAGACAATACACACAGAGAGGAGATCTACTTTTTTTCAACAAGGGGCGCGCGGTGTCTCACGGACAGTCGCACCGGAGAGAAGTCGAGAAGTCGACTCGTCCTGCGGCTTGGAGACCTGAAGATACACCGGCACCGAGAACAACCAAACACGGGTTCGTTTTTTACTGCCAAATTCTGGGAAACGCTTTTAATGGACAGTTTAGTCGGTGTTTAATTTCATGTAATCGAGTTCTGGTCCAGCACCGCGTTTTTATGAATCAAAAGCGAAGATTTCATCACTTTTTCTCGGTGGAAAAACGCACATCTTATCCCAAGAGGTTACCCACCGCACGCCGGTTGTTCAACGGTAAGAGGAAGAAAACTTTAACGGGATGAAACCAACTATTTTATCACACCATGCGTAAAATATCCTGCGTTACTCGTTTCGTTGCGAACTAAGTTTGGAGTCTGAAATGCGAAGCCTTTTGGAGTATTTTTGCAGGCTGAATGGGTAGATCCAGTGTTTGTCCAGACAAAGGGCTTTATACAAGCTAAATATTTATTCAGTGGCCGCTTATACAAAGGCAGAGAGACAACATTTGTGACCCCGAGAGAGAGAGAGAGAGAGAGAGAAAGATAGACCGCTTTGCAATCGCAACAATCGGCACCGGCTTCATAATTCCTATCACTCCAGGTTTCCTGCAATTGATTTATTTCCTAGTAAAGTTTACAGCTGCAGTTTAATAAATATTAACACGTAAAAACAATGTCGTAGCGCTCACTGAAGATGGAGATAAAAAACTGTTTGTTTTCTACAAACGAAACAAACCCAGTTGTTTTCATTTGCATATAATTTTTTTTTTTTCGAAGTCGGCAGCTAAACGTTTGAGGGACATTTTTAAACAAGTACTTCGTTTTTATTTTTGATATTATTTTTTTAATATTATTTTTGTTTTTGTTTTTTTCGTTTTAAGAATATTTTTTAAAACAAACCGCTTTGTGTAACATTTTCCTCCCTTATTTTGTAAACAGACATTTTCACAAACGAATCCAAACGCAGACTGAAGTCCATTTTAATCGAAAATGTACTCGTAAATTGTTTAAAAAATCGTATTTTTTTACAAAATTGTTACAGATTTTCTTTTGATTTTAAAGTACCATCGTGATTTAGATTTAAATATTTTAATTTGTATTTAAAAATGAAGTACATAGTTTTTAAATAAAAGGATAAAAGGCCTTCAAAGGATTTATTGATAAACAATATTTTATTTTGTGTAACTGTTGATGAAAATAAAATAATTCGTTGACAGCTGTGTAAAGAGAAAAACAGTAAATATTCAGATGTGTTGCAATTTTATTTTGATTTGTTAAATCTGTTATTTTTCTTTTATGTTTGTTGTAAAGTCTTTGAAATGTCTGATCAAAGGTTACACAACAAAATGCACATGATGAATGCACAAAACGAATTTTTAAGGGGTTACATAGTAATTTTCTACACTCAAAATTGTATGTGTGTGTGTGTGTGTGTGTGTGTGTGTGTGTGTGTGTGTGTGTGTGTGTGTGTGTGTGTGTGTGTGTGTGTGTGTGTGTGCGCACCACAGACCAGTTCCTGACATGTGGGAGGTATGTGGTTAGTTAGTGTTTGGACACAGTAACCTGGACTGATACTGATCAAAGTCTGATCTCTCTCTCTCTCTCTCTTTCTCTCTCTCTCCCCCCCTCTCTTTCTCTCTCTCGCTCTCTCTTTCTCGCAGATCTTGGATGGGTCAGGCCATGTAAAATTCTGCGTGGATGCCAGCAAGCCTGATATCGGGAGCTGGCTGAAGTACATCCAGTTCGCCCCTGTGGCTAAGCAGCACAACCTGACAGCGTGCCAAATAGATGATCAGGTATGAGGAGACACTCTGAGGCTGTCTGGCAGGATAAGCAACACTGAAAGCAGGTCGAATATGATCTGAAGACAAGAAAAAAAAAAACAGAGAGTGTGAGTGAGAGAGAGAAGCATGTGAAGGTCTTGATTTTGAACTCCCACATGATGATGTATCTGAATCCGGCTGTCTGGCTGGATGAATCAAGTGTAACTGAGAGTTGTTCAGATCTGTGCAGCACCCTTTTTTAATGCCAGAAGGCTTCTCTGTATTTTCCGACATCTGTCCTGTCTGCGTGCTGCAGTGTTAAAAGGTGTTATTGTGATCCAAGTCAGATAGTCCCACGAGCGGTTGGCCCACACACACACACACACACACACACACACACACACACACACACATCTTTACCCCCACGCTGCACTGCAGACCTTCCTCACTATCTGCGAGTGTTTTCTTTCTATAATTGTGCTCTGGCTTCTGCCGTGCGAGGACCACAGGGCAGGATCAGAGGCGGCCTGCCAAGATGATAGTTCCGCGCTCTTCCCGGTCACGCTTTTGCGATATAAACTCTCAGATGCCAGGAATGTCACAGTCCTTTTGCTGCTCACCTGGCTGTGCAGAGAGGTGCGTGCCGCACGCATGGGGGCTCGTTCACCTCTGTAATCCTATGTCCCTCACACACACACACACAGGAATAAGGACAAGGCATGGAGACAAGAGAATACTATGGTTTGTCTTGAATAAAACTAACATAATCCAGCCTGCATGTTTGCCATCACCTCTCACTGGTGGTCCACACTGAGTGTCTCCCATTGAAAGTACAACAAAACGTTTAGGTGAGTGATAAGAATCTTCAAATTCAGTCATGGCTGTGTCACTGTTTGAAGAGAAGAGCGGTTTCTCGCTGATAGAACTGCACTGACGAAGACTTTGGCTGACTATTTTCAATGTTCCTCTCTCACTCGGAGTGTCGGTTACACTTTTAACTCTAGGAATCAAACCGGTGAGAGCAGATATTCGATAGTCATGCACTTAAGAGAAGAGAAGAATACAGTCTATCCACATAAGTGCCTCTTCCTCACTCTCTTTAAAAAAGACTCGGAGAGACAAACAGGCCGGGAGAGCTTTTTCCCCGAGCTGCCCTCTTCACGAGGTGTGACTTGCTGTCAACACCGCGGTTCTGCTCGGGTGGCTGTGTAAGGCTCCGACAGGTCACGGACATGGCTATGATGAGGTGATTGTTAAGTATTACACACTGTCACAACAGAGCACAATGTTCCGTCTTTAAGCCTTCCGGCCAACATCGGTGTTTTTGAAAACACACTGTAGCGTCTCACAATGCCTGTCTGCATGTGGAAAATGAATGGACTAAAGAGGGTGGTCTTGTAAAGCTGATGTCAGTTTCTGCTCGTGTGTGTGTGTGTGTGTGTGTGTGTTTGAGTGTGTGTGTGCACTTATGAGGGCTTTTTTTGTCTGTATGTGTGCACAGAATTATTTGTGCATTGAATTGGTGTAAGTGCGTGACATGTTTTATTGTGTCTGTGGAGTATGCGCACACACCTGTAACTGCCTCTATTTGTGTATATATGAGTGTGTGTGTGTGTTTTTGTGTGTGTGAATTGTTCATTGCAGTTCAGATGACTCCCCACGCTCCTCATTGCGAGCTGGAAATGTTAAAAACACACAGTACCTGATTCCAGCAGGTTTTTACAGCCACAGAGAAGTGCTGAGTCGAAAGCCAGCCTGAAACCGCACATTACACACACATTCACACACACACACACATGCCGCACAACATTTAGCATCACCAGGTTTCCACACAAGAGCCCAACTTAGCTACTTAAAACCATCTTGATACAGATCCTCTCAGAGATAGTCCAAGACCATGTCATGTGACAGCTAATTCCAGGTGTTTCGTTGGTTATTCATCCTTCTTCTTCTTCTTCTTCTTTTCAAGCACCGGTTCACTCCTGCTAGTGTGAGGGTAAACATAGCCCCACTCCTCTTATTTCTGACCCAGTTCTGTATATCATAAAACTTTATGAGCAATCTCAGGAGGGTGAGGGGGTTTAGAGAGGAATGAATGAGTGAGAAAAGAGAGAGGGGGGGAAAAAACGCCTGTTTTGTCTTACTGATGGAATTAATGCCACTTCTCCTTTTCCCGTTCTGTTTCCCTCTCACACTGCTTTTAGATAAATTATGTCAAAACATCTGCAGAGAAATAAGAATCTGCAAAACTTGTGTTTGAACTAAAAATGCAAGAGTCAACCCTCTGTGTACTTTAACTGCAGAGGTTTCCCTTTCAATCCTTACTGATGTGAAGAAATATGTTTGGAGAGTGACTCAAGTGGCTCTAAAACGTTGTGTCACTTTAGATGTCGGGCTGTTTAAATTTAACTGGACTAAAGTCATACCAAAATTAGCTGCACATGCAGTATTTAAACTTAAACCAAACAAGAGCGGTCTTTATTTTATGACCTTTCAGTTTTTTTTTTTACACTGCTGTATGTGTTTTACAGTGCAGAGTAAAGTGCAACAGGAAGGAACAGAGAGGAAGGAGATGGCAGGTGTGCAGTTTGTGAGTCACACTCGAAGCTGAACATCTTGCAACAGGCTTTAACTTATAGGTTGAATTCAGTCCTTATAAATAAAGAGAGAAAAAATCCTTTATAATTTTAAATAACAAAAAATCTGAGTCATACTTTCTTGTAATTGTTTGTTTAATTTTGTCTTGACTGTGTTCAATCTTCAGCTTCTGTCTGGGATCCTATTGCACTGAGCATCCCAGCCGGCACGCCGCTCCTCGCATAGATCCCGCCATGATCAGCATGTTTTGTCGTTCAGATAATGAGGGCAATTAGCGCCTGAAAACCCTCCACTGCGCTTCTCACTCTACTGGTTCAACTGAAAGCGAAAATGGATTAAAAGTGTAATTAACATCATCCAACAAGGCCCAGAAGAGCTTTTCATAAGACAGTCCAAACGGATATGAGCGTTAATCTCATTCGCTCTATTGATTCTCACTCAGTATTGAGTGGGATGAAGTAGCCGAGGGGCATATTAGCAAAACCCTGACACTCGTTCACTGTGTAAACACACCGGGGGTGGGATCATTTAGGGACTGTAACTCACAGAGATAACAGACGAAGGCTCATTTAATTATAGAGACTGCTTAGAAATTCAATTTAAATTAGATCAGACTTTTAAAAATTCAAGACACAGGACTCAGCTTACTTAAACATTACAAACTACAGTAATTGTTTATACTATAGTCAATTTTCAGAAACTGCCAACCATGATCCATGACCCTGTTGAACATGTAGACTGTATTGCGCATTAAAAATGTAGTTTAAAGTGTAGTGTATGGTTAATGCTCCTTCTTGGTTTCTCTAGTTGGAGTTGAGTGATGGTAACACTTTATTTGATGCCTATCTCTATAATGCATTATATATATGTATAATGTGTTATAATCATGTTATAGCACTGTGTAACTATAGTTATAAACACTCATAAATGATCATAATGCTTTATAGCAATAATCATAATATATTATAAAGCATTTTATCATGACTTACAAGGTCAGGTATTATAATGTGTTATAACTGTTAACAACAGTTGCATTGCATTATCTATGTGGGCATTTTAATGAGTTGTTAACAGTTATAACACATTATAATACCTGACCTTAAGTCGTGATAAAATGCTTTATAACATGTTGTGATTATTGCTATAAAGCAAATTATACAGTGCTATAAAGTGATTATAACACATTATACATGTATTTATAATGCGTTATAGATTTAGGCGTCAAATAAAGTGTTACCAAAGTTTTTTCTGTCATGTAAACCTCACTTCATGTTCCTTTCTCTTGGTTTTAAGATATTTAAAGGGATTTCTGATTTGAAGTTTCTTTTCCGAAAGCAGCGCCCAGACTGAGAGTACATTTTGAGTGTCAGCGAATGGCATACCTGTCCAATGAGCTCTGTGTGAGCGAGGCGTCCGCCAGCAGGGTGTGACGGGAGGGAAAATGTGACTGTGTGTACTCTGCTAATGACTAATAGAGTCAAGGTAACAAAGTTGTCAGATTATAGCCTCATAACCTCTTGTGGTTGTGACCTTTGACAGGGAGGGAGGGGGGAAAAAAAGGGTCAGCAGAGACTCCATGAATTAATATGCATAATGATAGTGTGTGATTTATTCAAAACTTAAATTCCTTAGGTTGTACTGTATCCAGATTCAGCTGGACTACAGTGGGGCTTGTGTTTGTCTAAATAAAGAAACAGTTTTATTTGCAGTTTGGAGGGAAAAATAGTGACTGGCTTTCTCGGTGTGAACTCAGACACCCAGGCTATCTTATCTCCAGACTAACCTGTTATTTTAGGCCACTGGTCAGTGTGTGTGTGAGTGTGTGCTTGTTAATGTGTCCATGTTGTGCTCAGGTTGACCAATCACGCTCTGTTTCTGCTGCTCTGGAGAGAGTCTGTGCTTTTTTTTGTTTGTTTTGTTTGTGTGTGTTTTCACTGTTTATCTGCGGCCGGTCCTGTGAGGGAAGAGGTGGAGCTTTTAGGGGAATTCCCCTCTTATTGGTGAGCACCCTCCTGTGCCTGCCTGAGTGTGTGTGTGTGCACTCATGCTACCCCCATAACACATCTACCAGCGCAGCAATTACGGTGAAACAGCGCAACAGATACGTTTATTGATTCTTAAAAGAGCGAGGTCGAAGGTCAGGCTCACAGCAGAGATGATCTTCGCTACTTGGTTGGAAAATTCACCTGGTTTTTCTATTTTCCTTAATTTTCTTCTGTAAGCAGTAAAAAACACTGAAATTACAGACTCATAGTTGCACTTTACCGTGAACTTGTAGTCCTGTATTTATGGACAAAGTGGTTTCGACAGTGTCCATTAACTTTTATGTTCCGAGGCCTTCGTCCGCGCCCTGGTAGCTTTCCAACAAGCCTCCCTCCTCAGCCTCGGTATCAGTCTCTCCGAGCGGAATCCCTGCAGACTCACATGTCTGTTTGAACTGCTGTCTGATTGTTTCTAAATCACAATATTTTTGTGGCCTTACAGAGGTGACAGACACAGGAAAGAGTGCGTCCGACTGCGTATGTGTGCATATGTCCTCCGTGCACTTCGGCGCACATGTGTGTTTATGGTGCAGACAGGGGTTACAGTAGGGCATGTCAGGGATTAAAGCTCCTGTTGGGACCCTCACAGTTTAGTTCCCTTTGTTCTTTCATTAAAACAATGGGGTGCTGCACTCTTAATGCTGATGGGGGCTGAAATTTTCTTCAAGAGGAGAACGAGACTGCAAAAGAGTTGGCAGACCCTCTTCAGACCTCAGTGGTTAATTATCAAGCAGGAAGATGGAGAGCTAAAATAGTTTCAGTGAGTCACGACAGCATCTAAAAAGAAGCTCTACTGTCATCCATTGACTTGTATCATTTCCCAGAAATGTGAACCATGACACAACGATTACAGCATGAAATAAGTCACTAACTCTTATCGTGACGAAGACGTTCAGCTTTAGTCACTGTGGAGCGTCCTCCTGCTCACCAGGAATTCCGTCCTTGAGCATTGTACCTGTGACCCTTTCCTTCCCAGAAGCTACCCCCCCGACCCCCCGACCCCCCGACACATTTCTAATAAATCCCCCCATCTTCATTGTCATGTCGATGCGGCGGAGGAAGGTAATATGTTGAATCTCTAAAGCACGCCAAAAATAACACCATGTGTGATTGTTTCGCAGAGAAAGGCTATTGTGTGTCCATGGGAAGAAGCAGAGTCCCAGGGTCTCTCAGCTGATTCTTTAAAACGACTGACAAATCCCCACCAAACACACACACACACACACACAGACATACACATACACACATTTAGCAGGAACAAGCTGTTTTTTTATCAGATGATGTAGGTTGTACTACTTCTATTCTAAATAGATATACTCAAACTTTATCAGAGGTGAATCTAGGTAAAACCAGATCTACAAAAGAAAGATTAGATGCAGTGTTTCTTATAAATCATTACTTTTGTTGGGAAGTTTCATTCATCACTAAACTCCCTATTAACCTAATGCATTTTCCCATGCATTCTTTAGTATCTTCTACTCATAGCCTATTTCTCAGCACTTCTCACCTGCAGTCAGCACTGAGAGAAAATTCAATTTTTTCTCCTGTTTGAACGTCTGTTTGGGATGAATCATATCCAAAATAGTTTGTATGCTCTATATTCTTTCAATATGGACATTTTACTTAAATGTTCTGGGGATTTGGTACAAATCATGTGTCTTATCTCCTTTTGCATCACTCCTGTGTGTTTTCGGTAGTAGTATAAACATAAAAAGTGTGAACACATGCTGCCAAGGAGAGCGTGTGCACCAAGAGCTACAAGTGACCTCTGCTGGTTTAAAGGTTTAGTGGATTAGGCCCTGGTCAATGCAGCTCATAATAGCTGTCATACAATTAGCATAAAAAAATTGCACGAATCGAAAAAGTTTATTTTTATATATTTTTTGTGTGTATTAAACTAAATGTGATCATCCTTATGTGTCTCCTAGATCTTCTACAAAGTCACCAGAGAGATTTTCCCCGGTGAGGAGCTGCTACTTTTCATGAAGGCTGAAGAGTATTCATGTGATACCATGGCTCCTGATATTCACGGTTAGCGCATCACAAACACACACACAAACATGTTTTCTATCCTAATGTATACCTCAGTTAATGCAATCGGTTCTAACAAGTCTCCTTTTCCACCTTGCAGAGGAGAGGCAGTACCGCTGTGAGGACTGTGACCAGCACTTTGAGTCCCGCAACCAGCTGCTGGACCACCAGAAGCAACCATGTGGGATGCCCCCCTCCTCCTTTCTCAATCCAGGTTTGTATTTTATTTTTTTTTTAAGGCTATTTTTAACAGCATAGTAAGGAGTGGCAAGAGGGTTGTATATCTGCTCTGGGATAATAAGTGAATCGTAAAACAAAGCTCTGTCTTCCAAACAATCAAACAATATTCATCTTCAGTGCATTAACTGTGTTTGATGAGCTGAAATCATCAGGTAAAGGTGCCAAAAAATCCAAATGCCAAAACCCTGACGTGGGTGCCAAAATGCCTCCTGCTACTCAAGCTAAAGCTGCAAAGTTACAATGTTAGAATATCATTTACCTTTTGGACACTTTTTTTTCCAAAGGGACTTACATCTGCTGTGAAAGATATAGTAAACCCACAGTGTTTGCACAAGGCTCGAGAAAGTTATATGTAGCCTATTACCATGAGGTTCAGACTGATTTGTATGAGACTGGACCACAGACTCAGTAATTGACCAGAGCCTGTGGCAATGCAAGTCATTACATATCCCCTATATGATCTATGTAATGGAATAGATGGCTTTCAAAGACCACACATACCTCAAGACTGCACAACCCTCCAACTTAAAGTTACACCCAAACACGTCATTACATACGATTCGAAATCTCAAGTCAGCGTACAGCCGTGTAGACGGTTTTGAAACGTGTAATTCTGAATTATGTCTGTGGCATAAAAATGGCAGATTAACACAAAACCATAACATTTTTACGCAGCTCTTTTAGTCCAAGACACTCAGTTTAAGAAGTATCTATTTGTCTATTTATTGCAGGTGGGGATAGCGACCTTAAGGCCCAAGAACCTCAAGACTTGAGACCCCTTCACATGTCCCATGGTCTGCATGAGTGTAAGGAGTGTGACCAAGTCTTTCCTGATGTCCAGAGGTAAATAGCCGATTGTGAATAAACTCATGACATATTTTCTTTTAATTTTTCTGTCAATATGCATTGAAAGTTAAAGACGTACAGAAATATGATACAAGAAAGATCTCTTCATGTTTTATGTTCTATATAAATATGTTGATATTTTTAACTGTAACATATTAACACGTACATGACAGCTGTATACTATATATATATATAACATATATACTAATGTATATATGTTATTATTTTTACATCTTTTTAACACCTACGTTTCTTCATGCTTTAATTTCTCTTCTCTATTTATCGCTTCTGTAAATTTTGGAATTTCCCCTCGTGGGACAGATAAAGGAATATCTTATCTTATCTCATGTTCTGTCTTTGCTGCAGTCTGGAGGCCCACACTCTCTCCCACTCTGAGGAGAGGGAGTACAAGTGTGACCAGTGCCCAAAGGCTTTTAACTGGAAATCAAACCTGATCCGGCATCAGATGTCGCATGACAGTGGCAAGCACTACGAATGTGAGAACTGCTCAAAGGTAAAGTGATGACATTTGGCGGGGGAAAAACTGAATGAATCGTCTCTTTTGTCTTTCTTCTCCTTTAGTTTTTTATTTATTATCGCAGGCTGTGTTTGTGTTTGTAGAAGCAGATAGTAACTCTCCCCGTGTGTCTGTGTGCTTGCTTCCCCCAGCAGGTGTTCACAGACCCCAGTAACCTGCAGAGGCACATCCGCTCGCAGCATGTCGGGGCGCGGGCCCACGCTTGCTCTGACTGCGGCAAAACGTTCGCTACATCTTCAGGCCTCAAGCAGCATAAGCACATCCACAGCAGTGTCAAGCCCTTCATGTGTAAGTCACTAAGACCCTACCTATGTAAGTCGCCTCAGTACGTTACAACAATAATAAGAACATAATGCCTGTGACTTGCCTTTAAAAAACTGTTATGTTATTGCAAAAACATTTATTTATCCTTCCTCAGCTCCTTCTCAAGGGTCATTCGTGTAATGCTAGACAAGAATTACACATGGGATTATATAGAAGCTGTGTTCGGAGTGGCAGAACTATTTCTTTTAGACAGAATTTTATCTGCATCAGCACTCTCTCGCAGTGCTGACATGGTGATAACAGCACTAAAACTAGCATGTGATTTGACTCAATCCCACTTGGTGTAACCTTGCTGCTGCCTCTCACAGTGATCCAGCATCACCTACTGTTGACGCTGCAGCTAACAGACCTCCTTCTCACTCTCAGCTGCTTTTTCTCTCATGAACGCACACTTTCCCCCCCCTCCCTGCTCTTCGGTAGACTTTAACCCCTTTGAGACCCAAACACATTGTGACCTTTCACAGTTTCACTACCTCACACCGCAGACCTGATCCTCCATCCCCTTAAGCATTATGACCTCCACCCTTTGCCCCGTCTCTCATGCCCTGACCCCCGCACACACATTGAAAACACCCACTCCTTCTCAAGCAAACACATATCCATACATAATATTCATAGGCCGGATTGACTGCATCTCAATTGCAGACCTCTTGACTCCCCTCTCTCTCCTCGTCTCTCCCTCCGCCTCACGCTGCACCATTCCTCTCAAATAGCAACCACATGTAGAACCCTCTTCCCTCCGCTGCTACTTCTGGATAGGAGTCCATTTGCTGTAATCAGCAGAAAATATGCAGGTTAAAAACAACTAATAGCTGCAGAGCTGCCTTCAAACATGATGGCTGCCTGAGAGAGGCCCTGTATGTGTCCCATGTGTTTGTTTGTGTGAATCCTCTCGTAGGACGTTGAGCAGTACCGTACCACATGCAGACATGATTCAGTTTGTATTTTAGCGTACGCAGCGTGTCAAGGATGTTAGTGTGTAAGTGTCTCAGAGCTGTGAAGCACTCAGGCGCGCCGGGGTTATTAATTCAGACACTCAGCCAGCCGACACTTCGCCACCGCTCTCCTCCCAGGAATGTGTTTATAATATTTTTTGTCAGTTTATTAAGAGCTGATGAATGCTGTCTGTAGTGAATAAGATCTCACACTCAGGGTGTCATGTGTGTGTGCTGTTAGTCTGTAAATGTCTGAGCTACATGATTTATGGTTTGGGGCCTTTTTTTATGCTGCTGTGGCTTTCCTTGTAAACTCACACACACTCTCAAAGATAGGGCTACAGTAGCAGCTTCCTCCAGAGGGATTGAAGAACTACTTATTACTTTGATGATACAATCCACAGCATTATCCAGACTAAATTTTAAACTACACATACTACATACATACAAACACAGTTTCAGCATTTCTTCATGTGTTGTAACACACATGCACAGCTTCTCGAGAGAAAATAAAATGTGCAAAATCAAAGGAATCAAGCTGTCCTCCCATTTTTCCAGATGTTTTCAAACTGTTTACAACTACCTTTCAGCTCTAATTGTGTCAGCCAAAGCCAAACCACAATACATTTTATTTAAATCTCGTTTTCTGCGTGTATTCATTAAAGGGGACCTTTTTTTGAGTAAGATTTCATTCACTCTTGGCTTCAAAATTCTCATTTGGCATGCTTCAGGGATGTTTATTAAACTCTGTTTCCACTGTACTCTTTTCCCGCTCTTCCTCTCCATCCCCTTAAATTGCCTCTTGTGCACCTTGTGGCTGGAAGGCATCCAAAGTATGCAGAAGCTTAATCACAGTGTGAGCCTAACCACTTCCTTATCCTCATTTTGAAAATCAAATAACAATGTGAGCAAAATCAATCATCCAGAGCTGCTTCTAACTGCTTTTTGATACACTGTAGCGCGATGATTAAAGTAAAGCTGATATGCAAGATATCCTTTTGTGTGGGAGGGGGCCGTTAAGGAAGAACATCTTCCCCCTTTTCACATACTGCATTCTTGACTTTTATGAGAATAGCAAGAGAGAGGAGCATGGGAAAACAATAAGTACGCTGTTACCAACCCACTCAACAGATCATCCGTTTTGATAGCTGATGATGTCGACAGATGAGAAATAGACGTAGATAATGTCAGTTGTGAGGTTTTTGTCCCAGGGGCCGGGTGTTGCCACTGTACATCTCTCAGGGTCAGACAGAGCAACAGACAGGCACACTGGAGTCAGCTGTGGGAAGGTCACTTAGCGCAGGACGACAGGGACCCGGCTACTGGGACAAGGTGAGGGGGCTAAAGAGCTGACAGGAGAGGCCCAGAGGGGGAAGAGGGAAGAGGGGCAGCAGAGGACGTGAGACCTGTCCCTGGGAACCGGACTGCAGGATAGGATTCATTCAACTCCGCTTCCTTCACAAACTTAAAATAGAGCCATTGTACTGCATGCGGCTGAGAATGTGTGTTTGTGTGTATCTGTATGTCTGTGTGTATTATTCCGTTTCTCTGTGTTATGTGAATATTCAAGAATGTGCCTGCATGTCTGTTAGTGTGTGTGTGTGTGTGTGTGTGTGTGATTGTTTATGGACTCCCTGTGAGCGTCCCTGGGAGGACAATAGGGTTTGAGATGCCTGGGAATTTGGTTTGATGTGCAGGTGATGGGTGGCAGCAAGTGACTCACACCGTCAACCAAATAGATTCCCTCACAATACCAGGATCTGGACACACCTCTCCTCCTTATTTTGCTGGAAAACTGTTGTCAGGGTATTGATGGGAAACTGCCAATACCATTTATGCTGCATTTCCTCTGCTGTAGACAAAGCCATTTGGAAAAAAATGTTAACTAGAGCTGTCATGTCATGTCATGTTATTTTGTTTTGGTGTGTGTCCAGATGTGTCGCATACTGATTCGCTCTCTATCTGTGTGTGTGTCCATGCAGGCGAAGTATGCCACAAGTCCTATACCCAGTTCTCTAACCTGTGCCGCCACAAACGCATGCACGCTGACTGCCGCACGCAGATCAAGTGCAAGGACTGCGGACAGATGTTCAGCACCACATCCTCGCTCAACAAGCACCGGCGCTTCTGCGAAGGGAAAAATCATTTCACAGCAGGGGGGTTGTTTGCCCAGGGTATGCCACTCCCTGGTACCCCTGGCTTGGACAAATCAGCTCTGGCAATGGGCCACAGCAGCGCCGGTCTGGCTGATTATTTTGGGGCCAGTCGCCACCATGGTGGGCTTACCTTCCCCGCCGCCCCGGCATTTCCCTTCAGCTTCCCTGGCCTCTTCCCTTCCGGACTCTACCATCGGCCTCCGCTCATTCCTGCCACCTCACCTGTCAGACAGGCACCCCATGCACCTGTGGGGCCAGGCGGAGAGCTGAGTAAGAGTCCACTGCTTCCCCCAAGTCCAGGAATTCAGGAGTCCAGGGAGCTCCTCAAGGCGCTTCGTAAAAATAGTGGTTTACCTGGCAACCAGGTGCTGGGTTCGGAGCACCATGGCCAGAGCTCCTCTTCCACCTCAAAGCAGCGAAACAAGCAGAGTGACCAGTCCGAGAGCAGCGACCTGGATGATGTCAGCACGCCCAGTGGAAGTGACCTGGAGAGCACATCAGGCTCTGAGCTAGAGAGTGATATGGACAGTGAGAGGGAAAGGGGTGCAAGAGAAAATGGCAAAGGCCCCAAAAGAAAGGCCAGTGAAGGAGGCCCACAGAGCCCCAGCCTGACTGGAGGCAGTGCTGCTAAAGACTTCCCGGGCCCTGCCCTCATCCCATCCTCGCTGGACGAGCACACAGCCGTTACAGGGGCTGTAAATGACTCTATTAAGGCCATTGCTTCCATAGCTGAGAAGTACTTTGGCTCAACAGGGCTGGCTGGCCTGCAGGACAAGAAGGTTGGCTCTTTGCCCTACCCATCCATGTTCCCACTGCCTTTCTTCCCAGCTTTCTCTCCCCCAGTTTACCCTTTTCCAGACAGGGACCTCAGACCTCCGGGCTTAAAGGGCGAGCCACAGTCTCCAGTAGATGACTCCAAGAAGGCTCAGGGCAAATCCTCATCCGAGTCACCATTTGACCTCACTACTCGGCGGAAGGAGGAGAAGTCTACCACGTTTGCCCCCTCAAAACCAGAACCTTCCAATTCCAGCGGTCAAGATCAACCGCTGGACCTGAGCCTGGGGACAAGAGGCCGTGGACGCAATCCGAGAGAAGAAGAGGCAAAGAATAACCTGGGGTATGAGGAGGAGAAAGCAGTCGTGGAAATCCCAAAAGCTGACACCTCTTTACAGCACGCCAGGCCAACCCCTTTCTTTATGGACCCCATCTACAGGTATTGTTATTCCCAGTAGCTTACTCAACCATCAAGTCCAACTGCCCCTGTCACTCACTTCCTTGTTTAGCCCATTTTTCTAACTTTAAGTATAAGTGTACCAATATTTGCTTCCTAACATGCGTTAAGAGCTGACAGAAATCTACTATTAGCAGGGTTGAGAAGAGGAGGATGAGCGATCCGTTTGAGACTCTTAAAGACAAGTACATGCGACCGGCCCCGGGCTTCCTCTTCCATCCACAGGTAAGGTGGCATCAGTGTGTTGGGACCACTTGAGCTAAAGAAGGGTTGAGATTGATCTAACAGACAGCATTTGCCAAACTTGAAGTAGCTCTTGGTCCTTATCTGCATATTTGAAGTGACTCATCGACTCTGTCATGCACACTTGACACTATCACTGTTGTAAGCCCAGGGTTAGTTTTGTGTATTTGAACATGTAGCAGCAGCATGTCCTCAAACTTCTCTAAATATCCGTCTTCGTACCTTTGCTGTAGAATTGTTGTTTTAGGCTGAACAAACTGGATTAACGGGGATTAATATGTGGCTCCAGCTTTATCCCAGCTACCGCGTGCTAAGCCGGTTGTTGGCCATCAGATCAGAAACAGATGTGGTAAAAAGGGCACACTCTGACATGTCTTCCCGTAACATATCTTTGATTACATTATAAAAAATGATATGCTTTTAAAGCAGTGATTTCTGCCCCTGGGTTCAGTATTTCTACAGCGAGACCCCATACTTGAGCGCGCGCACGTGTGTGTGTGTGTATGTTCACATGCACATGGATGTATGTGTGTATGATGTGTCGTGTTGATGTTCATTTGTTCAATCTTCCCCCGCGGGTGAGAACGGTCCGTCGGAAAGTGAAAACACCACTTTCTCAGGCATATGATTTTTTTCCCTCCTCTTTCTGGCCGTTTCAGGTCTGGTTTTTACAGGCTGTTTCATTTGTCTGATTTATGTCCCCTGTCCAGACTGCTGCTTGGGCCCAGCCTGCAGCAGCCACATGGCCGTCCCACATGCCTTAATGAGGTGTCCTATCAGTAGAAACACTAACAGAGTGCTTAGGCCATCTTTATGACTTTATGATGTCTGGACACACAAATCATTCCCAGAAACAGCAGACCCGGGTGGGTCCAGGCCAGACCGAGCGAGGGGCCCTTCTGTATACTTTTGAGGGGGTTTGTTTTCAGTCACCTGACTCACTCCTGAGACATATATCTAGAAGAAGGTTGCAAAGCTGAGGGGATTGGAACTTTTTTCAACCTTTTGTGATTCAGCTTTTTATTTCCTGGCAGGGAACTTTACTGCTAAGCAATGAGGCTTGGATTACACGACTGGAATAGTATTTGTAGCCTTCTATAATGAGCTTATTGAATACCAGGAAGTGTTGGGAACTATCAGAGCCTCCTATAATTCCAGCGCCATTACTCTGCCTATAGCCAACTCGTTCGTCATTCGGAGTTAATCACGACCCATCAATCCTTCCGTACTCATATGTGTCCAATAAAAGCTGTCGGTTCATACCTCACTTCCTGGTTCTGACTTCTGTCTCTTTTCCTTCTGTTCCACCCCTCAGTTTCGTTTGCCAGATCAGAGAACTTGGGTAAGTCGCTCTACCTGTATCTCTACCGAACAAACACCATCCCCTTTTTACTGCATGGGCTGCTTAACAGTTAACAGCTGACACCACCCAGCATTCACAGGGCTGTAGCTCATCACTATCATGCACTGATGACCAAACTGGTCTCCATTTCTGACCGGGGAATCTTGTTTTTTCGTTAACGCAAAGATCCAAGTGTTTACAATGGTACAAGAATATTAAATATGTATGAAAAGAACCATCAATCATAGTATTTGAGCCTTACTTTTGATTTGTTGACATCTTTACATCTCGACATACCTCTTCTCTGATTCACATGAAAGAGTTGAAGCGGGGATTTCCAGCTGAGCTACACCCTGTCCGTCCAGCAGCTCTGAATATATGTTTGCTTATTTGGAGAATGAAGCAGAGCTTTGGCAAATAAGGCACGAGGGGGGGATGAGTGGAAGGTGGGGTGAAGGGTGGTGTTTAAGGGGGGGGGCTGCTTTACATCAGTGCGAGGGTAACAGTCTCTTTGGGACGCTGGCGAGGGGAGCAGAGGGGGGTTAGTTCCTCCCTCCAAACATCTGGTTCCCGATAAAGATCAACAATTGAGAATGCATCTTGCTAATTAAGGCCCTCACAGCATCACTGACATCTGAAGATAGCCAATCAACTGCTGGTCCCAGAGCGGCGCTACAGCAACAAGCAAGTTCAGAGACACACACACAGACTGCCCAGGGGGGGAAAGACAGGGGCTTTTTAGACTTGTGCATGTGCATTTAAGGGTGGTGGGGGCTCCTATAGGGAGTAACAGGGGTATAAAAACCTTTGAAAAATGACTTTAGAGCAAAATGCGGCGCCATTTATCCTCTGGTCCTTTTAATCAAGCATTTAACACACACACACAGCATTGTCAAACAGTGGCTTGATGAACCTGGTTCACCATCTGTAAAAATGGTTCAAAGGGTGACGTTTTTAAAATGTAATTTGATGCAGACTGACGCTTACTAGTTTCAGTCATAAATATGTCTTATCTAGTGCACTGAATGAGTAAATCAGAGACTTATTATGTTGTATTCTTAAACCAGAATGGACTAGACATTAACCGTAATTCACAATAAAAAAATATGGACTCTAACTTCTGCTGAACATCCACCCCCTATGTCAATCTGCGAATAGCAACTATGCCCTTCGACTTGATGTTACAGTAGCTAAGATTTGGATTGGAGACATTGGTTTGGAGTCCTTATAGAGTGAGCAGAGCCAGGACTGGTGTTTCCAGGTAGACTGAGTCGAGATCATGTAGTTTCATCTCTGAAAACCGCCTCAATGGACAGGTTTGATACTGCCGACAGCTTAAGAGGCCATAATATTCCAAAGAGTTATGAGTCCTCGTTGAGCAAAGCAGACAAACTGAGCCTTCACTCCACAGCCTTAAAGCTTGATGAAATACTCAGTTCACATTCAAAAGAAATATGAAAGCATTTTACCTCCTTCTTCCCCACAACTCCTCGCCTATCTTTCAATCTATCGCCTGTCTTCCCTCTCTGGTTCGGGCTTTCTCTCCCCTCTCTGTCTTTTCCCTTGCCTTTGATTCACGGCATGCAGCATTGGCATATTCATAATCAAGCAGACCTGACACTCCACATCCTCCCTCAGTGGGAACGTCGACGGCTGCGGCAGGAACTTTACACTCGGCCGTCACTCCTAATCAGCCGCTTCCAACAGCAGACTCCCCCACCATCCATCAGCCCTTCTCTCTCCAGGGTCTGTTCGCTCTGCCTTTCTCCTCTCCTTGCTTTTGACTTTCTCACTTTTTCTTTTTTTTTGTCTTTCTTGATTTATTTCTCCTTTTTCTTTCTTTTTTAAATTCTTTTATATCATTTTTTTTCCTCTTCTCTCTCCCCTCCCTGCTTTCCCCTATCGTCTAGTCCTTCATCATGTTTCTTCTTCGGTTCTTGTCCTCTGCTTCTCTCCCCTCGGTCTGCTCCGTTTTGGCGTAACGCCTGAGAGTGACAGGGGGTGAAAGCAGGAGATGAAATGTCAGAGTCGGAGCAGGGCTCTGGTGGAGGACCCGAATCACCATTGATTTGTTGCCTTATTGAAATAAGAATAAGGAACAGGCTGAAAATTCAATACACGCAAAATAATGCAAATTTGTGTGGCCCCTAACAAAAAACGAAGGAAAAAGAAATCTTGTGTGTGTGTGTGTGAGATGGGCTGACAGGCCCTGCGGCCTACTGGGACCCCCTCAACCCACCCCTCCTTCTCCTCCTCCCCCTAGTTCTCCCTTCAGTCCCCTGTGCAGCCCCTACTCCTCCCCCATCCCGCCCCTCTCAGCACAGCGATATCATTATTACCCGTGTCTGGCCCTTGATCAGTAATGTCAACATCTTTCATATTGACGAATGTGCTGTCTGCCCGCATTGTGCACAGAATAGTTTACAGCCCAGCAGTGGACATGAATCACTCCTCTGCCACACACACTCACACACACACACACACACACACACACGGATACACACACACACACACACACACACACACACGGATACACAAGCACAGAAGCACACATATGCACACCAACAGGGACATGTATCTGACAGACACTCACTAAGTACGTACAATCAGACTCACATGCACACAAGCCTGTAAGCGCCCATTTTGCATACACACAGGCACGCACACACACACATACAAATACCTTACAAATACATTCTTCTCTCTCATACATATATTTTCTCTTTCACACACATTGATGGCAATTAATCAACTACGGCCACCAATGCAGCACATAGTTTGTCATTCATATCCACACATAGACCACTCACACACACAAACACACACACACACACACACACTACAGACAAACTGACATGAACACATATCTCCTCTGAGAGTATCTGATGAGAGTAAATGTTCAGCTTCATTAGTAGATTGGCTGCGGTCCTTAATCCACTCTGCGTGTCTGTGTGTGTTTGTGTATATCTATCTGTGTGTACACCACACATCTATACAATATGTGTATTTGTGAGGAAAAATAGAGTTCGCTGAATCTAAAAATTCAAAGTTTAACAGCAGCTCTTCACTGACCATGAACAGGAACACATTTTTTTTTTGAAAAACCGCAAAGTTGTGAATCAGTGCGGAATGAACTTGTCATGTACATATGGCAGGATTTGACCTTGTGTTTCCTGAATCATTTATGACCATCATAATAAGAAATCACTCAATACCTGTTTCAGTTCATTTCACCTGCCTCCCAGAAGCCTGTAAACAACCGAGGCCCGTATAGAAAGCACTTTATATATTCAGCAAAGCAAGTATTAGTTAATCATGATTGTAAAGTACAAATAAAGTTTGTGAAAAACTTTCGTTTCTTGAGCCAATACTAATTTTTCTTGATGACCAAAGTGGTACCTTTTTGTTTCTGCATACTCTGCAGCATCATTGCATGGCTTTCTGTAATACCCTGGCTGTGAAAATATCCATTGAATCTGATGTGAAATTCTGTTTTTTTTGTCATGATTTTCAATCTTCAATTTAAAAAAAAATCCTAGTTTGTCAGGAAAATTTTACTAATTGCTCCTGTTTTGATTCAGCTGGGTCCAAGCAGGTTGTTCTTGCAGTGCTGAATGACTGAATCTCTATGTTTTTAAGACCACCGCTGACCAACCTTCTCTGTCTCTTCTCCTCTTTGTCTCCTCAGATGTCGGCCATCGAGAACATGGCAGAGAAGTTGGAGACGTTCGGCTCCTTGAAGCCGGACTCTGGTGACCTGCTGCGCTCCGTCCCCTCCATGTTTGATTTCAGAGCCCCACCCTCTGCACTTCCAGAGACGCTGCTTCGCAAGGGCAAGGAGCGCTACACATGCAGGTGACTATGGCAACAGGTCAAGGCGTGAAGCTTTCAATGTTTAACTTTCATGTTGGTCACTTACCTTTATGGCGAGCATTGATTGTTGTGTTTTTACTTACGCTACTGAGGACAAGTTCTCTTCACATTAAAATATTGACTTTTTATTCTAATTCTTGGATATATATATATAAACTAAACTGACAATATGTTTTTAATTTCATAAAGATATTGTGGAAAAATATTCCCTCGCTCCGCAAACCTGACCCGCCACCTCAGGACTCACACAGGAGAGCAACCCTATAGGTAAGACCATTTCTGTGAGTCTTAAAAGCTCTGATTTCACAAACTTAAAGGCGTGCGTGTATTTGTGTAATGAGCCATGTGGGAGTTTTGTTTTGATTGGAGCCATAAAAACGTAAGCGACAATCTAACAGCTATATATTTCTAATTCGTTGCTATCCTCTTTTACCACCTGTAGTCTGTTTTTATCTTATAATACTCACAACTCAAAACTATTGCCAAACTAAGGAATCAGATTTGCACAATAGTACATAAAATCTCGAACAGTTTCTGCTTTTCTTCCCCCACAAATAACCTCGCATGCAGCAGACACACTGTCACACAGTGCATCCTTAGAGAGACTGAGAAGCAGCTCATTTGTCAACAGCACATGAAGCTTTTCCCAGAGTCTTTTCATCCACTGAAAACAGAGTTAACTTGTGTTTTCTTATGCCGTAAAAAAAAAAAAAAAAAACCCTGGAATGATTATCCTACTGCTAAATAATTAGCCTGATGAGGAATGGCGTCCGTCAGCAGGGTGACAGGGAAAAAAAGGGGGGGTTATTTGAAGTGGGGCTTGAAGAGTGCAAAGAGGAGAGGAAGCAAGGAAGTTGGATGAAAAATTGGGGTGATGAGGAACGAGGGCAGATGTCCAGGCCCGGCAGCTGTGGTCATTTCTCTTACGGATACAAGGCCAGACTCCCAGTGATCTGCAAGGCCTACTGGCTACTTGCCGCATCAAGTGGCGCTTTCTTGCCAACTGGAGAAGGTTATCACGAGATTAAATTGTTATTTGCCGGGATTAGAGTTTAATGTCATTGGCGAATAAGCTAAAACAAAGATGCACAGTTTCCTTGCATTT
Source organism: Xyrichtys novacula (assembly GCA_962446985.1). Lineage (NCBI taxonomy): Eukaryota > Metazoa > Chordata > Actinopteri > Labriformes > Labridae > Xyrichtys > Xyrichtys novacula. The sequence goes on along the minus strand of OY660873.1, from coordinate 16,892,277 downwards.
AGTTTCATGAGAAAAACCGCTGTAAAAGTCCCCCCTGCTGTATTACGTCAACACCGCAGAGCTTTCCAGGTACTGCTGAGGTAGAAGTAAGAATGCAGCAGCAGTTTAGTGCACACGTAAAAATGAATCTTGCACATTTAGTACATTTGGATAATGAGTAAGCCCTGGCTAGCACAATTCCGCTTTGTAGTTACTAAGGTAGTGGAATGTTGGCCCAAAGCTCGCAGGAGGCCTGCTGACCACAGGGGAGAGAGAAAGACAGACACAGGCCTCTACTGCCCCAGCCTGATAGCCTGCACTCCACACGCTGGCATGCCATTAAAGATCACCGCTGTTTATTGTAATTTTTGTGGAGATAACCGGGGGGTTTCCTGAGGGACAGCCAATCGAGCGAGTTAATTCCAGCAGAAGAAAAGATGTAATCTTCTCGTATAATTTTGCATGAAGAGACTTGGCAAGGAGCTCTAATTTTGCAGGGCTAGAACCAAATCTGTTGCGTGCTTATTTTGTGAGAGAAGAATGCAATTTTATTGCGCTGGCTGGAGATAAGAGGCAATGCTGTTTCACCTTAAACAAGCTCTTCCATCATGTCTGGGACTGTGAGACTGCTGGGACTATGTGTATGCATGTGTGTATGCATGTGTATGCGTGTCCAGTTATGTTTCCCACAGAACTAACCGTTCATTATGCTACACAGTTTTAACTACAGTTTACATTAGCGGCTTGTATATTTCGTTTTTTAATCTAAACGGTTGGCGTCTACCTTCTGCGCAGGTGTAAATACTGCGACCGTTCCTTCAGCATCTCCTCCAACCTGCAACGCCACATTCGCAACATTCACAACAAGGAAAAGCCCTTCAAGTGCCACTTGTGCGACCGTTGCTTTGGCCAGCAGACCAACCTGGATCGTCACCTCAAGAAGCATGAAAATGGCAACCTGTCAGGTAAAACCACATTTTCCCACACAGAGAACGGAAAGTAATGAGTGAAAATACTGGCGCTGCCTTCGCTGTTTCGAGCCTCTTTTCACAGTTTTACTGGGAGGAACTGAGAGCTACTTTGCTGATTTGAGATACAGCATTACTCATGATTGGAAACCGTTTTAGAAGCTGAAAAATTAAACCACATAAATCTGTCATCTGTCTCTCTGCGGCACACAATATTCTTTAAAATGAGCTGCTTTCATCAGCAGCTCGGCTTATGGGTTTGAAAGGTTGCAATGCTCTGACTCTGAATCAGCAGAATGAGCGGTGACACCTGGCCAGCAGCTGAGAGCAACAGTCCATAGAGGAGGTTTTCACTTAATCAGACACAATGTTTACTCTGTCGAGTGCAAAATCAATTACCTACCAAGGTTTCATTTCGCTGCATCAATCAATAAATGTAAAACCCACGGCCCAACTATGATGAACTGATTATTAATAAGCAGAGAACGGTCCATGTAGTCAGACATGTTGTCATCTCCATTCTTGTAAATTGACTCTGTGGTTGATGATTCTAGAAACCCCAAATACTTCATGCATAACATGGTGGAGAACCCAGCTTTCCCTCTTAATGATTGCACAGTTAGGAAAATATTACAATTTAAAATGTACTTAATCTAATTTAACTAAATAATTAAAACCAGGATATGTCATTGCCATAAAGAGAAACACAAAGCAGACATTTTTTTAGGAACAAACAAAATCATCAAGTAAACCGAGTTACAGTGTTGCAGTCAAACCTAGTCATGGTCAGGTGTCAAGTCCCCATTGTTCAGATCAAGTCCAAGTCACCAAAAAAGAATCTGAGTCAGGTCTGGGCCAGTTCTCCATTGTTTGAGCCTGAGTTTTACCCTGTTTCAAGTCCAACTCTCCTAATATGGAGATGAAATGATCATTCCTGTTGCTGATGAATCACAGCAGACTCAGAAATACAAGTAGATCGATGCGCTGCTCATCCAAATTTGAATTTTTATGACCCTGTTATCCAGTCAACAGCAATAAACTACCTTTTGTGGAAGCTCTTTAAGATTCCTGACAGAAACTGCTGCTAAAGAAAACAGCATGAGAGTAGGCATGAGCTGAACACCTACGCCTCTGCTCAAAACTGAATGAATCACTGGAGTCTTACACAATAAAACAAATATACCCATTTCTCAAGTCCAAATGTAGTCACTGCTCCAGTCTAGTCAAACTCATCAGTGCTTCAGTTTGGTTTGAAATTATCAGACATTGAGTCTCAGCAAAGTCCTTTCTACAACACATCTTGGCTTTCAGTATGCATCACCTAGATTAAATTTAAATTAGCATAAATGTGCCTGTTACTTTCATACCGTCAAAGTACACTGAAGTATTAGCTAGCTCTCAAAGATGTCATATGCGAATGAACAGATATTTGGGTCATTGTTGATGACTGAATATTAAATCTTTTACTTTCTCTTCCCCTGCAGGGACTGCGATGTCATCTCCACAGTCTGAACTGGACAGTAGCAGTGCCATACTGGATGACAAAGAAGACTCTTATTTTAACGAAATAAGAAATTTCATCAGCAATGCAGGCCAAAACCAGACATCACCGGATCCATCTGAGGAAGGGTAAGGGCGCTGTGATGATGAAATTTCTGATGGCCTGTTTGTATTTTTGATCAGATTCTAATCCACAGAGCTGAACCGAGTTTTGAAGGTAAAATCTCAGCAAGCAGTCAGACTTCTTGAAGACAAATCGAACATGTGTGCAGCCATGACAGCTGTATAGATAGCTGGATCATAAAACAGATTATACACCTTGATATGATACCTTGATTAAATAATTCCAGCATCATTTGGGGTTATCCTATCAGACATAATTTCTATGAACACCTGATTACACATGATGAAACAGAGAAAGGAACTGACCGTGCACGCCACACATTTATAATGAGGTGCTTATAACAGAGCAATCAATCAACATCTACATTTAATCATCACAGAGTAGTCTGATTAGCAAGTACTTTTAAAAAATAAATATTAATTAAGCATGCTTTCTCTCTCACATTTATTTGTTTGCTACTACAGCTGAACCGTAATGATTACATGCAGCTTCTTGATTAGCTTGATAGCTAGCAGGAGAACATTATGCACAAGATTGTTTTATTAATTGCCCGAGGATGAAGAGTACTCACTGAGCATTTTTTGGTCTAAAAGAGGTCTAAATGTAGTCTAGACTACTAGTCTTAATCAGGCTACCACAGGTCTGAGAATGAAAGTTTTAGAGACGTCTAAATTTAGATCAAGTTTAGACTAGCCGGCTAACAGAGCTATATCTATACTACACAGTATATTGCTAAACGGCTATCATAATTATTTTGGTTAAGTACTTGAAGATCAGTTTTTAACTCACAGTTGCTTTTTGAGATAAATAGTTATCGAATAATGAGTTACAGTGCAACTAAATTTCTAAACTAAATTTAATTTCTCAACTAAATCTAAATTTCGTCTACAAATATTCAAAATCTAGACGGTTGAAATTAGCTCTAAGAAAAATTGACGTTTAAAAGCCGTCTATTGCTCAGTGGGGTAAAATGTCATGAACTGATCCCTCAGAAATAATATTCATTATTGGCTTCTGAGGAATATCTGCGTCCTTTGAATATGTAAGGTGGTGGTACAGCCTTTACAGCTAAAGCTAACACAGCTAACACAGCACCATATCTGTACAGCAGTTACAATTGAAGGCTCGGGGCATCTGAAAACATTCAAGAACGGGATAATGTGAACTTTTAGTTATCTCAAGCGTCACCTGCTAGCATGACTGCATGCTGAAATCTTGCAATGATTGTCCCTCATTGTGATTGTTAGCCTCATAAAGACTCCAAAGGCTTAAATAAGTATGAATAATGGGTCAGCCACTATCAGCCCATTTAAGACCTGCATTTAATACCACCCAGTCAGCCTTGTTAATGATCACATCATGTTTAGAGATCTGGAGAACTGAGCAATTACCTGTGATGACATTTATGATAATCGCAGGTTCGGAAACATGCAGGAGCCTCTTATATCTTTTTTTTTCTTTTGACCTCATGCACAAACAGATATCCATGTGCATGCAACCATGTCTGAGCATTATGAAAATAAATTCTTGAAGTCGTGATCAGGTCGGATAGCAGTCAAGAGGTCTGCTCAGGTCTCGGAGTTTGTTTTCTCGTGCCTTACGCTGGTGCGATCACAGGGCAGATTGCAGGTTCAGATAGAGATCTGCAGACTGGTGTGTGATTGTGCAGAAGGGCCTGTGAGAGCAGGACCCGGCGGTAGAGCGTCAGAGGGCTGGGGTGAGTAGCAGGAGGAGGGAGGGGGGGAGTACATAAAGTAGCCCACCACATCTGGAACCAACATGTCTGCCTACAGGAAGAGGGTAGAGGGGGTGGGGTCAAAGGGTCGGCCCGTGTTTCCTTTCAAAGTGCTGTGCTCCTGACTACTTCTGATAGATACTTCATCCCCTGCAAATTACCACGTTTGAAAGCGTAATTAGCGAATCTGTTTTCTTAATCATAGAGCTCTAGCTCTCTTTTTCTCAGCGCTCGGAGTTCGACACTGCAGGGATACCACCTCTGCAGCCTCTTGATCCATCTAAAGCTTCAATATTATCAGCTGCTGATAGAAGAGGGAGGGTGGTGGCGATGATTCATGCTAAAAAAAAATAGTTTTCAAAAATCTTGGTCCCTTCTTCTTTGGTCACTGCTCACTCACAGGCATCAATTTTAAAATCCACGTGCAGGTATCCCGTTTACGAGCATCCTATAATTATGCGCCCATGTGCTTGATATTTTGCTTACTATATACTTCTACTGCTGCACCCCATTCTCAGTCCTCTATCCTGAATCCTTTGTGCCAGAGTGGCAATGCGAGTGGCATTTTTGGGAGCTGACGAAAGACGTCCTGGAGTGTAATTAGTGAATCAGTCTTAATGTGGTTCCAGATGATTTACCAAATAGCGGCTTCCTGTGGCGCTGAGACAGAGGGACAGATTAAGACCCAGGCAGTTTGGATAGCTCTCCCTCTCTCCCTACACGGGGATAAACGAACAGGCCGGTTGGCAACACGCTCATAACTCTCCCACCCAAATGGGGCTGTCAGCTAAATATTTTGCCTATTAGATGAATACAAGATAGTAGAGAAAATAAACAAAGAGAGAGGCAAAGCACTCCGGTTAAGTGCTGCAATGATCAGCCCAGTACTGCCAGGCCTAGAGGGGCCCCAGAGCCTCGATGACAAACAAGAATCCGGCTCGCTCCATCCCAGCTGCCATGTCCTGCCTCAGATCTACTCCTGGTCTTCATCCAGAATCCGTCATTGTTTCTTTTTATAACCTCCCTCAAGCATTCGTTGAAACAAAAAGAAAAAGTGGAAAAAAGTTTCTTTTTAAAGTTTGTTAAAGGGATATTCCGGCATAAAATTAATTTAGGGTTAGGGTTAGACACCCCCTTGAGAGATGAATGTTGCAGACTGCTTGCTTCTCTAGTAATACCAACTTTAGTAGCGACCGCACGATAGCAATACACAGTGGGTTGAAGAGCCATAAACAAACCTCAACCAAAACGCCACTCTATAGCCACAAATAATGCTCAGAACAGCACCTAACTTCATCAACAGTACATATGGGGTCCCAGCGATAGCACTAGCCACCAAACATCTTTTTAACTTTGCCTTTAAGTAATAATCATCATATTAATCATGGGCTGAAAAGGTAATACTGGTTGTGACTCTAAGACTGTTTCAGCCCAGCCCTCTCAAGGGGTTGTCTAACTTGGTGCTATGGTGTGTTTGACCCTAAATTATTCTAAACCAGAATATCCCTTTAATGTACCTGTATTGGACACATACAGTGTAACTGCTTTTAAATTTTCTTAATCCAGCTGTACTGATGTAACCGACACTTCTTGTATGCAGGTTAAACGGTGGTCCATTTGTAGACGAGAAGCCACTGATGACTGGCCAAGGGTCACATGACCTGGAAGACGAAGAAGTGGAAGATCTTGGTGCCGATGAAGACGAAGGGGAGGAGCCTAGCAACACACCTGGGAAACCGGAGGGTGATGTGCTTACCAGCAACCTCAGTGACGACATCACACAGGATGAAATGGACTACAGCGGGCCCAACGACTTAAACCTCAACTGTAAAGCCTCTCCCAGGAGGTAAACACGTAACACAAGGCTGCAGCTAAACTTTGAAAATATCTGTACTCTGTGTGAATGATTCTTATTAAAGTCCCTCTTCCGATTTTCTTCTTCACCTTCAGGTACAAGGACGAGGAGGAGCAGAGCGGCTACTCAGCCTTGGATCATATTCGCCACTTTTCAGACATGCGCAAGCTGGAAGAGAGTGAGCTGAGTGACGGAGATGGAGATGAGGATGACGGATCATTTGGCTCCCCATCTCTGACCGAAGCAGTGAAACAGCCACTTTTCAGAAAATCCAAGTCTCAGGTAAAAAAGATGCAGACAGACTTCATCTCTGTACCTCCACTCACTATTGCATATTTCATTTTCATACTTTATTTCATCCGGTTAATATTTGAAATATTCAATACAAAAAAAGAATATCTAAAACGTGAATGAAAAGGAGCAGAAAGAAGAAAAACCTTATAGAGTCTGCCCTTCTTTTACAAGATATAAATCAACTAAACACAATAAAAATAAACAAGAGCTGCAGGCCAACATGCCTTTTTACAGTTCATTATTTCTTATTTTTTTAAAAAAACCCAGAAAAGCCAACGTTATTTCACATTTTTCCACAAAACCAACATACCAAGACTTAGATTAACATATTTCCCTGTATTTGCTCAACATACTGGCTTTGACACTGTTTTTTAAAGATAAAATTTGATTTAGTTTCTTTGTTCAGATTGCTCCACAAACTTGTTCCTCTCACTGTAACACAGCACTCTTAAAGTTTAGTTGAAATATACAGTAGATTAAACAAAGTAGTTAACTGTTGTCATCTTTTTCTCCTTTTAGGCGTACGCCATGATGCTGTCTCTGGCTGAGAAGGACTCCCTCCATCCCGCCTCTCACAACCCAGCCACCATGTGGCACAGTCTGGCACGGGCTGCTGCTGAATCCAGCGCCATCCAGTCCCTCAGCCATGTATGATGACACCCCACCTGCGCTTTCCCTTTCACCTTTCAAATCCCCCCCAAATCTGACCTATGGCACTGGGAGCCCACTGTAAGGGCCTATGTGCGGTGGCCCCTGATTGTCCACAGAGTGACTGCTGAGCAGAACCACGGCCCATCTGACTGCTGAGCGGAGTGCCTCACACACATACACACACACACACACACACTCACACGCATTGACACAAACACACACACACACATACAGCAGGGTCCCTGTCCCTGCAGAGCCCACATAGCCCCAAACCACCTCTGAAGACAGAGAACAAAAAGTCCCTCTGAGACCTTAGAATTGATTTCCAACCTGATGATAGTATTTTGAGGAGTGTGGTGAAAATAATAATGCTAAAGTAATAATAGCTGTATTTATTCTGCTGAATTTCTATGTTTTGCACAGCAAAGGCAGCTGGTGGACATGGAAGACGGATGTGCTGGTGTGTTATTGCTAGAATGCAAGTAATGCAAAGCACATACAAAAAAAGAGAACTCTGAATGCTGAAAAGGTAATATTGGTTGTGTCTCTAAGACTGTTTCAGCCCAGTTTTACTGTGCGTAAACATAAGAAGCCTGACTCATCTGACTAAATTATGTTTATTTTGCCAGCAATCCCCAGAGATCCACAGGTGTTTCTCATAAATATACGTACTTGATGATAAAAATGAAGGGTGGGGTTAGCAACCTCAGTGCAAATAAACACACACTTCATGTAAGGACAGCGTTAGTGGCGCTTTAGTATCACTGAAGTCATTGAAGAACATAAAATAGTAATTGTTGAGCTGAAATCAGGCCAGTTTCCCATCTGTGTTGTCATGGCTGCGTGTGTCTGCACAATCATAGCACTGTACACAAGTGTCTACCAACTGTTCTCCACTGCACTCCATCCTGCCCGCCTGCTCTATCTGTGAAAGGATATAAATAGATTGTCTTTTTAGTGGAAGAGAAGAAAACACATTTTTTTACTGTTTTTTTTTTCTTTTCTTTTTGTTTTCTTTTTTTAACTGAGATAAATAGCCAGTGCTGAAGTTAATTGTTGTTCTGTAAAGGGCATATGTCTTTTTCAAACCCTTGAATCCATCCTAGTCAGCCAACAATACCACTAAATAGCCTGAATGCTAGTCGTTAGCTACTCCATGCTCGTGTGTCTTTCATTTTTAGACAATCATGATTTTGTTTCCATTTTTTTTGTTGGTGTCGTTGTTGTTATTTGCTGTTGTATGTTGAGAACTGTATTTATTTCTTGGCAAACTGTAGTTTGTTTACTGAATAGCACTGCTCTTAGCCCAGGCGACGAGGCGATTCCTCACCGGGGCCTATCCCAGAGTTCAATGGGGTTTGTAGATTGCATTTGAGTGCCGGATAGTATTAAACATACACTTCACTCCTTATTCTTCTAATGAAACCGATCGATGAATAGATATTATGTAGTTTTTTTTTTTTCTATGACAATTAAATGATTCAATTGTAAAAAAAGAAAAACAATATAAAGAATGAGTACTAAAAAAAAGCCAGGTATAATTTCTTCATAAACGCATGATTGGTCTGGTAAGATCTGTATCTGACATTTTCTACGGTTGTCTGCAAGCTTGTGTGACGTTCGGTTCATGTTAATCTCTTGTGCCAAACTTATGATAAATAACAGATTACTTTCATTTATTCTCCCGTTTTGAGGGACCAGATTCTTGTTTGTTTTTTGTTGTTGTTTTGTTTATAATCAATTTTAAAAAGTAATCAGCAAGTTGAGGTACTTTGTTTTAATGCTTTCTACAATGTAACTGTTATGCATTTCAATTCAATACTGTGGGAGGAACAACTAAGAAATAAAGGACTACAATGTGGATTGACACATCTTCCTTTCTCTCTTTATTTCCCCGAAAACATTTTACTCCCTCTTTGCCTCCCCCCGCTCCGTAGACATAAACTCGCTCTTGCTGTCCATCATTTTGGCCCAAACAGGGATCTATACCGAGAGATGTGAGTCAGAAAACCACCTGGCACTTTCTTCTGGCGCTCCCATGGCCTCCAAGAGCGAGGGAGAGTCTGAACTCTGGTCCTCTTTTTTTCTCTAGGCTTTGGCTGGCATAGAGAGAGGGAAGAAGGAGAGAAAAGGCTGCAGAGGGCCTGAATGTGGTAGTGGGAGCGGAGGCAGGAATGTGTCCTCTTTATTTGTGTCCATTTGTGGGGCATGATGGATGAGTTTGGTAGATGTGATGACCTGGCTCATCGCTCAAACGCTCAATAAGAGTCCCATCCTGCAGCAGGCCTCCCCATCCGGCACCCCCCCCCCTGTCACTGCTGCCAGCCGACGTGGGCGGACATTGTGGCTGCGAGGGTTGGAGGTTCAGCGTCTCCATTGTCCGTAGCCGGCTTGGTTGGGGGGAGGTTGGAGAATTGGGCATGACAGTGAAGATGGCTGGCGCTGACACTCCACATTTACAGTGCTCCTGGCACCCTAATGGATGGGGTGTTTTCTTAGGGCCTGTCGTCAACCCTCAGGGCTCCATGGGGCGTCCAGCTTTGATGAGGTCACAGGGGGTCACGCAGTGTTGATGAGGTCAGCACGGGTCGTCCAGCTTTGATGAGGTCAGCTGCAGTGATGGTAGTGATGGCGTAGGCTTGGGCAGTAATGGAGTGGACGTGATAATGGTTCTGAATACAAGTTTAGCCACCTGTACTATTGTTGACTAATTTAAGCCCCTCATGTGATCATGGGAAAGTGACAGCAGGACTGGTATCTTTTAGGAAACCTTCGCATCAACTGTGAATCTATAATCCACAATTAAGGATTTTACAGAATAAGAATGATAAAGTAAATGCATTCACATGGCAGACCGCCCACTTTTTAATCTGATACCATGAATATATTACAGCAAACAGCGACACACATGTAGCAAACATTGAGTAAATATTCATTGTTGCTCTGTTACTGGCTGTAGCAGCTGACAAAGTGATGCGCTCTCCTTTGTAGCCACATTTGCTTGTGGTCTCATCTGATAACTGATGGAGATATCCTGCTCTTTAGAGGCTAAATGCTTCACTCTGTTAACTAGCTAGTCAAGTTTTAAAAGCTTTCTCTGATGATTACAGCTGCCTTATGTGGTCAAAATGGACACAATGAAAGCCAAGAGTCTAAATCAAAACTCTTAAAGTGTTTTGCTCCAAAACAGTGACCCAATGTAGATCATAATCGATGGTCCAGACTTTTTTACTCATGTAGTGAAGTTAGGACATAGACACAGGCAGGGGTGGCTGGGGTATTTGTGTGCACACAATAATCTCTTTACCTTCTCAGTCCACAAATCTTAATCTTTTATGGCTCTAACAACCATAAGTTTAACTTCAAAAAGTGATCATGTACCTTATCTGGGTAGAGAGAAGGCTGTCAAACAGTTATTTCTTTTTAACCTTGATTAATCCCATAATTGTCCAAAGTTATTCATGATTAATTGTGAATTATTCACACATTTTTATCCGTCAAAAAATGTCACTTAACCCTTTAATGCCTTTTGTATCGTTTTTTAATCATACTTTTACATACTTCTGTCAAATCAATAAATTCAACAAATTACTAAAAAAAACACCTGAATACAGTCTGATTAATGAAAAAAATGTTCTCTTTCAGTTTATTAGTTTCCAAAAACATCTAATGTATCAAACGAGATAGATAAATATTTGTTGAATTTTAAGGACATTTAGATTTTTTTGATTTTCTGTAGTAAATAAAATAAACATTTCAGCTCCAGAAAAATTTGAATTTTCTGGCCATAATTTGTGGTGTCAGGCGTTAAAGGGTTAAAGAGGTAATTGTTACGTTTTCCGTAGTTATAGTAACATAGGTATGGACAAACACACTTGTGTCCTGTGCTAAGGGGGCATTCTGGGTGATATATCTGATGGGCCTCTTTTTGGGAATTTCCAACTTGCCAGATCAAATAGACTGTAACATGACAATTGGATGGGGGGGGTCACATCACACATAGACTGTGTATGTAAGATCACAGAGGTAAGGCCAATCATCCATCAAGGAAAGAAAAACAAATGTCTGCATTGATGTAAGTTTGTGTTTTTACATTAATATTACACTAACTCTGACAATCAAATCAAAGTTACTGCACATTGCTTGATTTTGACATTTCCTCCCTTTGACAAGGCCTGTTGTTGCTTCAAATTTTAGGCTGGTACAAAGACAACTTTTCTTTCATTTTTGCGACTGATAGGCCATAAAAAGCATGAAAAACATTGTTTTAAGTGATAATTTGCTGAGTAAAGTCAGTCTTTCCACCTAGTAGTGACACAGACGGGTTATCCAAAGATAAAATGAAAGCACAATCAAATCACTGTACAAAGGAGCATTATTCAAACAGGAATCCTATTTTAACTGCATCAGGGGGCTCACTTGTCAGCAGGACTTTGCCACCACCCCCTCTACCGTCCCGCCCCTCTTGTGGTTGAAATTGCCCTTGTAATTACATCACCTACAGAAAAAAAAAAAAAAAAAACTTTCCCTAGACAAAAGTCCAAAGGCAGTGCCTCTCGGAAAGAACACTAAAACATCATGAATAGACAGCAGTGTGTGTATGAAGCCTTTGTGAGAGGGGCAGTGGTGTGGTGTGAGGAGGGCACATGGGTTAACTTTGGCAGCTTCACATTGAACTGATGTGTGCGCGCTGGTTTGATCAGTGTTGATGAGCAGATGCCAGTGTCACCCATGTATCCTCTCACACTTAATCAACACTGCGGGGACAAGCTATTGCAGTCATTAACCCACGGCTTTTCATAAAGAGCTCAGTGTGTATTGAAGTGTGGCTGGCATGAGTGTGTGTGTCTGTTTAAGGAGCTGAGGAAGTCAGACAGAAGTGTGTGTGCATTAGTCAGTGCGATCGGTTTTTAGCTAAATGTTAAGTGCGTGTGTCAAAAGGGCTGAATCCCAAGCTGCTGTGTCCTGACATTGTGTGTGTGTGAGTGGACGGGTGGGCACACTGTGGGCACCGCTCGTAGAGGAGGCTTGGAGCCACTCAGCTAATGGGGCAGCTGGCACGGCCTCAGAATCCATCAGCCCTCGTTATAGCCCCTGTTCTTCCACTGTCCTCTTTTTTTTTCTTTCTTTCCTCTCCTCTCCTCACCATCACCACCCTTCCTTTCCTCTGCCAGCCCTGTGTGGCATGTTACTGCCCCTCGCTCCCCTCCTCGCTGGAACATACATCACACCCCCAGAGAAGGAGACGGCCATCACAGCTGGCAGCTCTCACACTGATTGACTTGGCACCCGTGCTGACTCAGACGCCAGGGGAAACATTTTCGGAGAGGCAGGCACGGATGGGTGAAAAAGTGTTGCCTGCAAGAAGAAGGGAGGAGGTGGAGGGGTTTGTATGGATTGGTACTGGCACATTGAGGATGTGTGTTTGGGCGGGGGAGACTCCACAAATCATCACATCAAGTTTTTGTTGTGTTTACAATCCTGGTAGCACCTCCTCTTACGCTGTCTGCCTTGTGTGTGTGTGTGTCTGCTTTCTTCTCCTCTGCTTATCTTCATGTCCTTTCCCCACCCTGGCCCTCTCCCTCTTTTAGATCGCAGCAGAGCTTCAGGTTGTGGTTTCATTACACTGTTTGTTTTTCTCCCTGGAGGCTGCGAGTCATTAGTGTTATTGATGGACACTCTGCACAATCCCAGGAAGAGATCAGGACAGAGCGGAGTAGTCGTATGGTTTTAATATGATGAGTCTAATCAGGACAGGCGTGGTGGCAGAACCACTTGGAGTCTTGCTGCAGAAATCATCTCATTCTTCGCTCCTAACCTTCCTCATGTGTTAGCCTTTATTACGCACCCACTATGTTAAGGGGTTGGCTTTGACCCTTGTCTTAAATCAGCTGTAAATTACACTAAAAAAAATTCTCTATCATCCAATTTGGTTCTCATCTCGAGGTTATCTTTTTAGGCTTCATCATCCATGAAAATATTGTAGTTTATGTTGTGGGCCTCTAGGTCTTTCTTTGTCAGTATACCCCTCACACAGACATCTATACTGAACTTATCTTACATGTCTGGACATGCCTGATGTTGTTTTTTGTGCAGGTAAAAACATGGCAGAATGAGAATTTCCTAAATCTCACATGATTGGAAGAGGATCTGACTGTCAGTATAGTGCCTGACAGTCACTTATGATTTCAGTTTTTGCTCTGATTATTAGATATTGATCTAACCGGGTCAACTGCAACCCTTACATTACAAGTGCCATAAATTTAATAAGAGCATTTTATAATTTAGTCAAATTAAATTTTTTGTTTTTATTTTGTTGAAATAGAGATTCCTGACAGAGTCAAAAAGTCTTGATGCAAAAAGCTAATTTAAGTTGTTCTTTTAAGCATTTAAAATCAAAAACGGGTCGGTGCAGACCCTAACACAGGAGGAGGGCTAGAGAAGATTAGTGAGAAGCTCTATAAGAGGAAGAAGAAGACTGAATCTGCTGAAGCAATAAAACATCAAATTTATGACTCAGCATTGAATGTATAAACTTGACTTTGTTAATTACATTTTACTTTAGGCCTTTAAATCATGGGTTCATTAGAGGGCCTTTTTTTTTTTTCACATTGAGCGCCATCCAGTGGTGAGTTTCCCAAAATGCAACTCCCTAAATGTAGTTCGACTTTCACATTTCATCTAAACCACATTAAAAAAAATTACTTTGATGTCAAGACAAGCAGTGAGATAATTTCTGCTCGACTACACTCACATGCTGACAAGGCAAAACCATAAATACCTTCACACTCAGACTGTGGGAGAGTTTCTCGATACCCATCTTTTTGCAGCCTTCGCATTTATTTTTCCAAGCAACAACCGAACAAATGGTGCAGGACGTGTTGAAATGATTTCCCCCCTTCATTCTTTTTTATCTGATCCGACAGCTTCATCAGTTGGAGTTCAAAACAGCACGGCCTTCTGGGAGATGTGGTTCAACGCAGAAGGGCAGAATTTATCTCTGGGACGTGAAGCTGTAGCAATGAAGTGATAGAATCTGTTTTTGCAAAGAGTGGCGTACGCTTAATTACGGCGAAAAAGTACCCATGATGGGATCTCACCATTTACGGGCTATTTCATCGCCAGTTTCCTGCAAACTTCTCTCTCCTGCTTAATCCTGATAAGCCGGCATGCAAACACCAGTGGGCTTTTCTTTTTCCTGCAAAAGCCTTTAAGCACAAAGAACATCTTTGTTTCTGCAGCTGTAATAAAATAAAAGCAGCTTTCAAAGTGCTGAGGTCATGTCAAGTAAAACAAATCATGTCTGAATCCGCTCCTTCCCTTTTAACCCCTCTGCATACTGTATCTATTTAAGACAAGACCTTTCAGTTTGCATGTTCTTCATATGTGGCATCCCTTTTAGCCGGTGCACCCAGTGTTATGTGCGGACAGTGATACAGAAGAGCAGTGGCCACCCAGAGCTCGAAGGATGGATGGCCTCTCTGGGCCTGTTTGACTGGAAACAGGTGTGTGTCATCCAAAGATGAAGGCCTGCCCGATAAACATTATTGGAGAACATCTGCTGCTTGTCACAACACAAGGCGAGCAGGAGTAGCCCCCAATCCATCAGCCACACTGTAGAGAGAGAGTGTGTGTGTGTGTGTGTATGTGGGGGGGTTGCTCTGTCCTCCACTGCTGGGCCTGTTCACCCATCACTCACCCCGGGGATGCTGGCCGTGGATGTGGGGGGTGCGTGTTTGGTCCAGGCACCTGCCTGCCTCTGCCAGACCGGAGCCGCCTTTGGCCGATGGAAGAGAAAATGCTCCGGTGCTTTTGAAAAATGCTTCAGGGACATTGACATCTCTTACTCACACACACACACACACACACACACACCCTCCAAAGTAAGTGCACTCTTCTCAGGTGCCTCCACCAACACCACCAATTTTAGACAACTGTCAGAGAGGCATGGCCTTAATGCTTGACCCTCTCGGGATGATGAGATACGCCTGATTGTAGCGCTGCACACTGACATATCAACACACATGATGCCATAGGTCTCCATGACAGCTGAAGCCCCTTTTCCCCCCCCACCTAACTGCACCACAAGCAACACAAATGAAAAGTCTCCATAGATTTTTCTTTCTTTATTTTTTGGATTGGTGTTTATTTGGTTTGTGGCTTTTTTTCTCTATTTAAAACAATCTGAAATATGACAAAGACACAGTTTATCAAATTCATACAGACCAGGTGAAGTTAATAGCACCACTGACATAAGAATGCCAGGAAATGAACTCTGACCTGAGATAAAATACAAACACAAAGGACGCCTAATGATATCAAATGTTGACGATTGCACCTCTGATAGAGGCGCCATAATCACATCCTCTGGCAGAGAAAGCGTTAACATCAAATCTGTAATTTTCTATAATGCGCTCAAACTCTGTATCAGCTGCTGACTCAGTCAACACACATCTGACAGAGGTGCAATGTGTGCAAGTTTCTCTCGCTGTATTTCATGACCAGCTCACCCATGATCAATGCCAGTAAAAAGAGAGTGTTTGAAAATCTTGTAAATGAGCGTCTGCGTGTTAAAGTCAGATCTCAAAATAACTCACAGACATAAAATTATTCTATGGTTATTTGTAAACTGAAGGTGTAGGCAGATGATAAAATAAGTTAAAGTGAGCCTGTGAAATGTGGTGTCTAGAGAATACAAGGCAAATGTGAAAATAAAAGCGGCGATAATTTGATCAAATTATCGTATTCCAAGAATTAAAAGACTCAATAATTACTGCATGAAGACTGTCTCTGCAGTCACAGTCAGGAGTGAAGGTTTTCTCTGCATGTAAAATTCACCATTTAAGGCATACAGACAAAGATTTTCGGGTTACTTGTTGTGTGTTTGTTTTGTGTGTGTTTTTCCCCTTTTGACTCTCCATAGCTGCCCAGGTGAAATCACTTGAGTGCCAATCAGACTCACCTGGTGCTGGGCCTTTAAAGACTGAGAGCTGCCTGCAGTCTGGGGAGGCATTTGGTGGGGGAACTGCTGCTCTGCTGCCGCTCATTTGTGTTGTGTGTTCTTTGTGTTTAGGTTGTGTTTATTTTGTTATTTGGTCACAATAAATCACTTGTTAAACTTTTGAAGGTGTTTTGTCAATTCGATGGGTCGAAAGATGAGGATAGTTGTTAGCCCCATAGGGCCGCCTTCGGGTGGGGCGTAACGCTTGTACCTACTTAACATACAGTTTTGAGTGGAAAGAAAGACCCACAAAAACACAAACATCCAGTGTATGGAAAATGAAATGAAACATCTTTGCATGCTAGAGATTCTGGATGTCTAAATTAAAACAGAAATGTAAGATTCAAACTAATCCTACAATGAAAGATACTGATGGACGGCATGGGTTTGCTTTTTTTTTTAACAGAAAAGGATGATTTCAACATAAACGTATGAATCTGACTTACAGGACTTTCACTCCACGCTTGACTACACTGAGCATAAAGATTGATAAAGACTCAAACAAATCTGGATATTCGTAGTTGTTCAAAGAAAATAAAAATTAGCTGACCAGTGACAAGATCCATTCACACCTTTTCAAAATTCCACCATAAAAAGTGGGGACATACAGTCTCACTCAAACTACAGATAAAAATGTTCACTTCAGATACACAGAAGTCACATGTGTATAATGCAGGTATTTGTGCTGTTGGTGTATCCATAAAGATGCAGAGGTTTACGGTCCTTTAAGGCCCCTCACATCACGTCACGTCCACTGGGTGACAATCTTGAGTCCGAGGCCCAGTGATGTAGCACCAGTTTTTTTGACAGCTGCTTTCCACTCGCACAAAACACCTTTCATCATCTTCACCGATGATCAGAGCAGACTTTCACCGAGTCAGACCTCTGTTTTGAATGTCCAGTCAGGAGTCTGCACCTCTGCTTGGGTTATGTGGTTTTGCGGCCTCCTCTTCTCTTTCTCTGGGACGCGGAGAAGTTCAGTGAGGCTGCTGTTTGGTGTAGAACTGCTGAAAAGGAGAAAAAAAAGGAGGAGGACATCAGCACTATTTGAAAATCAAAAGCAAATGTTCTGGGGTTTTTGGAAGAGAAGTAACTGGTACGTAGTCTCCCGTGTGCTTGGCTTTGAGGAGGTAAGACGAAGACAGCCTGGAGGCCGGCTACACGCTGTGTGCAGATTAAAATAACTGTCAGGAGACAGGAGCGGCTATTGAGGGAGACAGGGTGACACATGGAGTGATAGGGCCGAGCCTCTCACACTTCATGACACAGTATTTCACTGAAGCTGCTTCAGCTTTACAGCCTCTTTGTGTGTGAATGTGTGTGTGTGTGTGTGTGTGCACATTTTGCTTTAGCTTTAAAATTTGTGTGAGTGTGTGTTTAGAAATAGAGTCCTACGTTTACCTTCACTGCAGGTGGGGCCCAGCCAGGTGAGCGGACACTGGCATCGCCCGTTCAGTCCATCACAGCGGGCCCTGTTGGAGCACTGGCATGGCAGAGAGCAATCAGGACCGAACCGGTCTCCTCCACAGTCTGAGACAGAGAAAAGTGAAGGAGCGTAAGCACATTAAAAAGAAAGACAGTGTGTTTCTGCAGGACGGACTTCCACAGATGATTGTTAAAGGGTTTCCCCCCAGGTGGCATTTACCTTTCTCACATCTCTGTCCTGTTTTTCCTGGAGGACACTGGCACTGTCCAGATGTTGGGTCGCACAGGACTTCACCAGCACAGTCACATGACTGTTCACAGCCCACTCCAAATCTACCAGCGTCACAACCTGCATTAAATCACAAATAGAGAAGCGTTATTGTATAACTCTGGTCATGGGTGCTTTCATTGTCTAGCAAAACATTCTTCATTTCCTTTCTTAAGAGACTTTTAGACTTTTCTGTTCTACGCTGCAGTCTGCTGGGGAGGAAGCATCAAACACAAAGATGCAAGACGTCTGAACAAACTGGTGGAGAGATCTACACTGAGGGAGGTGGAGACTATTCTAAAGAACACGGATAACCCACTTCACAACACTGTAATGGACCAAAGGGCCAATGGTGGTGGACGGCTCCTCTCTCTTCACTGCAGGACAGAAAGATTCAGAAGATCTTTTGTACCAACAGCCATCAGACTTTATAACTCTTATGTAAATAGAAAAAGGTTGTTTTTTTTCTTTGTTTTTTTTTTTTTTTTTTTTTTTTTTTAGAGACATGACAAATGAGACAATTGAGATGACAGACAATTGAATTTCTTTTAATGGATTAATAAAGTTCTTCTTATTCTTATTTTAGGACTTCTATATTTAGGTATTATTCCTGTTTAAATAACCTTTATTTATTGATGCTACTGATCACATTATAATGCATCATCTCAATTGCATCATTTCATATCATATCGTGGCAGTGTATCATAATGAAAAGTATTGTCAAAATTTATATTGGATCATATCGTATCTTACAGTATGGTGTAAAATGTTGTTATACATCAAAAAAAAAATGAAAAAAATGGTCACCTAATTCTGCATCCAAATGTGTAGAGACAGATGGTAGAAAACAAACTGGGGAACACATAAGAGACTGATCAAGAGGGCAAATAACATGAATCATGGTGGGGAATACCGAAAACCCGAACAGTAAGCAGGATTGTAATACAGAGTTAAGCAAAGAGCGAACGATATCAGTCGAGGGTCTTTTCCAACATAATGCAGTTCTTCTTAAACTCTCCATGACAGACATAATTAATGCTTGAATGTTTTGGCAGTAATTTACAGTAATGTATTTTGTTCCATTAGGGTATTATGGCTAAAATTCATTTTACAATAATTACCTGAAATTACTTTTTATTTTGTTTTTGTCTACACTTCCTCATCACCATAGTAACCTGTTGTTTGCTTTGTCACACTTTTTCTTAATCCAGGAGATTTTCAGCTGTCCAGTCTGCCTGAATACATGTGAAAGAACAACATGCCTGATTCTCTCATATTTACAAATGCGTTTAGTGATAAGGGACTGTTCCTGCAGGCACACACAGATAGAGCGCTGTGCGTACGTTGAGTCCTGCAGCTGCTCTGCTCTGCACACTCATATCTCCTGCCGGGACTGAAGTGGTCATTTAGGCGCTCACACTGAAGCTCAGAGCGGCACATGCAGGCAGGAGGGCACAGGGATGTAACAGGAATGCATTAAGCAGTCAGGAAACACCTGTCTCTCATCATATAACCAGCCTGCTTTCCTGCCCACCTACCTGCTAAGCCTGTCTGTCAGCCCTGCCTGCCAGAGCACACTCATACCAAACCCTGCATTCATTTTGCTTATGTCTGCTTTGGTCTGTGTCCTGCTGCAGCTGGGCTTCCAGGTGCCTCTTTATCAATGAGCACAAATGACAAGTGTGTTTTTTAGGTTCCCATCTTTGTGGGGATGCTCAACCCTATGAAATAGTTGTAGGATTGTATACCACTCCTCTTTAAAAAAGTACTTTAAGTTTATCTGCCACCTCTACAAATTCATTTATGTTCAGATATTCATATATACTCACGTGTTTGGCACTGAGCGCCATGGTAGCCTGGTGGACACTCACACTGGCCTGTCTCATGGTCACATGACTGCCCCACTTTGCAGTCACATGTATGGGCACAATTTACTCCAAAGAACCCAGAAGAGCAACCTACAGGACAAAAGGAGCTGAAACTAGCTTTATTATTTCAGGGCTAGAGATGAAATGAAATCATCTTTCAGGGTTGGTTCAAATCAGCATTCTCCACACTTTACTACCCGAGCTCTAACTATAATATATCAAGGAAGTCTGATAACATTATCAGTAAATTTGTTTTAGTATAATGAGTTATTTTTTACATACTGTGCTGACAGGAGTGGCCGTAGTATCCAGCAGTGCAGCTGCAGTCACCAGTGAAGCGGTCACAGGTCCCATTGTTGACACACAGACAGTCATGTGCACAGTCAGGTCCGTATTTCCCAACTGAACACGCTACACACAGAGAAACATGGTTTCACATTCTCAATCAAAACTCAGTTATGAATAAGAGAGATCACAAACTATGTAACTCAACAGAAATCGTATTAATTGTATTTTTTTAAGTGGTGTTGTCTGAGTTTCTTGTCAACAGTGAGTGGGTGTCAGAGGATGCCCATCTTTTTGGAGAAATTGGCCAGAAGACTGTCATGAAAACTAGGCTATCAGCTGTAGCAAATGGAGTTAATTTTACTCCCACAAGAAAAGCCCACTAGTTTTCACTCTATATTTGGATGCAGTACGTATATATTCCCTGACCTGCAGTCCTCTGATCAGCAATTTAGGTGTGCCGGCTTTGTATGAGACAGTAAACTTCACCAAACTAAAGGAATAAGTGATCTTGACACTGACCCTGGCAAGCTGCTCACTGTAAACACACCAAGGAGAGGGGGTGGCTTCTACTCTAACTGGAGAGATAGATTCAAAGATCCAACACCTGCTGTTTTTAGGGTTACTGTTTTACCCACTTCCTTCAGTTTTCAGAATTGAAAGTGCCTGCAAGGGTCTTTTAGTTTGAGCCATAGACTGTAAATACTATGGACAACTTGGTTCCACTTCCTGCCTGTATACGGATTTGAAGCCGAAAAGCTGTCGATATTTCTGTGATTTTTCTTCATTTCCTGAAACCAATACTGCGCTGTAGCATTGTACGCATTCAGCGGAGGAGTCACCGAGAGTCGCTGTGATGACTTGAGCACAAACCAGTCTTACAGTAACTACATGTCAACATCACAAGGGAGAAAAATTTATGCTCTGTGTAATAAATTTCTAAAGTTTGTCCACAGCCCCATAAGCTTTGCTGGCGGAGGCGGAATTTATGACTTATACTGCAGCCTGCCAACAGAGGGTGCTGTTCTCGGTGGGTGGCTTCACCCAGCGAGGAGGCAGACGCTGTCCATTCTATATACAGTCTATGGTTTGTGCCCATTCTGACGCCCCCCTGGAGTTTACGGTCTTCACTTGTCCTTTACATGCTCACCTTTTGATTTTCAATGTAAAATCTTATCCTGCTGACTTCAAACAGCCAAATTTTCATTTATAGCGAATATTTTATTTGGAAATTGTAAAAACTCAACGGTTTCTTTAGCTGGGACGTTGACACCTACCCCCATGCAAAGGTTTCAGGCATTAAAAATCAAGATATAAGAATCATCAATCTTGTTGCCTATGGTCTTCCTGGTTTTTGGATATCCTGAAAAGGTACCCCTATGGATTCCAGACTATTTCATAAATATTAGAAAAAACTCCTCACAGGAGCTTTAAATCTGAAAACTAGAAAAGCCACATGGAAGTGTGTCTTTAAAGAGAGTTATTTCTTCCACTTTTCTCTGCATATGACACAACCTAGCGAACATTATGCTTACTTAAATCAAAACGCACTGTGTTAGTTTTTGAGGGGAAAGACTGAACTGAAACAACAAACTCTACAGTCATTACCGGACCCCATTTGTTCCTTAAAAATCATCTCAACCTGTATCAAAACCTGGAAAATAATTTTAAATTCAGTCACAAGCAACAGTCAAGTGGATCCGATTAGTTCATATCATTTTCTACTGTGTTTAATCCGTCATACCTGTGTCACAGCGAGGTCCTGTCCAGCCCAGTCCACACTTGCAGGACCCATCCACAGGGTCACACAGACCCCCATTCTGACAGCTGCATGTGTGTCTGCAGTGCAGGCCATAGCGCCCCCTAGGACATGCTGGAGAAATATCAAGAGGAGATGAGGATGAAAAGAACTCCAGGCCCTTCTTTTCTCCTCTCGAAACACAGATGATACAAAGTGCCAGCGTGTGCTCCGTCTTTTTGTTTCTTTCACACACAAACTCATATACAAGATTACGCCGACCACATTCATGTTTATTTAAGCAACAGCTCATTACAGAGATGGCAGAGTAGTCTCATTTGGCACCGATATAGAAGAATAATCATGTTTCTCCGGGTAATTAAGACTGAGAAAACAATAAGCAAGTTATCTTCGATTTCCTTGTTTGTTTATTTGCTTCTTTGCCAAATTCAGCGACACGGAACACAGAGAACGAGCTACTTATAGGTCTCTGTAAACATTCAACAAGAGGAGCTTAATGTGTACTGAATCCAAGAGGACAGAAAAAGAGACCATTTAGCACAAACAGCAGTGGAAATCCCCACTCGCATTGTAGCAGAGCTGCTGATAATGGAAGAGATAAAGAATTCCTACTCTGACTCTATTTTTTCCCAGGAAATCAGCCCTGTGATCATCAGAGGCCTCACTCACAGGAAATGGAGAATTTGTTACTTAAATATACAGAGAAAAATGCTGCAAAATGCTCCCTCATTTTAGTGGTTGTTTTTCACTTTGCAGTCAAGACTTCCAATTTTTGAGGAGCATATTAGTTACAGAGTTTTCCACTTCTGCAAATCAGGTCAGTGGTGCTTTGACTACAAATAAGGGTTAAACGATGGCTGACAACATTAAAATCATCTTTATGTATTTTATTAAAAGTTAGAAATAGAAGTTTGTGAAATTACTAAATATACTTGCCTCCTTGCTTCAGAATATGTCCATTTATTTTTTTTAAGGTGCCAACAACAACCTACTACATGAAACTGAAATATTTTGAACATGCATCAATAAATATTTTTGTTGTCATTTTACTTTTTACGTAAATTGCATTAAATTACGACTTCATGTCTCTATAAATGCTAATGTATTTTGGTACATTCTGTATTCTAAAAATTAATCATGAATAATTTATTCATTTACAAAAATGCACATAAAAATATCAGATGCTGCCTTTACGAAAGCATACACACAAGAATCAGTGTTTTAGGGTTTCACAGCATACAGTTATGAATCAACTCAATCAAACAGCTCACCTTGTTGGCAGGACTGTCCCATCCTACCAGGGGCACAGATACACTTCCCAGTTACTTTGTGGCAGTCCCCTCCCTCTCCGCAGGAGCACAGCTTAGCACAGTCCTTCCCATAGTACCCACTGGGGCAACCTTTGTAAAACAAACACGTCCTCTTATACACTTAAATATTTATAAAGATAAAGAACATCATTTTATAAACCCTCAGAGCTGCATCTGATTTTTCTCCAATATGGGTAATTATGATTAAAGGTACAGTGTGTAGTTTTAAGCAATACTTACAAGAGCAGACTTTGTAGAAATGGAGTATAATGTTCATCGGTGTGTTTAAATTTGTGTCTTATCACTTGACAGATGGTTTAGTTTATAAAAAGCCATTTATATCTACATAAGGAGTCAGTCAAGGAGGCAGCTATCCTGCACCACCATGTTTCAACCCTAGCATAATTCATGACATCCATGTTTTTATATTTGGTGAGTGTCTGTGTGAAATGCACTAGAATGGAAAAAGAAGAAAAGTAGTTGTTGTGATGGACCATATTTAGCGTGCATCACATGTCCTTCTTGTCTCCTCACAAAGGCTGCAAGAAGGAGAGAGTTTTTATCTAGAATCTGACCTCTAAATAATCCCGTTTCTACCCACAGTAACTTTAAAAAGGAAAGAATGGAAAGGTAGAACCTTTTTTTCCGATCTCAGTACAAACAAGGTTCTGGTTTCTTTACTAACTTAAACTGCAGTCAGCTCCAATAAAGCCAGGAGGACAGTAGCAAGTCCCAGTCCTGAAGTCACAGCGACCACCATTGATGCAGCTGCATCTGGACTTGCAGTTTGGCCCAAAGGTTCCTGCTCGGCATCCTGGAGACAAACCATGGCAAAGAGCAGATGGTCTTATCAAGGTTTTTTCAACACTGTGCTTGCAAGAAACAACCCCATATATGTGAAAACATTATATCTAACAGTGCAATATAAGCAATAATAACATAACACTTACTCAGTTCACAGCGGGCACCGTAGTAACCAGGTAAGCAGCTACATTTCCCTGTCGCAGGATGACACTGCTCATGGTCTCCTGAACAACCGCACAGCTGGCTGCAGTTCTGCCCGTATGTACCAGCGGGGCAGGCTAAAATAAAATATAATTTTAAAAAAATTTAAAAAAAGAAAAATATATCAGACAAACATAAAAAAAACATGAATTTGTTGAGCTGGAAGTATGTGGCATACTACGATGGAGAATTAGGGCCACATTAAGAAAAAAAATGAAGATTTTGAGATTAAAGTCATTAACTTACGAGGAAATAATCATAATTTACGAGAATAAAGTTGTAGCAAAGTAATAACTTAAAATCCTTATATTCTAACCAGTTGTTTAAGATGACAGTTGTTGAAATGAGAGCCATGGAGCATTTTGTGAAAATTAACTTCAATAGATGTTTCTCAAACAAGGAGATACTTAATCTTTTGGCACATCAGCACCACATTATCATAAGTATCATAATGATTTTATTACGACTTTATTCTCGTAAGTAATTACTTTATTCTTTTAAATTAATGATTTTAATCTCAAAGTTTTATAATTTTTTTTTTCTTAATATGGCCCTAACACTCTAACATAGCATACGACTCTAAAATTTAAATGTGTAAATCATTGAAATGCACCTCTGTTACAAAGATTGATTTATCTCAAAATTTTTGAAATGCTCAGCAAATATTTTTTACGCCTTCTGACATTTTTGATTATTAAGTTTTCAAATAAGAAATACTTGCCAAAAATATTGCACAGGAAAAAATGAAACACCAGCTGGGTTACTTCAAGTTCACAAACAGAGTTTATAGTTTAACTTGTGTAACATTCAGTCCAGTAGCAGACACAGATTTTTAAGTCTGTCAGCAAACACAGGGTCTTAGTGTTCTACAGCTATAAGTAGTTTTTTATAGGATTATAACAACAGATAGATGTGAGCATTAAGTATTTTGTGGGATATTTTCCTTTCATCCCTTTCCCTTCAGATTGCTCTGTGGACATACTGGAACATTCACCGTTGACCAACAAAACCAAAACTCCCAGCTATTTTCTCTGGTGCCCAAACCCAGATGGACTCAGAGGGACATTCTTTCACACACCCTCTCTTCATACATTCACATATGCTCATCAAAATAATGAATGGAGCCCGTAGACAATCAGTCATAGCAAACAAGATGAATCTGTGAACCGAACATGTTTTGGGGTGAGACCACAGCACTCGGATACTCAGTCAGGCAGCAGCAGGCGGCGTGGGGGACAGATAAGAAAGAACTCCAGACTAAAGAGGCAATTACGCTGCTGTCATTATGCATGTCTGCTTTCCAAAAGCCCTTATCCGCCGCCGAGGAGACAAAAACAATGCCTTCTGTTTTACTTGGCAACTGGTGTGTAACGTTTATCAGATGTCTGGGGAGTGTATGAGGAGAGGAAGGGAGCTGGGGGTATAGAAGGAGTGATGAAGGGCTGAGTGGGGAAGCTGCTTGTACACAGTCTTTAACGGTACAGTCTAAATAATGAAACATTAGCATAAAATCCTGTGACAGTGAGAGTTTAGTGCCTCTGTAGAGTGCATTTCCTGGAATGGAATACATGCTAATCTTTCCCATGAGAATGAGAGGAAAGAAATTTTAATCAGAGCTGAGAGAATCATTCTTGGTGAACATTTTAACCCCATGATGCCTCGTCTGAGTGTTTTTTCAACTTTGCACATCTAGTATGTTGTAGGGACGCACTGATCTGACATTTGATCTTGGTATCTTGGTATCCGTCCTGATACTGAAGAAAATTCTAGATCGGGTATCGCGACAATGGGCCCGATCCCGATGCATAGGGGCTGATCTATTCAGTCTAAGTCTATGCTATGCGCCTTGAGTGGCATCCACAAGTAAACACGCTGAGCAGATGCCCACAATGTTTTCGAAATGGAGCGAGCAAAGGGGTCTGCTATCTTGAACTCTAACACAATACCTCAGCCTACAAGCTCAACAGCCACTTGCAATACCTGCGCAGTAAATGTTCCAAGGGGCAGTGGTAAAACTTCAGGTTACAACAAAAGGTAATTCAGCCTGGCTTATCTGTATCTGAATTGGATCAGTCGATACAAGACTGGTGATATCTGTATTGGTATTGGAGGTGAAAAAAGTGGATCGGTGCATCCCAAGTATGTTGCACAAACAGTTTTGAGTGACCGTAATATCAAAAAAGTGCCAAGACTATCAAACAAGCACCTATACAATAAGACACATTTGCAAATATGTGAAGTACAAAATTCATATGACTGAATCAGCGTCTCATTCATATGCTGATTCACTGACATTAAAGACAGCAAAGCAATAGACGGCTATTAGACGTCTAGTTTGTTTTTAGACCTAATGTCAACCGTCTAAATTTTGTATATTTTTAGACAGAATTTAGACGTTGCACTTTAACCTATTATTTGATAACTATTTATTTCAAAAGGAACTGTGAGTTGCATAACTGATCTCTAGGTATTTAACCAAGATAATTATGATAGCCATTGAGCAA
The DNA here is from genome assembly GCA_962446985.1 of Xyrichtys novacula. Lineage (NCBI taxonomy): Eukaryota > Metazoa > Chordata > Actinopteri > Labriformes > Labridae > Xyrichtys > Xyrichtys novacula. Next base: position 16,865,746 of record OY660873.1, on the reverse strand, counting down.
AATACAGTGTATTATCGATATAGCCCAGATTTAAACTTGATATAAACTTGGTCTAAATTTAGACCAAAAACTTTCATTTTTTGACCTGTGGTAACCTGATTTTAGACAAGACATCTAGGCTACATTTAGACGTATATTAGACCTCTTTTAGACCAAAAAACACTCAGTGGGTTTCATGTGTGCTGCAAAGTTCAATGTCACCTTCACTCTTACCTTTTTCACAACCAGGCCCTGTAAACCCAGCTGGACACCCACAACTCCCCGTCTCATGGTGACAGGACACCCCAGCCCGGCAGTCACACCGTTGGGCACAGGAAGCCCCATAGGACCCCGGAAGGCAGGCTGAGGGTTTAACGTCCACAAGCAAGAACACATAATCAGTTCATCTAGAAGTTCAAAGCTCCTCTTTTCCTATTTTAATTCTGTTTGTAACTTCCTTGCTCCTACAGACACACACACACTCACGTTTGTCACAGCTGGCTCCTCTCCAGCCTGGCTCACACTCACAGCGACCCGTCACATGGTGGCAGCTCAAACCATGGATGCAGTCGCACCGCCGCTCACAGCCTTCGCCAAAGAATCCCTCAGAACAGGCTTCAGACAGAACACACAATAGTACGTGTTCAGTCCAAAAAGAAAACTTTTAAAAGGTTTTGTACCTATTTAGCCGAGGCTAATTGCACTAATTGCTCTAACAGCAATTTTCAAGTTTGCAGCAGTTAGAGATCTTAAGTAAAGAAAGATAAAAGGAAAATCTTTGTAGGCTGTTCTTCAATATATACTGCATGTAAATAAAACTAGTAAAGGATAACAAATGACACTGGCAGAAGCTGAAATGCTCAGTGAGTATCAATTTTATGTCATGTAACGTGCTGATGTTGAGGTCGGGAGGTCACCTGTTTGACAGAGCTCTCCTGTCCACCCAGGCAGACACACACATCTTCCTGTCCCTCTGTTACATTGTCCTCCATTCACACAGCTGCAGGCCTGTGTGCAGTTCTCCCCATAATGCCCGTCCCCGCACTCTAGGAGAGACGGAAAGGAAACCTCAGATGGAAGACCAAGGTGCAAAATTATAAACATCGCAGTGAAAAGATATAGACTGATTAAAACAAGAACGCATAAAATGTAAACACACATGTACCCCAGTGCAATAAAAACGTTTATGTTTTTGAACTCACCTGACTCACAGGCAGCACCTGTCCAGCCTGGCGGGCAGGAGCAGTGGCCTGTCACACTGTCACAAGAGCCTCCGTTTTGACACACACATTGTCCGAGACAGTTTTCCCCAAATGTTTCTGCAGGACAGGCTGCCGTCACACAAAGAAAAAACACATTTAAGTAACCTACATGGGTGCAATAAGGGGGAAGAAAATTAACGACTAAATAATTATCCAACCCAATTGTATTCAAAATATCTTTTTTCATCTCAATGTCCTCCAGTACCACTTATTTGCATGTATAAATCCTCCAAAAACAGGTGAGTATGAGACAACTAAAAGCCAAAAGTTACGTACGGAAAGAAAAAAATCAACATTTCAATTTCCTCTTTCCGATACTAATGTACAGAAACCTACGAAAGAGGATTAGGGCCGCAAGAAGAGAAAAAAATAAGAAAAGGAGGGAGATTTTTGAAATTTTTATTTCGAGATTAAAGTCAAAATTTTCAAAGTCGAAATGAAAAAAATCGAAATTTTGAGATGAAAAATGTCAAAATGTTGTGAATAATGTCGAAATTTCGAGCTTTAAAATTTGACATTAAGGTTGATATTTCAAGATTACAAAATGTATAAATGTCATGAATTAAGTCGAAATTTCGACTTCAATAATGAAATTTTGACTTTTTTCACTTCCACTTTTTTAAATTTTGAAATATTGACTCAAAATTTCAAGATTAAAAATGTCGAAATGTCGTGAATGATTTCACAATTTCGTGAATTAAAATTTGACATTAAAGATGACATTTTGAGATTACAAAATGTTGAAATGTAGTGAATGATGTCGAAATTTCGAGATGATAAATTTGACATTGAAGTTGATGTTTCGAGATTAAAAGATGTTAAAATGTGAATAAAGTCAAAATTTCAACTTTAATCTCGAAATTTCGACCTTTTTCACTTCCACTTTTTTAAATTTCGACTTTAATCTCGAAAAAATTTCAACTTTAACCTCGAAATTTTGACTTTAATCTAGAGATGGAAATTTAAAAAAAACTCCCTACTGTTCTTATATTTTTCTGTTCTTGTGGCCCTAATCCTCTGTCATAAAAACCTGTATTTGGAGTTACTTACATGATTTTTTTTTTTTTTTTTTAATTTAGGATGCACATTTTTGCAACCAAGTGGGCGCATCAAATGATCTCAGAAACATGACATTTTAAAAAGTGCTTATAACTTTTAAAAACATAAATAAAATGTCACCCGAAAGTTTTTGTTCATGATTTCATGATAAAAGTTCAAACAAAAAGTCCGTCCATCTCTATCTGTTGCAGGTAAAACTACTGAACTTCAAGTTAACTGTCACTATTCACTGCTATTTTAAGTCATAATGCATATTTATGAACCAAAACGGTTGGATGTGTCTTACAGAGAAGCATTCCCCCCAAAACAAGACACTAGAATATATAAGACAAAATCAATAATGATTATGAGGTGAAGCCAGGTAAACCTGTTAATCTGCAGTAAGAGTTTAAGTGTGTATCCCACTGCTACTAAACAGGAAACATTAGACAGGGTTTGTCATGCTGAGTGATAAGCTACTCACGCAATTGGCAGCTGACGCCTGTCCAGCCCGCTGCGCAGCTGCATCGCCCGCTGATGTGGTCACACCTGGCTCCATTCTGACACCCACAGGTCTGACTGCACCGCTCTCCAAAGTAACCCTGTGGGCATTCTGCACAACCACATAAACACACCAACACATCACACACATTACATTTACACACCCCTGCGCACCTTTTGATATAAATTCATAACTAAAGAGCAGTCATGATTGCAGTCATTTATCGTGAATTTCTCTGTAATGATCAAAGCCGTGGATGACATTTGAGGTCTAAATAAGAGGAAAATGCACTAATGATAGAGATGCATCATTAAGTCATACAAGTGGTTTTCTGCTGACTCTGGCTTGGGTTGTTAGGACCACAAAATGACTGTGGCGAGAGGAAAGTCTTGAATAAGACTGCACGATGACAGACTAAGAGTTTCAGTGGGCATTTCACTGGATTCATTAAAACAACTCCATGAAAAAAGTTTAGCATGAGAACACTGATTGGTTCTCGACTAAGGACTCTTTGAGTTACTTTCTCCTCTCCTAATGTTGATCACCATAAACACGTGGGTGCATTTATCCAGAATAGACCTTAATTAAACCATGTACGCCTGAGGGCACTCTTATCCTCCCCGCTCTCCACCCGTACCCATCCCTAAAAAAGTCATCGGCAGAGGCTCGTTGTAGAGATAATTGTTCACAAACACATCGTAGTTGTGTTTAAGGAGAGGATGTCGTGATGGGATGCAGCGAGGGCCTCCCTCACACCCCATTTTAATGATGTGGCTTCCATTACCCAGAATGCAGTGTGGTCCTGCCCAGCCGGCGGTGCATAGGCAGGCTCCTGTGATGTGGTGGCAGCGGGCACCGTTCCTGCACTCGCACATCTGGCCACAGTCAAGACCGTAAAAGCCGTCCGGGCACACTGTGGGCCGAGATAAAACATCCGACTGGTTAGAACTGGCAGCTTCGTAAAAAAAAGGAGAGGAAAGGTTCAGATGCCAGCTACTTTCTTTTTTTCACTTCTTTCTCTTCCCCATCTTTTCTCTCCTACTTTCCCTCTCTGTCTTACCACCTACTGAAAATACCGATATCAAATTGCGGCACCATGCTGCGGCTGTTCATTTGCAGAGGGTCTGCATTCGTTAAGTGAGCTCATGTCCCACATGTGTGGTGGATCTGGGCCACATCAAAGTCCACGGCAGCTCTTAAGACCGTTCTCTTTTTCTGGGTGTAGAGGGTGCAGAGAAAGCTGGTAATTAGAGCACCTGCTGAGTCCACATGCCTCACCAATACACTGCAAAACAAAGCCAGGTTACTGTGCCGCCCTATCGCACACCCACACACACACTTGTACCTTCAGTAATGTCTATGAAACGAGGACAAAAAGTTTATCTCTTATTCTTACAGACTGCTAGAGAGGTTGTTTGAGTGTTTAGAAATAAACAACACTTGGAGAGATTTGTAAATATGTGCCTACAATCAAGCTAAAATCAGGATGATTGATTCCCACCCGAGGGTAAACATAACTTCACCAGAGAAGGAAACTCTGTTTGCTGTCTGGCTCTGTTTTCATTACTCAATTTGCCACTAAAAAAAAAACATATTTGATTTATTTATCTAAATCGTACAAGCAGTTATTTGTCTCGTCTGTTTTTTTTTTTTAGCAGTAACAAGTGAGAAAACCTGATCCTGATAGGGCTTTGAACCTTTATTACTGCAGCAGCCAGCATTTCATTTACACACCACATCTTCTATCTTTAGGGGGAAGCAGTGGACCATGTTACCAAAGGAAGCCACAAATTGGGACTGCAGCAGAAATGTGTAACTCGGTGGTTTTGTGTTTTCTAAATGCTGCAGTACTCCGGGTGTTCCGCCAAGGTTTATGCATCATCCCCCTTGCTTCTCCTGCTCAAATTGATGATGCTGTCCACTCCTCCTGTTATTTTTTGCCTCAAGGCCTCAAATTGGGAAAGTATCCTTCCTGCTCAGCAGTTTCTGGCATGGCTGTCTCTGTGTTCCCACGCTGACAGCATGACGTCTTTGCTTTCCTCTGTAGTGGTTAAGGCTGTGATGTTATTAAAGCCAACCCACTGAGGATGCTGTCATTTTAATCCAGCTGTACATTAGGTCTGTGGTAGCGCTGCGGCTAAATCACAGCTTAATTATCTGCTGTTTGTTATTAGGATAGGAATTCTGACACCATAGCAACATCTTTTAGTCCTGCTGGATGTTTCGGGAACCTCATCTATTATTTTGAATGATAAATAAAATTAGCACTGATACATTAGAGAGAAATGAGTTACACTCACACTGTAATCACAGAGTATTTTGACACTTTCTCCATTGTTGTCACAACATCCCTTTAAAGGGATATTCCGGCGTAAAATTAAGTTAGGGTCAAACACTGTAACACCAAGTTAGACACCCCCTCAAGAGATAAATGTTGCCAACCGCTTGCTTCTCTAGTTATACCAACTTTAGTAATGACCACACAATAGCAATAAACGGTGGTCTAAGGAGCCATAAACAAACCTCAACCAAAAAGCCACTCTATAGTCACAAATAATGTTCAGAACAGCACCTAACTTCATCAACAGTACATATAGGGTCCCAGCCATAGTACTAGCCACCAAATATCTTTTTAGCTTTGCCTGATTTCAATAGCAAAGAGACTAAACACAACTCACCTACTCTCTTCCAGCAGCCGCTTGTTTGTAGTGTGACCTCAGCCAGTCCGTTACGGACTGCTGCGGTGTGACGCAGCTCAAGGAAGAACATTTATGATCATTATTTTTTCATTTCCTTGAGGTAATAATCACCATATTAATAATTTTGCACTGCAGACGCGGTTGTTCCTCTGCCTTAGCATCTCGGTCTGATTGTATTTCCATGACATTTTCCATTCCAAGACATGATCATAAATGTTCTTCCTTGAGCTGTGTCACCCCACTGCAGTCCGTAATGGACTGGCCCGAGGTCTCACTACAAACAAGCGGCTGCTAGAAGAGAGTGGGTGAGTTGTGTTTAGTCTCTTTGCTAAAGAAATCAGGCAAAGTTAAAAAGATATTTGGTGGCTAGTGCTGTGGCTAGTACCCTATATGTACTGTTGATGAAGTTAGGTGCTGTTCTGAGCATTCTTTGTGGTTATAGAGTGGCGTTTTGGTTAAGGTTTGTGCATGGCTCCTGAAACCGCTGTGTATTGCTATCGTGCGGTCGTTACTAACGTTGGTATAACTAGAGAAGCGAGCAGTCAGCAACATTCATCTCTCAAGAGGGTGTCTAACTCGATGTTATGGTGTGTTTTACCCTAACTTAATTTTACGCTGGATAGCCCTTTAATTTTCCATGTGTCACTACAACACTTCAAGTTTACGAATTCTTCATCCAGCAGGGGGCGATTGGTTTCCATTTAAACAATGGAGCAACAATCTGTCTTCTGGTATTAACACAGTCCACAAGTGTTGGTAAGTAAAGACTATTCTCTCTTTCTCTTTGTTTATAGGTAGGCACAGAGTGATTCAGTCCACCCCACACACACACAGACACACACACACACACACTGTGCCATCGTTGAAAGACTCCATCTCTGCACTAAATGAGCTCTTTTAGACAGGAGGATTATTTCCAGATTCCTGGTTGTGTAAGAGCCGCTGCTGTCAGCCCATAAAGCAGGTCCAAAGACCACACAGCCGGGGAGGGCAGGCCACAGAAATAGAGCGGATAGAGCCAACACAGAATAGAACTTCCTGGTGCTATTCAGGGTCTATACACTGAAAGAGGTCAACACAACAACATCAAAACAACCCGGTTTCTTCGACAATAACGCGGATGTTCGATGCCAGCTGAACCAGGCTTCTTTTTTATCGCAACCAAATGAGCTATTTTGATACGAACATCAAAGCTGAAAACTAGAAACGAAGCACAATCCACGTTAATTGAAGTGGTCCAGTGTGCAGGACCCATGTCAGCACAATGGATCGCCTCCTCTGACAAGGCTTGACAGAAATGTTTAGTATCAAGCTCAATGCCACAAGAATACTCAATGAAACTATGCATTTCCCCATAGTAACAACCTTTTTGTGTCTTCCAGATCCAGTCCTTTCCGCAAATAATGTCACGAAAAGAGAATATCGCCCACGTTGAATCTCACACGCTAAAGTGGAAAGTCATCTCTTTCCATTTTAATTCTGTGAAACAGATGCACCAGAGAGAGATCTGGTCCTTCTCATAGCACAGGCCTCTTCCTGACGTCTCCTTAAGGAAGAGGCCCAGCAGAAGACGGAGAAACTGGACACCTCTGTTTGAGGAGAAACCGGCTCTCAGAAAACAGAATCTGGTCCGAACGATAGCCGTCTTTCCACAGAGATGTCCAATCAGAGCAACGTCTGTGTCTGAGGCCATTAGACTGTTATGACTGGGGATGTGAAACTCCGTTCTAGTGTGACACGCCTGTGATTTACAATGCCCCGTGTGCTACAGAGGTGGTATGAATTTCTGGCCCTGGTCGTACTCTCACACTAAATCTTACACTTGCAATAACATGAGGGCATTTCAAGTCAAAAGACTATAATCAAGAACAAATCTATTACATTGTTAAGACTCTTGGACTGCTTGTTCGTCTTGCAGTACAGTAAAAATATCCCCATGATGAGAAAAAATATTGGTTACTTGAGGGGTTTGCCATGGCAAGATGCGTAGAAAAACTCTGCAGCCTATGAAATACAGTCAATCTGCCCCAAGATGACTCATACAAATTATATCTTGGGATTTGTGTGGTTTTAAAATGGTTTTGGTTATGACATTACACGGACAATCTGATGATTCATTGAATCTGTGTGGTGATTCACCGAAACTGAGGCGCAGATGAGAAAATCAGAAGAGTGTCTTGCAGTGCCCTCTAGTGTATCAAAATATGATGACTGCTGATTTCATGTAGCTTGTGCCTGAGAGAAGCTGCCTCCATTGAGGATTCAGGGATGACAAACATCACTTTGAAACTTTTTTGTGTCAAATCAACAACCCAAAGTCCAAATTTTCAGTTAGCACTACTTTTCTAAGACAGAGAACAGTTGCAAATTCTTACATGTGAAGCTCGAATATATATCTATTTCTAGGATTGTTCTAGCTCCTTTTTTTGTGAGTAAAGAGCACCGCATGTGCAGAGACACAAAAGCAGAAATACAAAGGAGGGCTCTGTGCCTCTGAGACATCATCTAAGATGTCAAATAAGATACACCTCAAATAATTTGGTCATAGATAGACATTAAGACAAGATTTTTTCAAGTAAAAGATGCAAATAATGGGCCAAGTATAACCTTATTCATACTACAAGTTACATAAAATGAGCATATACCAAAGCTTATATTACTGAGTGAACTGCACGGCCTCAGCTATAATAAGAAAAATGGGATGTCACATGACCAGTGACATATAAAGCTTAACTCGTAGGTAGGTAGGTAGGTAGGTAGGTAGGTTGGTTGATGTTGTCCCCGTGAGGAAATTCATTTGCAGTACTTTGAAAACATGCACAAAGACAGCACACATACACAGTTCCATACACTGTCCCATATAAAACAAAACAACTCAGAAAAGACGATATGAAAATCCTACTGCACTGTACTTTGTCAATTCAAAAAAGTATTTCAATAAATAGTCTTTAAATAATGTATCTGTGCTCAGACCAGCTGAACCAGTATCTAAAAATAAAGAATAAAGCTGCCCACAATCTATTTTAGTTTATTCAATTGTAAAATCACCCATGGTACAAACGACCACCTGGACCTGTTCTTGGTGAGGGCTGGGCACCGGTATCTGCGGGCTGAGGGCAGCAGCTCAAACTCGAGCTTCTGACAGTCTCATATGTTAACTGTCTAATCAATTACAAAGAATAAAAGATAGAAAATCTGCAACTTATTTAACAACCAAATATATTTACTTATGTTTTATATCAGAAAATACAGTAAATAAATAATGGAGCTTTGTGAAAATGCATAGTTTATGACTAATTTACGACTAACTCACACAGAAATATTAACTAATCAACGCAGCACCTCTGAACAAAGGCGGGCAGATTCAAAGATAGTTTTATCCTGACTATTATTTCTCAAAAGACTAAAACTATGAATATCAGAGAGGTGTACTGATGCTTCAGAAAATCTTTGAGAAGTCTGAGATTTGTTTCACAAATGTCACACTGCTTGTAGAGTTTGAAGCTTTAGAGCTTTTAATCTTTACCAACACGAATTGAATGAAAACTCCAAAGCTTCATAAGCTTCATGAAGCTTCATCTGTCCGTCGCGTAAAGTAACCTTTCTTGTTCAAACGAATCCAGCGAATAATTAAACCAGATCATTCTAATAAATCTCAAAAACGGTTTAATCACATTTATGTTCGGATGAAAATGAATCCAAACAACAAGAAACCTTCAATCTTCTTATGAGAGATATCATCAGGAAAAGAACAAGAATGTGTGTTAGAAATAAAATTAAACCGTACCTTTTTCACAGTAAGTTCCAGCATATCCAGGTGAGCATGTGCAAGCTCCGCTCACATGGTCACAGGCAGCTCCATTCTGACACCGGCACTGCTGGGTACATCCCTGCCCATAGCTGCCATTCACACACTCTGATAGTGAAGATATGAGGGAGGAAGATTAAGAGTGAGAGGAAGCTTTTCATAAAACAAGGAATACTGTTTCATTTTATGAGATTGGTGCATTTTCTGAGCTTCATCTCTTGACTGTATAATCTAAAGTAAAACACTTAAATCTTTCATCCAAAGTTAGTCATATCCCACAGAGTCTGCAGAGGTACATGATTTAAATTTAAAATAAAATCAAACATCCAGGTTACTTTGAGTAATACAAACGAACTAAAAAGGTGTTATGAGTCCCAAACCCCACTAGATGGCAGTGTTATTTAAAAAGTTCACTCACTCCTCTCGCAGTGGTCTCCAGTGAATCCAGCTTCACACACACACTGACCGCTGACAGTGTCACATCCCAGAGACGTCTCGTTGCACTGGCACTTACTGAGACATCCTGGTCCCCAATAACCTGATTTACATGCTAAGAAGAAAAACAAATGATTCTTGAAAATTAAACTGAATTGTATTTATTTGTTTCGTCGTAAATGTGTCACTTACTCTATTTCTCCCACTCTATTATTAGCATCTCACATGATCTGATAAAAGCTAAAATGAGTAATAATAGTTATACTTTTGATCTGCTCTTACACGATGCACAGTCATGACCCATTTTGCCAGGAGGGCAGACACAGTGTCCAGTCTGTGGGTCACAAGTAGCAGCAGTGTGACATGAACATGTCATGGAACAGCCTGGTCCATGAAATCCCAGGGGGCACTCTGTATACAACAAGAAATTCAAATAACCATGCTTAATATACAAGCAGCTTCAAACAAGATTTTATGTCAGAAAATTGAAGCAAAAAGCTTAGATCAGTTATTTAAATGTTCTTGTTTTTTAAATCTTTATTTGAGACTCAGAGATCTGAATAAGTGGTAAAATTGAGCAAAGTATTTATTGAGTCGAGCTCAGCCCAGGACCTCAGCTGACAGCTTAGCCGCTTACCATCTCTGCATCCAATTGGCAAATACCAATATGCTCTATCAAAACAGCTTGACCTTGCCTACTCTTGTTGCTTCCTCTACAAACACTTTGCACCCACTTCCACCCAAGCTCTTCCTGTCAATGCTGCATGGTATTTCACCAGTATCATGTGTATTGTCACTAGCGTCTGCTCTGTTCTGCTCCACTGGGGTCTTCGCTGCTGCTCTCCCTACCTTGACTTCTCATCTATGCACATGAAGGGGAGGAGAGGTGTGCCACCCCCTTTCCACATTCATATATGGAAGGGCAGGGCCATACTGTCAACAACAACACATTGCATGCAAATGAAATTCCCTAAATGAATTAGTAGACTAAATTTCTTAGATACTCCTTTTCTGTTGGTTTAAACTCACCATTTTCACAGAGGTTTCCTGTGAAGCCTTCTTTGCAATCACAGACGCCTGTTTGCTTGTTGCAGGAGCCTCCATTCTCACAGCTAGGGCAAGATGACTGGCACTTCAACCCCCAGAATCCATCAGAGCAGTCTGGGGAGCATCAAGTATCTTTCAGATTAAGTAAGCAGTAAGCCTCTTATGTTAGTTACGTCTCTGTAAAGCCTTAAAGCCACTTATATTTGAATCATTAGAGTGAGAAATGTATTAAAAAGTCAGTAGGCTGCATAGCAGAGGACAAGTTTAAACTGCTCTTAGTTTTAAGAGGGAGGCCACACAACACAAACATCCCAGTGATCCAGTCTGCTAGAACTGGCTAAAACTGTGGGCTCACAGTGTCACTGAGTTCAACCAGGTCCTCTGTTTTAGTCACCTTTCTCATGGCCTGCCACAACATAAACCATGTCCTAAAACTGCTATATAAAGAGTTGTCACAATGGGCATCTGTGGCTCAGTTTGTAGAGTTGGTTGACTCTCAATCAGAAGGTTGGGGGTTTGAAAGCAGGTTCAGCTGTACACATGCTGAAGTGGGCAGCACACTTGACCCCTACTGCCCAGTGGTGTGTGAATGGATCAGTCAAAACTGATGGTGCTTTACCGAGCAGCCTCTGTCATCAGTGCATGGGTGAATGTGACATGTGTAAAAGCACTTTGAGTGGTTAGAAGACAAGAGGAAGTGTTATATAATGGCAGTTTATGGCCACCATTTAGACCAATAAAGGGATGTTCCGGTGTAAAATTAAGTTAGGGTCAAACACACCGTAACACAGATTTAGACGCCCCTTTGAGAGATGAATGTTGCTGACTGCTTACTTCTCTAGTTATAACAACTTTAGTAACAACCGCACAATAGCAATACACAGCAGTCTGAGGAGCCATAAACAAACCTCAACCAAAATGCCACTCTATAGCCACAAATAATGCTCAGAACAGCACATAACTTCATCAACAGTACATATAGGGTCCAAGCCATAGCACTAGCCACCACTAACATCTTTTTAGCTTTGCCTAATTTCTATAGCAGAGAGACTAAACACAACTCACCTACTTTCTTCCAGCAGCAGCTTGTTTGTAGCGAGACCTCAGGCCAGTCTATCATTGACTGAGGCGTGGGGGTGCACCTCAAGCAAGCACATTTAGAGTGGCTTTTTGGTTGAGGTGTGCATGTGGCCACAGAGACTAATGTGTATTGCTATCATGCGGTCGTTACTGAAGTTGGTATAACTAGAGAAGCAAGCGGTTGGCAACATTTATCTCTCGAGGTGATGTCTAACTTTGTGTCACCGTGTGTTTGGCCCCAAACTTAATTTTACACCGGGATATCCCTTTAAATGAAAGAAAGATTCAGAAAAGAAAAAATAGACGCACCTTCCTGACAGGACTGTCCAGTCTTTCCAGCAGGACAGATGCACTGTCCAGTTACAGGATAACACGGAGCTCCTCCACAGTCACAAGTGAGACGACAGCTCTCACCATATCTCAATGATGGACAAGCTATTAATACACACAAACACACATAAGAAATTAAAGAGAAAAATATTACACAACAGTCACAGTGTAACATACACACCCCTCATGAAACACAAGACAGGAATGAACTACTCTGTGAATATGGTTCAAAAAGGAGGACTCCAGAACTGAAACTTTAGAACTGCTCAATTATTTTCTGTTTATTTTTTCAGTCTATGCCAAAAGCCTCTGAGGTAGTTACAGAAGTTAATCGCTCCTCTCATGAGCCGCCCTGCAATCGACTGTAACAAACCCAGCCAACTGAGCCAGGGCCTGGACTTCTTTTCAGTGCTGACGTACTGTAACTCGGCTCTGTTATCTTGCTCAACTCCACAGAGACACACCATTATACTTCTACTAGAGGCTCCTGAACGGCACTCAGCATCATTTCATATCACGAGACACCGGGTTGAACTTTCCATCAACCCACAGAGTAAACAGCCAGAGGACACCCTGCTGCGGTGAAACACTTCTGGTTGAACAGCTTTGCAGTAAAAAAGAACACCTGCTCAGACCAGGCAAATGCAAGAGACACCCAATCCATCAAAAGTAGCAGAGAATAAAAAGTAAAGATTTATTGGTAAAGTGAAAGGGTTTCAACGACGCCAGAAGTCAGAAAGAACATTTCATGTTGACATAGTTAATCAGAAAGGCACAAATTCACATACACATCGAGTATGCAAACAACAACTGCACATGCAGGCACATGTTTGCATGCCCACACATTTCACATGTGTGCTTGCAGAGACTCTTTGTATTGGACTATGATCATTTTTGATCAAAGATACAGCCACATGAGAGTGCTGTGGAGTAAAGCCTTGACTGGAGATAACTATTTAAGGGTCCTTCTTAAAGTACTGGAAGACAAAAACATTATCTCACACATGTTTTGAAAGAAATACTTATTTTTTCCACTTTTCATGTCTTTGAATAATTACAACAAGGCATTGTTGCTACTGCAATGAACAAAAGAGCTTTTCTTGTCTCACCCAGCTGACATTTCTCTCCATGAAGACCTGCAGGACATCGCTGGCTGCACTCTCCAGTCCTGGGGTCACATGACCCTCCACCTGCACAGTCACATGGTTGCTCACAGCCTGCGCCAAAGAAGCCCAGCTCACATTCTGCATTGGGAATATACAGATCCAAAGCAAACAGTCTGGAGCTGAACAGTGTAGCAATAACAAAACTAAACTATGGACTCAACTTAACGAAACGAAAACTTAACTAAGTAAACTAGCCGAACCTGACTAAACTTAACTTAACTAAACCTGACTAAACTTTACTAAACTAAACTTAACTTTACTAAACTTAACTTAACTTAACTTAACTTTACTAAACTTAACTTAACTAAACTTTACTAAACTAAACTAAACTAAACTAACTTAAATCACCCTATCATAACTAACCTAAACTAGCCGAACCTGACTAAACTTAACGTAACTAAACCTGACTAAACTTAAGTAAACTAAACTAAGTTAAACTAAACTAATCTGAACTAAACTGAAATAAACTAAACTAACTTAAATCACCTTATCATAACTAAACTAAACTAAACTAAACTTAACAAAACTTAACTAAACCAAACTAAACTAATCTAAACTAAACTAAGCTAAACTAAACTAAGCTACACTAAACTAAACTAAACAAAACTTAACTAAACTAAACAAAACCAAATAAAACTAAACTTAACTAAACCAATCTTAACTAAACTAATCACACAAAACTAAACTAAACTTAACTTTACTAAACTAAACTATACTATACTAAACTAAACTAAACTAAACTTAACTAAACTAAACAAAACCAAATAAAACCAAACTAAACTAAACTTAACTTAACTAATCTTAACTAAACTAAACCAAACTAAACTAAACTGAATGGAACCAAACTAATCTAAACCTACCTTAACTTAACTTAACTTAACTAAGCTAAACTTAACCAAACTAAACCATACTAAACAGAACTAAACTATACTTAACTGAACTAAACTTAACTTAACCAAAATGAACTAAAGTAAAATGAACTAAACTTAACTAAACATTTATTTTGGATATCTGCATGGTTCCAAGTTCATTCTTCACTTAGACCATAGCGCTACAGCTGCAGCAGGCAAGATAACCAAATATAAGAGTCACTGTTATGACCTGAAATGATCTATATTTTGTATTCATGCACTGCTTCAGCTTTTATTTGAAGGGTCTCACGCGCCAAGTGAGTTATCCTATTTGGATGTACTAATACCTTTCTCACACTGTGGTCCTTGGTATGCAGCCTTACAGAAACAGCTCCCAGTCTTGGGGTCACAGCCAGTGGAATGTTCTTGAACACAGTCACATTCCTTGGAGCAGCCGGCACCATGCGTCCACCTGGGACACGCTGAGGGGCGGATGAAATCAGTTTGAAAACAGAGCACAAGTCAGACCGACATATACGCTAAGATGAATGGTTTCAGTATGTTTGAATGATTCTTACCCATAAATGGATTGCACTCATAAACTAGGTATAACTTGGATGGGTAGGATGCATAACCTTCAGAATAACTTCGCTCATGAAACTCTGGATAAGTTTATTTTGAAAGTCAAGAAAAGAAAACAAGAAAGCTTTGCACTTGTTGTTTCTGAAAATGTAGGTGGTCAAACCTAATTAGAGGAAAAATGTTGGAATGAAATCCTCTCTACACACTCAGGTTACATTTTAATATAAGCAAACAGACACACCTGAAAATCACATTAGCAAAAAGTCAGACTTCTTTAAGTTAAGGTTCACTTAATTTAAAGACCACTAAAAACCGAGTTGCATTATTCGTCTCTACTGCAGTATGATAATGAAGATTATTTAAGAACCAGCTGGTCATTCAGGAAAGAGATTTCCGGCAGTCCTTGTTATGTTGGCTCTGGTTTCTCTACTCTTTATCACATTAACAGGAGCTTTTAACAAAAACAAGCCGTGTGATTTCTAGGACTTTTAAACTGAAACGCAGCCACATCCTCACTTAACGTTCAGAACAATTAATTGACGAGTTTTTTTTTGCCAAGTCTGTCTCTTCACAGCAACAAAAAACTGAACTCCACTCCACCCTGTCCCTCTTCACATTGGCTTTATGTTAGGTGCAGCTGCAGACTCTGGTTACACCCTCTCCACCCTTAATGTCCCGCTGCAGTAAGGAGCAGACAGCTGTGAGAAACTGATAATATTCCTCGTGCATGTTCTTCCATCATTCTGTTTTGGTGTTAGAGGAGTGAGACGCTTCTTTACTGTGAAATCAAGAGGAGGAAATCCACCGACATGTCAATACGGAGGTTCAGGAGCAACCCTAAAACACTGGGGGATGTAAATATGGTGACAGAGGAGCTGAGGAATCTTTATTATAAGAGGCTGCTGCCCATAGAGAAATATTATTCCTTCCATCACTTCCATTCTCCAAGCTATGAGGATGCTGACTTTGACAACAAACCAATGGTGCTGGTGATGGGTCAGTACTCAACAGGAAAGACAACTTTTATACGGTAGGAAAAAGATCTTAAACTTTGCATGCCTCTTTAAAAATGTCAAAAAAGTGCATGTATTTTACATTCATCTATTAGGGATAACAATAATGGTGATGGCTGTGATTTCTTTTGGTTTAAGGTATCTGATAGAACAAGATTTTCCTGGTAGCAGAGTCGGACCAGAGCCAACAACAGACTGCTTCACTGCGCTCATGTATGGAGAGACAGAAGGGATCATCCCCGGCAATGCTCTGACAGTGGATCCAAAAAAGCCCTTTCGCAACCTTGATCCTTTTGGAAATGCTTTTCTCAACAGGTAAAAGGAATCAAGAGATAAAATAGGAGCAGAAATGATTAATTTCATGTTTACCTATGAGTAGACTAGACGAGTCTAACATGAAGTTATGGAAATATTTACTCTAAACTAAGGATTTTGAGAGTCTTGTTTTATGTTGATGCATGCTTTCTGCAGGTTCCAGTGTGCTCAGATGCCCAACAAAGTCCTTGAGAGTATCAGCATCATCGACACGCCTGGTATTTTAACAGCCGCTAAAAGAAAGCTGAGTCGAGGTCAGTCAGAAAACTGTTTATTTCTTTTTCTAGAAGCTGTTTTTGTTTGTAGTTCTCAGTAGGATTTAGTTTTCTGCTTGAAAAAGAGGGAATGTGATACTTTAGCGCAACATATTAAAAGTTTCTTCGACAGAAGCCTACCAGCTGAAAGTAATATCACAGTGAGCTGGGGAGGAGGCAGACGTTTAGGAACTGAGCAGTCTCTCCTTTGTTTTAGGGACACATTAATCTATGGGTGTAACTCAAATGGCTCCAAATCTAGGGAGGACCACTGGGATACATTATATGTTCTCTCACCAGTCAGGCAGATAGGCTCGCCCCATTTCATACAGTGTTAATGAAAACCCTGTGTTTTCTTCCTTCTCCTCAGGCTATGACTTCCCAGCAGTGCTGCGCTGGTTCGCAGAGCGTGTGGACCGGATCATCCTGCTGTTTGATGCACATAAACTAGAGTTCTCTGATGAGCTCACTCGGGCCTTTGGGGCTCTTCTTGGCTACGAGGACAAGTTGCGTGTGGTTCTCAACAAGGCTGACAGGGTCGACTCGCAGCAGCTGATGAGAGTATACGGCGCCCTCATGTGGTCGCTAGGGAAAGTGTTTCGAACCCCAGAGATCTTGAGGGTTTACATTGGATCTTTCTGGTCGGAGCCGAGGCAGGTGTGCGACCATTATCAGCTGATTGAGCTGGAGGAGGAGGATCTGTTGACTGACATCAGGAACCTGCCGCGCAACGCTGCTATACGAAAGCTGAACGACCTGGTGAAGAGGGCGCGCTTAGTGAGGGTAAGATAACACGAAAATTAAATTTTACTGAGAATATATAGAAACAGAGATGTCCATGTAGATTCTCATTCATCTAGGTCATGGTTTTCTTGAAGACTCCAAAAACAGGCAACTGGACTGTGTAGAGAAACGTCTTCTCAACTCTACACAGTCCAGTTGCCTGTTTTTGGAGTCTTCAAGAGAAACAGAGATGCCGTTATGAGATCTTAGGTTTCATTTGTGCTTTTCTCTCTCCTAGGCTCATGCTCACATCATCAGCTACCTGAAACAGGAGATGCCGACAATTTTTTGCAAGGAAAGTAAGAAGCACAATCTGATTTACCAGCTTCCTGTAATTTTCACCAAGATCCAGCAACAGCAGCGAGTCCCTGCAGGAGACTTCCCCGATTGCACCAAGATGCAGGTCAAACATAATTTCTTAAATACTAAATCTATGAGTTATCAACCTTTATGCTTTCTGTGAACCTTATATGCAATTCCTTATTTTTCAGGAGAAACTTTTAGGTCAGGATTTCTCAAAGTTCAAGACACTGAAGCCGAGTCTCATGGCTTCCTTGGATAAACTGCTGTCCACTGACATAGCAAACCTGGTACCTCTACTCCAGCAGCAAGAACTGAGGAAGAAATCCCTCCATGGCATTTTAGACGGTGAATTCTTGGGTACATTCAGGCGTGACCATCACAAGAGAGACCCTTTCAAGGAATTCAGGGATGACGAGAGCAGTGAGGCAGATTTTGATGACTGGGTGGTGGAGAAATATAAGCCCAAATATGATGAGATTTTCTACAACCTCAGTCCAAACGAGGGTAAACTGAGTGGAACTAAAGTCAAAGAGTGGATGACGAGCACGCTGCTGCCCAACTCTGTGCTTGCTCACATCTGGAGGCTGTCAGATGTGGACGGTGATGGCATGCTGGATAATGAAGAGTTTGCTTTGGCAGTCCACCTTATTGAGGGGAAACTGGAGGGTTACTGGCTCCCTCGGGAGCTGCCGTCTCACCTGGTGCCTCCATCGAAACGGCCAAGTACAGCCAGTGATGACGAGTAAGGATGTGGAAAGCTGTGGCTTTCTGTACATAACTTGTGCATAGTTTCTAAATGTAAATTAATCTGATGTGCACTTCACCTTTTTGGATAATCTAGATACCTCTAGTATCACCGCATGGTAATGTAGACCTTGTAAAAATGTTGACTTGTTGATCTATAGGAGGTCAGGAATGGTTTTTACTTGAGTGTTGTTTTGTCGTTGTTAAATACAGTACACCCTTGTGTTTTTATCCAAAGAGCACATCAAACTAACCTCTTTTAGGGTAGAAACAGCTCCAATCTTTAAACTGTGATAGGGTTTTTGTCATCTACATAAGTAAATGTTCAACGCTTGTTCATAAAACTGAGATGGTGTTATCCATGTAAATGTTGTTCGTTATGATACAGAATTCCTTAACGCTTATCGTCACTCTCAGAGTTAGTTAAGAGAGTGGCGATCTTTGGTGGGAGGAGCTTCGCAAGAGTGTCGATAAAAATCCTTTTTATCATGTTAGCCAGTATTAGACAGTAAGATGACTTTGGCTTTAGGGCCACAAGAAGAGAGAAAAATCGTTTCAGGAAAGAGATTTTTAAAATTTCCATTTTGGGATTAAAGTCGAAATTTTGAGATTAAAGTAAAAAATTTTAAAAAGTCGAAAAGAAAAAAAAAAAATCTAAATTTCGAGATTAATGATGAAAGTTCAAGATACAAAAAATCAAAAGTATGTGAATAAAGTCAAATTTTCAACTTCGATCTCAAAATTTTAATTTTTTTACATTTATAATTTTTACACATTTCATAACAGTTCGAAATGTTGTAATCTCCAGATTTTGACTTTAATCTCGAAATTTCAATTTTTAATCTACAAATTTCGTCTTTATTGACATAATTGCGATTTTTTTAATCTTGAAATTTTGACCTAAATAATGAAATTTTGACTTTAATCTCCTTCCTGTAAGTAATTCTTTTTTCTCTTTGTGTGGCCCAGATCCTCTTTCGTAGATCTCTCACTGTTCTGGAGTGCTAAGAGTGCTCAATAAATTTACACTGATGAAAGGGACTAGTTAGCTCAGTTAGAAGTGATTTGGCTGATTACTGATAGACAAAGCAATTGAGTATATATTCAAGACCATCTGAGGGCGTATAAGTCTATAGATGCATTATTGATTATTAGGAGGACAACAAGTAAGCAGTTTCATTTTGGTAGTGAAACTAACATTAGCAAAGAGTTTCCCATTACAGAGTCTTAATTCCTCCTAAATGTCTATTTCGATGGTAATGAAAACCTTTAATTTACAAAATGTCATATATCCATACAACAGTTAACTGTTGTATGCTGCTTACAAGAGCATTTTTAATTATCCCCGACCAGTCCTTTCATTGTGTTTATCATGGTTAACTAAAATTAGTGGTGGCTGGTATAGCAAGGGACTTCAGTTTTGAGACAGTACTATTTCTTCTTCTATCCTGACAGCCAACAACAGAAGACTGTGACATTTTAGGACACCTTTGTTGCCTATCCTGTGGTTGTCATTCATGTTTGCCTACAGTTTTGTGTCTTTTTGCCTCTGTCCAATACTGTGACATTACCTTGTTATTAAGTTCAAAGGTCTTAATTGTATTGTATCATATACAGCTCATATAATGGCATTATAATATATTTTCTCTCTGTGCTATTAAACTTGCAACTTAAAAACGGATTGTTTGTAACAGTGTAATCATCAACATAATCATTCTTCAACGATGTTATGCTTTAAAGTCAGTTTTTTACTCACGCAGGTGGCAGAAGCGTCCATATAGTCCAGGAGAGCAGAGGCAGCCTCCATAAAGTCGGTGACATTGTCCATTGTTGGGACAGTTACACTTTCTTCCGCAAAATCGTCCAAAATAACCTCTTGGACAACCTGTCAACATGAATGAATCCACTTAAGATGTAATGTCCCATTTCTATCGAGTGAATCAGTTAAACAAAATCACAGTTTAAGGGGACAGTGCCTGTTTAAAAAGTATGTCCCAACCCTTTATACTACTTGATCAAGATTCACATCAGCAGTAACAAGATAAATCTGGAAGGTCATACAAAGATAGCCAAGAAAAAAATAAGAATAAATTAATTTATTTGGTCTTGTTTTCTTCAATGCTGTAGCTGGATACTGCTTCATGTCAGTTGGCCATACAACACCAAAAACAATGTCTCTAGTCCCATTATGGTGGATCTATAAATGAGTGTACAAACCATCCTCGCAGAGCAGGCCCTGTACCCCTGGGGGGCACAAGCACTTTCCAGTCACAGGGTCGCACGAGCCTCCATTCTGACAACGACACAGGCTGTTACAGGCATGACCGTAGGTCCCTTGTGAGCAGGCTGGAGAGGGAAAACAAGAGGGAATCATGGGCCAAGTATTGGCACCTAAATGATGGCTCATATATTAGAAATGTCGCAGTTTGATGCTAAACACACAGACTTTACTAAGAGCAGGTTATGCTTGCTGGCGTAGATGTCAGCACTTCCACCTTCGACCCCCTCTCTCCCCATGTGTGCACCCTCATAACACTTTAAATCTCTCTGGCTTTGTTAGCAGATACAGCATGAACAAGCTGACTGTTTTAGATTTGATGAATTGTTAAAACTCATCAAGTTTATGTCTGTGTGAATTTCATGTCACACTTTTATTTTCTACAGAGGCTTCATTCAGCCTAAAATACTCGAACAAGGTCAGAAACTTTCAACATTAAAATAATAAGTGGGGATGTCACTCGCAACAAAGAAATCTGTGCATCTTAGATAGTTGATGAAAAGAGCTTTGGACGGGGTTTATGGGAAATTGATTGTGTTTGGAACCATGAAGTTAGTTGTTGTTGGAGCCACATGCAAAACCCAAAAGCTATTGGCATAAAGTTCTTGTGTTTCCACCACATTTATGTAAAACGCTGACAGAGTTTCAGTTTGACTTATTTCTCAACCAAATGATTCTGTGTTGGAGCAGAATTAGGAAATAAACCATGTTTGCACGGATAAAATAATATTTCTTTACCAGAGTTTGAATTAAAAAAAAAAAAAAACAATATAAAAAAAATACAATGACTGAGAAAAATCCCAATAATCTTGTTTTTTCTTAATTATATTAATCACTGGCAGCATACAAACAGTAGAAAAGTAAACAGGTTCAGATTCATTAATTAAAACTGTGATCAGGTTGTTAATCACTAAAGTAAAACTAAGTGAAGTTGAGAAATACTTGACTCTTCCAAAGGCATGAATCAATACTGCTCTTGCCCTTTTATACCATTAGATTTAGCCTCCTTTATTAATTCTTATAAATGCTCTCTAGGCAGTAATTTGGCTCGTTTCCTCCATCCTAAAAAATGTAGCCCATGTCCAGACCATCACCTCCAGGGTGTGTATCTAAAGACTGCTACCTCAGGAGCGTGTTTCTACCAGTTACAGATTGCTCCTAATGGACTCATCCCACGTGGCTCTCCTCTTATGATTACCGGCCTGACTCAGGTTCAGACCAAAGACAGCCATTAATCATGGAGCAGGATAGGAACAATGGAGCCTTGCTTCCTAACCCAGTAGTGGACATCCTTGGCCTCGGGCTGTGCTCTTGCTGGGGGCCCTGGCCTGGCTCCAGCAGCAGACAGATTGATTCCCCCCGGTGCTCCTGTGTTCTGGAGACCATAAACAAGCCAGCCTCCCACGCAGAGGGGCAGACAGGTTTTGATACATGGCTCTAGATCGATGCACACGGGGACCTATCTCTGCTTTCTCTTAAACTGAAATACATTGCAAAAGGTAGACCAAACAGACCAAGAGGAGGATGTTCATTTTGGGAAAAGACTTGTGTGGACAGTATGTATGTGAGCAGGTAACACAACAAAGAGACTCTCTAATGCCTGAGAGCTGTACTCAGTCTTACCTAAAGAAAGATGAGAATATAGCGAGGCCATTTTTCATGTAGCATCCCCATAGTAAACATAGTCACAGCAATACCCAGTAAATTTACACTATAAATAATGGGAAGCAGGTAGCTCTGCTTCTAAAGCTCAGTCACAAATTATATCTTGCAAATTCAAAGCTATTGTGCAAAGTTCCTGATAGGTTATGAGGCAGGCTAAAACGATCAGTGTTGTGTTATTCCATCCATCCATTTTCTACCGTTCATTCCCGTTAGAGGCTGGAGCCTATCCCAGCATCTTCGGGCGAAGGCAGGGGACACCCTGGACAAGTCGCCAGTATATCGCAGGGCTGACATATAGAGACGAACAACCATCCACACTCACATTCACACCTGCGGGCAATTTAGAAGTGACCAATTAACCTAACCCCACTTCTGCATGTTTTGGGGATGTGGGAGGAAACCGGAGTACCTGGAGTTAACCCACGCAGACACAGGGAGAACATGCAAACTCCACACAGAAACGCTCTGAGCCGGATTGGAACCCAGGACCATTTTGTGCTGTAAGGTGACAGCGCTAACCACTACACCACTGTGCCGTCCTGTTGTGTTATTATGACCCTCAAATGCATATGAAACTATTTGTAATAGCTGCTGTTAGGGGGTAAGTGCACCGAAGAAACAGCCATTGTTAAGATTTACAAATTAATATTTAGTGACTTGTGACTTGTAAATTTCAGCATTAAAAAAAATTATTGTATGTTGTAGGGTTTTTCTATTGCGTGGGTTCCTTATAACAAATGAAATTGGCCTTCAATTTGGAGGCCTTGTTTTTAAGTGAGCTTTTTTTTAAATTTTTATTTATTTTTTCATTCCATGTGTTTATGTTCTGTGCTTTACCAATGTTTGTCAAAGCACTTTCTGTTTTTAAAAGTGCTATAAAAAATAAAGATATTTTTTTTATTATAAATTTCAATTTTTTTGTCAGTCAGCATCACTTAGACCAGAATAAGAAAAGCTATGGTGACTTAATCCTTATAAATCCATGACCTCAGTCAAAAATCACACCTGCTTCATCATGTGAAAATAAATAAACATTTTAACCATTGTCAAAATGCTCATATGGATTGCTACAAGAAATCCTGCAGGAAATGTCATTTTAGGTATGAGGGTGCCTACAGAAAACTCATTCTTTGTGGATTTTTCCTTTAAGTTGCTCAGGTGAGGTCAGCTAGCGTACCACTTGTTAAGAATGTGTGTTGTCAAGCAAAGACATTTATGCATTGCACAGATGTAACTGCAGAACATCCTGATCACTATACTCACTCTCATTGCAGATGATGCCAGTCCATCCAGGCGAGCATTCACATTTGTCTTTGTTTTGACTACACTCCCCATTCATACAGTCTTCACAGCTCACACTGCAGTCATCTCCAAATGAGCCATCGAAGCACACTGCAAAAGAAATCATCAAAAACTGGTTAAACGTCTTTTCTCCAGTAAAGATCCTCTTGATTTAAATCGCTCATACATCTCAGTGTCATCACTACCTATGTTGCTGCTCACTCTCAGCTCTCCTCGACGCTCCCTCTGGATCTCTAATTCTGTATCCCTGTCACCGCCTTTACTACCACCACCATCATCATCATCATCAGTGTCATCACGGTAGTGCAAGGCTGCTGTGTACTGCAGGAGCTGTGGTGAATTGCGGAAGAGCAGGTCTGGTAATCTGTGGACCTCCAGCTGCTCATCATCTTCTTCTTCCTCATCATCTTCTTCCTCCAGTTCTCTTCCATACAGAGCTGAAAAGAAACACAGTTTAAGAGTCCCATAGTTTCGGATGGATGTATACGTTTCGTTTTATGTTACTTCTGTTAATGGCAAAGCTCTGAAATAAATGTCACTCACAGATACAGGAGTGCTGGTCCTGATCCAAGCGGTAGCCCATTCGACAAAAGCACTCATATGTTCCGAGAGTGTTGACGCAGTAATGTTCACAGCCCGAGCTCTCATCTAGGCACTCATCAACATCTAGCAGAAGAAACAACGTGAAAGGTTGCAATGGTGCTGAACATCACTTCAGTTTCATCTTGCTTTATCAGTTTAACTTTTTTTTTTTTCTCTGTGCCGAAAAGGCCTTCTTAACTTTTATTTTCCAAACAATTTGCAGATTATTTGTGCATCTGGAATTTGCATGCACAACCGGCCCACAACACAGACTTAAGAAACAAACCACTACTCTTACCATCACAGCCACAGCCATCTGGGTTCGGTCTATAACCAGCTCTGCAGCTGCACTCGTAGCCACCCGGGTAGTTTTTACAGAAATGACTGCAGCAGGCCTCCCCGCTGACACACTCATCACTATCTGAGAAGGGTATACAGTAGTAGGGTTTGATGAAAATGAAAGAAAAAGGAATCAAGTAAAAACAAAACAAGGACCTTTCATCATAGAGAGACAGTCTTACCTACACAGGTCTTCCTGTCCCGCTTCAGATGGTAGCCGCTGTTGCAGGAGCAGAGCGGACCGTTGGTGGTGTGCTCGCAGTGATGAGAGCAACCTCCATTGTTCTTCTCACAGCTGTTGACAATCTCCATCTCGATGCCTGGAGAAAAGAGGACCCAAACCACAATGAAAGCGCACGACTGAGGCTGAAACGTGAGGACAATGTTATGGGGATTTCATCAGGATTATTTTGGTTCGCTCCAGTCTCATAATTACAAGCTACAGATGATGAGAGGAAAAGACCCAATCATGACCACAGATACTGTTTACAGTCAAACGGTAATAGAAAGCTTGGACCATGTGTATTCACAAACAGAGCTAATGTGGCTGCCATGATATAAGTGTGGACATTTTTCTTTTTATTTTGTGACATGTCTCATCTCATCTCATTTCATCTGCTTCCTCAGATCGGCTGATGTTTAGAAGAAAAGGAACATTCTTGCACTACAAGCAAACAATGTGCAAAGTGAACATTTCTGTCAAAACTTTATCTTTCTTTCTTTTGCAGTTATAAAGCAAATTATTTTTTCAGAAAGTCAAAAAAATTGATCTGCTGGCCTGGAAATGAAACAAATCTTGAATCATGTTTTTGATTTTCTCAAACTGTTGCAAGAAAGGGGGATTACAAAAATCAATTTCATATGGCATGGGTAGGTACAAAGGAAGGCATTATTGTACACGATGATAGCTGCTAATGTGGGGGTTTCAAATCTGCAAATATGACTATTATTTAGATGGCAGTTACAGGACACCAAAATATTAAATGTCTGTGTTTTCTGTGGAACCAACCATGCCATAAAAGTTGGACCGAAGAGCTAAATACCTAGAGGGCTTTAGTCTACAGATTTTGTTTCTCTTTGTGGTTGTTAGGTCCAGACGCACTGTGGTTTTGAAATTCAAGAAGGAACTGTTTGCTTTTGTTTGCAGGCATATGTGATGACAGGCAATGACTCTAAAGCAGGATAATTTTCAGTAAAAGGGACACGAGCGTAAGTCAAGCTGACTGAGGTTTTGCACAGAATTCTTCATTAGAAATCCTTCACCGAGTGCAACAGGTTACCGGACAAAACGATTAAGCCGCAGCTAAACAGCAATGTCAGGGAGTGAGATTTTTAGCTAAGTCTTGTGGGTTTCTCTT
Source organism: Xyrichtys novacula (assembly GCA_962446985.1). Classification (NCBI taxonomy): domain Eukaryota; kingdom Metazoa; phylum Chordata; class Actinopteri; order Labriformes; family Labridae; genus Xyrichtys; species Xyrichtys novacula. The sequence continues at coordinate 16,840,031 of OY660873.1, read as the reverse complement.
TTTAAAACTGCAAATATGAGGTCTTGTTGGATCTATTATTGTCACAAAGAACAATTTCAATATTTGCTTTAAAAATTTGTAATTGTTTGACGTATTCTGCTTTACTTACGGTAGCACTGCTTGCCATCTGCACCTAGCTCAAAGCCGGGTTGACACACACATTTGAAGGAGCCCGGCATGTTGACGCACCCGTGGGAACACTTGGCATGGCCTGAGTTGCACTCATCAATGTCTGGACAGATAGTACGAACACGTGAAAAGAAAGGTAAAAACATCATGATGGAAAAAAAGTTTTATAAGAGATTGTTTCTTGTTTTTACAAAGTGAGTAAGTATTAGAAAACAAGAATAAATCTTTTGGTTATTTTAAGAAATGTTGCAAATGGGTAACAGTTTATGTTCTCCTGTCACTTCAATTAAAATTAAGTAACTCTACATTCCTCAGGTTGTTGAGGCTCAGAAAGGGACTGGGGTAAAAGGAGATTTAACAAATCCTTTGTTTCTGCCACAAGAGGTTAATGAACCAAACAGAGAGGCAGTCTGTCTGCTATATGAGTGTTACAAAACTCGCTTCCCACATAGTCTAAAAAAAAAAACGGCATTTGCACAGATTCCAAGCAGAATTTAGCTAATACTTCCTCCTGCAGGAAGACTCGGTCAGGTGTCAGATTTCTTTGGCTGCTCTTTTTCTCCAGTCCGAGCAGAATAAGAATTGTTGGTAAGTTCGTTTGAGTGAATATTTCCAACATCATCCTCTTGATTCAGTTATGCTTTGGACTTAAAAGATTTAATGAGGCTATTACTCAGCAAATTCTAACTGGCATGTCTGCTTTTGTGTCTTGTGTTTTGCATGTGTATCACCTTCACAACTTTTGCCATCTTCAGCCAGCGTAAAACCAGGTCTGCAGCTGCACTGAACCCGACCTCCTTCTTCTGAGAGGCACAGCTGGGAGCAGCCTCCATTCCTCTCCTCACAGGGGTCCCTTACTGACGCGCACAAACACAGAAACAGGATGACACACACAAACACAATTACACATGAGCAAAAAAAAAAAAAAGACGCCAGGTCAGCCCAGCAGGAGACTTTTTTCTAGTTAATTCAAGCTCACAGGCAGCATGCATAACTCTATGCTGACCTCTAAGTTTGACATATGCCTGTGCAGCCTCTAGAGATATTGAAATTCCTACTCTTCACTCTGCTGTAAATGTTTCCAAAAGTGCTTCTCCAGTTCATTTCCTCTCTGGTGGACTTTTTTTCCCCCCTCGCAGTCCAGCGGCGGCCACAAACATTTTTATTTGCACAAATTTGGTCCAGCTTGCACCTCGCTCACATCAAAAAGATAACATACCCTGGCAATTTAAGAACATTTGTGGGAAAATAAAGAAAGACTTACATTTGCAGTGTCTCCCGTCTCTCTTCAGCTGGTAGTTCTTCCGACATTCACATTTGTAGTGATTGTTCCCCAAGTCCACACACTTATGCTCGCATCCACCATTAAGTACCGAGCAAGAGTTCACAGCTTAAGGAGAAATGAGAGAAATCGTAAATGAAACGTTGAGGGCTTTTGCTCATATTATCAGACTTATTGGAGTTAAAAACAGAACTCACACAGCAGAGCAAATGTAATTGTATTGGTTGGCGATCTAATACCGCAAACTCTCACACCTCAGACTCTGGAAAACACAGGAGTAAAGGCTGGAAACTGGAGAATCATATCCAAGCTGGGTACCCCTGGTTACTGTCTAATGATCTTTCCATCCCATTACTCCCGTGATTTAATGAAGTGCCAAATATGAATATCAGCCGTGTGCCTTCTGGGTGCTCTAAACACAGACATGATGACACAGGCGAGCTGTAAAACCGAAGGAACAACTGGTGTTACAGGCTAATGACTTTAACAGACACAATTAGCAATCCCTCTGCCTCCATTCTTATCCTTTAACACCGAGCTGCGGTCGAACGATCGGAGCGCTATGAGTGAAAAATAACACCAAAAGCAACAGAGGAGGACTGATTTTCAGCAAGTCGCAAAGTCTCTCATTACCTACAGATTTTATGGTGCTAAAATAGGACAAAGTACTTTACCATCTTATATTACTCCTTGCAAATCATGTTAATATTTCCCTCTTGACGCTGGGATTTATCATGGCAGCTCAGCACTTCTTTTTTAAATGTTATAGCAATAATTTAAACAGAAAAGACTGAGAGTTTCCTCCTGGCATTAGCAAAAACTAGACACGGGTGACACCCTGCGTTGAAAGTTGTAGATCTAATACTTCAATGTGATGTTATCATTTGGATCTGGAGGATAATAATGAGTCTAAAAAAGTCAGAGCTGAAATTTTAAAGGCAAAATTGGTTAAATTGGTGGTATTGTGTTCTTTTCAGGCTTGAAACTGACCCTCAAATCTGTAAATACCTACTTGGTAGCTTTACATGAACTACAGCCTGGTGTCTTTAAAAACCCTCATTTTGTCTTTTCTGTCTCTTTAACCCTTGTTTTCATTTGAAAGAACAGATCACGAAACATGGATTTATGTTTTTGAATGGAATCTGATCCGGAAAGTCTGGGAAGAAAACAAAAGAGAAACCCCCCGACAAATCTCAGAGTAGGATGTTTCTGTTTGAGGGGTACAGTGCTCTTTTGATGAGGTTTGCCAATCCATGACATCAGGAATTGTGCATCCCAGAGCAGCCTTTGGTCTCAGTTCTGTCATTGACCTTACAATATAAAACTTTGCCTACATTTCACGTTGACATCTAATGTTTAAAATTCTGTTTTTCAAAAAGAAAGCAGAAACTCATCCAGCTACTATCTTTCCGCAAATGGAAGAGATTTAATTCTTAGATGCTTGCGTTTACTACTTACCAATGCAGGTCCGTCCATCAGTGTGCATGCGGAAGCCTTCACTGCACTCACAGTGAAACGAGCCCAGTGTGTTGACACATGTTTGCTGGCATCCTCCATTGAGCTCCTCACACTCATTGACATCTAAACACACACAAATAAAACATTTAACATTTTATGTATGCATAAAATTCATTCATGTCACTTGAACAGGGTTTAAAAATTGGAGCTCTGCTTAATGATGACAGACTAAGAGCTTTGGTCAACTGTAGAAACCATCAAAGTTTAAATGACAGGGGGCTTAAAATGAGCTGCTTTTGGAGAAAGACATTTATTACAGCCCTTATACAATCTGACATCCAACTTTTTGGTGGTCCAATCAAACATCCCATCTGCTCAAAATGGAAAATGACAAGCATGTTTTTGGTATTACTGAATTATTTTGACTTCACCATTTCACATTTCTTTCATAGACGGAAAATGCAGAGATCTCATCTAACTTTTTTCTTCTTCTGAAAGCGACACAACCACCATCTGCATCAGCTGCACAGTATCACACTGCTGTGGTCTGCCTCTCCTCAGAAGAGGAAGAAGAAGAGTGTAAAGTCTGATGTCTTCCAGGTGAATGATGGATGGCTCGCCGCACTGCTTGTGCAGTAGCATGCATGCGATCGATTAATTTTCCTGCAGAAGAGAACTGCATATGGCTGCACGTGTGTCAGACTGAAGCTCATGTTCCACAGAGACAGCAGCAACAACATACCTGAACATTCAACCCAAGGACGACCGGGTTCGACAAAACATCTGGACAACACATCACACTTCCTCTTTACCTCCTCCCTGTCATCCCTGGCTCTCAAGAGCTGTATCAGCCTTTTCAGTGATGAAAGAGTGGACATGTGCATGGAGGGGACAAAAATGTTGCTGTTTTATTTATTTTCAAGCAAGAAAAATATATTTTTTTTCATCCCGGACTCAGATTAAAATGATCTGTAATCATTTACAATCATAGGGGCAGGTACAGAGATCTGCACAAATACTGAAAGAAATTATCAGCACTCGCACGCCTGTGAATAATCACATATTCATGAAGCTCCTTATTATTCTGCACTCCTTTGTGTTTTAACACATTGGTAGCTATTGTGGAGGAAGCCAAACATGCTAAACAATTCACACAGGGGGAGGTTTGCCAAGGTTAATATACTTATTGGTCTCCTCATGTGAGAGGATTTCAATGGGATACACACAATAGCTGCTTTTCACTGGTTAGCGGGGTGGTGTGTGCGGCAGCAGCAGCGGCGGTGGTGTCAGAGGTCGAGGGGTATGAGCTCTGAATGGTGTTGTGTGACACCGTCTGGCTCAAAGCGGAGTTGCTGAGCTGGCATCTTTGAGCGGACAATGTAGAGGACTGAACATTTGGAGGCGCTGCTTTGGTGGTGGACAGAAACAAACAGGTGGTCCTTAGAATGAGCTCCACAGGAACTGAATTTATCACGACAAAAGGGGGACTCTGGTGTGAGAGTGAAAATTTGGTGTTATCTTCTATACTAGTATTTATTGTACATGTTGCTTCAGTGATTAATCTGAGTAGCATTTGCAAGTTATTCAAGTTTATTCATACATATTTTATGGATTTATCTGTAGAAAAAGAAAGAAAATATTCAAGACCTTCACAGCTGTAAAAGCAGCTCAGACTCAGACTTTATATTGTTAGTGGGTGACAAAATCCTGTCTCATAGGTCAAAGGTCAGGGGCATGTGTTCACACCTGTAACTGTTAGGGACAAATGGCCAAACACTTTCCTGGAAATGTCTGATGAGTTGGCTGAACTGAGACAGCGCTCTGACTGAGAGGATAAAGCTGTCTGGTGATTGGTTGGTCTTCAGAATGTGGAGCTGAAGCTTCGTCCAAATTTAATCCAGTTTAAAAACAAGTGTAAGACAAGTGTATAGAGAGGAAAAGCTTTGAAAATCCTGAGGAGTTTGTTTGAATTCATGTGCTAACAGAGTAAAGAACTGTCTTTCTGTATGAATGTATATGGGTATTAAAACATGTTCATAGTTTTGGACATGAAAAGATTGTTAATTAAAGTAGATTAAATTATGTTGGTAGAAATACTATGATGACAATTACCAAGCTGGTAAAAACATAATATTCTCAGGATTTTTAGAGGGTTGTTGATAGTAATTACCTGCCAAATAAAGAAGATTAAATAAGTTTACACTTCTTCCTTCTCCTTTTCACTGAGTAAATTGAAATATTTCAGCATTTACTGATGGATGTCTTCTTTCTTTTTCTTTATATCATCTATCTAACCACTGCTTTGTCCTTTTATTAGTCATATTCAAAATAAAGCCATCAGTCAATCTTGTTACCCAGTCACCTACAATAACCACATGAGCCTGCAATGTAATGTTCTCTTTAGCTGTCAGTGTGTTTGAGTCAATTTCCTGTTTTATTTTGTAATCCTATTGCTTTTGGTTGATGTCTACCTTACTTCCTGTCTTTGTTCTCTTCCTGCCTTTTAATCACTCACCTGTACCTGATATGTAATCACCCTCACCTGAGTATATAAGCCATGTGTTTTCACCAGCCCTCTGCCAGATTACCTTTGTCTCTTAGTGTGTCCATCCTGTTCAAGCCTTTTTGGAGCCAGTTTATGTTTGCCTATTTTTGTTGGACTTTGAAGACTTTTGGATGCTAGTTTTTCTCAAGTAAAGAACTTTGACTTGGGCATTTTTTTTTTGTCTTTGGTCTTTTCTCTGCATCTGAGTCTATTTTCTGAAACGTGTCATGCAAAATGTGTAGAACTAAAAATACAATTATATGGGGGACTTACTTTTTATACTGCCCAAGCACTTAATCTCTTTTTAAATTTAAGAGGAGGAAGTGATCAAACGTTTACTATGAAAACCTGCGACCATTCAAATCAACATTGAGAGATTTGTGAGTTTCCTTATTTTTCTACCCAATAAAAGATGCAGAATAGAATGATGATTAATGGATTTTATTTGAAACACTGAATCCCAAATCACTACTGGCATGTGTGTGGGTGGGATAAGATAACACTGATGGCACCCCATCTGCTGCAATGTGTTTTTGTGCGAACTACAGTTCCTCCAAGACAAGACAAGACCCCAACATGAAGCAACATCGTCACTATGCCAACAGGAGGAGGTGAAAACTAACAGTACACTAGAACTTCTCTCTGCAGAGTAAGTCCATATGTGTAACATATGTGACCAGATTGTCTCTAGTTTTACATTTGCTATTCAGAATTTACAATTACTGTTCGGTCCCAAATCTGTAACTAATACACATGAGGGATTTTTAAAGAAGTCAGGTATAACAGCCTCTGAATATGTATAAAAAGTGGGGATTGTAACGTAATGCTGTTTGAAATTCACATATAAGTTCATTTCAGTTTCTAAAGCATGCATGTATTTTTTGTATATATATTTTTTTACATTTTTACATTATAGGTATATTTAACACAAATTAATTTTCTTCAAGCATTAATCAAAATCTTTAAACGGGACAAGAAGCTAAAAAAAAACAACAGGCAGACAGGCTACTACACTGTGTCTGTGTATGTGCTTTACAGCTGCATCCAGATGTCCAGCTTACCTTGACATGCTTTACCATCTGGCCCCAGTTTACTGCCTCCAGGACACTTGCAGTAGTAGCTTCCGATAGTGTTGCAGCAGAACCCCTCACAGCCACCGTTACCTGCTTCACATTCGTTAATGTCTGAAAGAAAAAGATTTAAAAAGGCTGATTTTACTGACATAAAGCACAGCCAACAAAGGTTTCCAGCTTTCAGCTTTCTTAGGAATTCCTTGGTATGTTTTCTTTTTCTTTTCCTCTCAACACTTCATTGTATCAGTTTTTATTTTCACTTATCGCCATGTAGAAATGTACAGTGACCCCCTGTGCTGCTTTACTACTTCATAAAACACATGTCAGCACTTGAACTGTCATTTGAAGGAATCTAAAAACCAGCCTGTGTTAACTCTTTACACAACATAAGATCTCTGAGGTCTTTCTGTTGTTCATGTTGTTTTTCTCCCAGAGGGTGAAATCGGTTCCAGGCTTGGTCCTTGTTTAAACTTTGTATGATGATTTTGAAAGAAATCTTAGCTTTATGACTGTTTTTATGTTCGTTTGTGTGTCTGTGAATGTATGTGTGTATTGTGTTAAACCTTTGATTACTCTTTTAAAAATAATAATAATAATACATTTTATTTAAAAGTGCCTTTCTGGACACCCAAGGACACTGTAAAGGGCATTAAGAACACAGTTAAAACACAGTTAAAATAAATAAAAACAACATACAGGTATGAAGATGGAGAGTTAAAGGGAATATGCAATTTGGAACAGATGTGTTTTGAGTTCAATATAATCATTATTCACATGTATGCATTTACACTGTTTTTGACCAAGCATCCCAAAGAGTTTTGAGTAAACTTCTCTCCATTACTTGGAAAAACAGATAAAGCTGCTGCCATTGCCACTGTACAAATCCACAAACCAGAAACACTGTCAAACCTTTTCACAGATGTCACATTTTTTTTTTATGTTTGCTTTAGTAAACGAAGGTCTTGACAGAGAAATGCATAACACTTGGATGGACACCCCTGTCAGAGAAGGAAGGAAAAGTTATTTAGTATTTTGTCCCCATCTGTTAAAGGACTTAATAAGACCTCTTAGATTTGAGTTGGTTGAGCAACAGTAATTATTTTCATCTTTGAATGACAGGACATTTCAGAAGCTAAACTTGGAGAAATAATTTTAGGGAAAAAAGAGTGAGGGGTGAAGAGTGGCAAGCTCTACAGAAACAAAAGGCTTTATCAAAAGCATATGACAAATGGAGGTTTGCCTGTAATCAGGGTGTATAAATTGAGGATAGTTATTTAGCACAGTTGCCTACAGCTCTTCTTTCATAAACACGGATGTGCACCTGATCATTAACAAGCCATTAATTAACCGTTGTTTAGGCTTTAAATCTCCTGGTGTTTGGGGTATTCGTGTAAAAGTTAACATAAGGCACACATACAGTTCAACAGTTGCCAAAAAAACAAAACAAAGGAAAAGCCAACAAAGATGTATTCCAAATGCCCCTCTGGAAAAAAAACCTGAAAACAATTTCTGTTTCGGGGTTCAGCATGCTCAATGTGTAAACTTATCTCGAGTATCCTCTTGGTTCATTCAGGGTCTTCAGACTTCCTTGGATTTCATCTGTTTCTGAAGTCAAAAAGACACCCATGGAGTGTGGACAGATTGGCCGGTATTATGCACAGACAACAGGGTTTGATTAACAACCCGTATTGCTCAGATAAAATGTCCCTTCCACCATCTGTGCTCATAAATATACATGTTCAAAAATTGCTATGATAAAAGCAGTATGTGAAAAAAACAAGGCATGAGATACTGTCAAGAAACTACAGCAAACTATCTGGACGAAACCATCTCCAGCTGAACTTTGAGTTGCGTTCTTGCAAAGCTACAATCAGATTGTTTTAATACATGTGATGCAAAGCACAGAGATTTTGGACGAGCGGTGCTGAATCATAATAATCACATACTGTATTTTCCATCCACCATCCCTGCAGGAATGACGAGATAAGAGCTGAGTTTTTACAGATGGTGAAACAAACCAGATCAGCAGCAAAGAGGAATCGCCGAAGGGTCTCTCTTTTTTTGCTATACTTATTAAAAGTCATCAAAGCCAAATTCATGAAATGTAGATTTTAGAAGATCCAGCAGCAAGCTTGGAAAAGAAAAATAACCTTCCTCAGCAGGGGTGTAGAGCACTATACTGCAAATAATGGCTTTACAGTAACCTGTCAAGTTCTGCCAAACCTCAGAAACTAAGGATGGGTCGCCATATTTGTATTTCAGGCCACACCCACACTTGGTTTCTAAGGGCAGGCAGCTTTGACCGAGTCATCTGGAGAGGAAGACTTCAATTAGTGAACTTCAGTGAAAGGTGATTGGAAGTGCAGGAAATATAGCCGCTCTGTAGTGCCCACTCTTTTTGTTCTTTTCACTTTTTCAATAGCTAATTGTCTTGTCAGGGTTACATGCATGCAATGTTAGGAATGTGCTATCCTCCTCGAGTGAAGTGTCCTGCCTCAGCTTCTTGCATGCCCTCACACAGTAATTAGTGCATTGCCCTTCACCACAGGGGTGGGAGGTAGAAACCTTCTGCAGGACCCTGAAAACTGCATGCACACTCTTGAACACAACTCAGCTCTGCACTTTTCATTTACTCTTAGAGGGAGAGACAGACATGTCACCACAGGGCACTGCCTTCTTACACATCCCCACTTTGATCCCACAGCCCCTGGGTGCCTTAATGAGCTCTCCATATTGGCTCAGGGTTATTTACAACCATTATCAGGATGCCAAGCGCAGAGAGAAGCTAAATAAGAACAAAATGTTTTTAGTGAATCGAAGTTAGTTTGAAAATTTGATCTTGGTAGCAAGCCATATTTTGCAAAAAGCATGATGTGAAAGGGATTTCTACCATTTGGAGACCAATGCTAGAAGTCCCCCACAATCAAAAATGCCTCCCTTGTTTGCCTTGCGTCCAGGGCTGAAAGTAGGATAAGGTTCTTGCAGGTACTGTACCCATAGGCTTTGTACTAGAGGAGTACACCCAAGTTTAACGAGGTGCCGTGGTCTCTGATGCCACAGTATCATCATCTGCTACATCTCTCTTCCTCTTAAACATAAAATCAAATTTCCTCCGCATTAGGTTCATTTCTGCATTAAGATTGAAGCAGCTGTCTCTTTAAAAGGTCCCTCCTTCCGGAAAAGGCGGGAGGCAGTCCCCAACGCCTAGGCAACCAGCGTCCAATCAAAAGTGTGCACTGATCGCTCCTACTTCCGGTGTTTGTTTGTTTACGGAAGCAAATACGACTCACTCGCAAGCAGCATGATCCTATTGGATTACTACGGTTACAATGCAGAGTGCAGACTGACGTGCGGCAACACAGTAACCAAATGTAGCCTACATACATTGCAGGGGTGAAAGTTTGCGTACCACTGCGAAATATCATTGTCTGCCGGATTAGGGTTAGGGTTAGGAGATTCAGAATTGCGATAATGTTCTATAATGTTCTGTTCGATGTACAGAGGCGACAGCCTGCGTGTGTGAGGACATTTCCAGCTTTTCTAGCCAAGGCGGGACCTAGGAGGCGGGACCTTCCCCTACCAACGTAAGACAAAAAATATCACAAAATATCAATATCAAAAAATATTGTGTCTCCTCAAAGGAAAAAAATACTCAAGTATATTGCTGCCTGAATTTAAGACCAAAATCATAAATCAGATTTCTGGAAGATGTTTGTGGCTTGGCTACAGATTACTCATCTATTATGTACAGTAACTCTGGCCTTCTATTAAATTGTTGTAATATTATATTAGTGAGTATTTTGAAACAAGAACAAGAATCCATATCTTGTTAGAACAATGACTCTTTAACCAAGCATTCAAGATTAAACTATGTTTTATCTTTTGTAATACTTTTGGAATTAAACTCTAAAGAATGAAATATAAGCAGACCTGCTAAAATTAGATAAAAGCTTTTTGTTTAATATTAGGGTTACTACTTGTAATTGCTTTTATTGCATCACTCCTTTTATCATATACACCTTTACTGGCAGGGTTTGAATAGCATACACTCTGAGAAGCTACTCCTGTAGTCTTAAATGTGCAAAAAATTACCGTGACTCGACTTGACCTGACTTGACAACAGATGGATTAATTTAAAAATATCACTTGATGAGATAATAGATTGTTCAGGAGCAAGTGGAAAGTGTTGCTTTCCCATAGGTTTATAAATGCGATGATAATGGTTTCCCATCATGTCATGGAGAGGACCAACAGCTGCTTGAATATTCTTGTGTTCTCTGCAGATAAACACTGGCCACCAAGTTTCAATTCCTGCCTTTCTCATTATGTGTTTTTGACATTACTTGTCCTCTACAGTACACTGCCTCCACTTTCGAACCTCTCAAAGGACCAACACTCTTCCTCTCTTAAAAAATAAAAGCGTTTGAAGTACTGTGAGTGCTGTCATAAATCAATAAACCTGCAACCATCTGTCATTTTCCCTTCTGTCAAAAACATTACACAGAAAGTGAAGATCAATAACTGAATCAGCAGTCCTCTGCTGGATTGCTGCTCTCCTAACCCTGTTCAATGAATGTGGAAGGCTTAGATTTCAGACCTCAGTGGTGGGAACTGATACTCTAACCAAAAGTGATTTAAAAGTTTCTTCCTTACTAGTTTTTTGTCTTTATTCCCCCAAAAAACCCAAAATAACAAATGAATTCAGACAAGAATTCACTCTACCAAATATACTTTAGTAAGCACAAGTATGATAATAACACTTAAGGAAAAGACATCATATTGGGAGGTTGGCTGTCCAGACAAAACAGAGGGGAATAACTAAGAGCTTTTATAAAAAGAAAGAGTGTCATACTTCTTTTATGTACATCAGACTTTAACAGCAGAGCCGTCTAATGACCTGCACGTCTACTGTGATGTGTCTATGTACTCTTTGTTTCAAATTTTTACGTCAGCCCAGGTACACACTGAGATACAGAGACAGAGACACACAACAAACACAGTGTTTGATGTTCAGTGTGTAGCTTTGATCAAATTATCTTATCAGCCACTACACTTTATGAGCTCATGATTTGACTCAGGTCAGTTTGGGGTTGGTCTGGTTGGTCCGTCTGGTGGTTAATCACATTTGAACAGTCTAAATTTCTCACAACCTTTTAGATGGATTGCAAATAGAAATATTCCCATGATGATGAATCCTGTGGGCTTTGCTGGTCACATGGTGCAACTTGCAGGCTGATGTTTTTGGTTTGTTGTACAGTTTCTAAACAATTATTCCATAGATTGTGACCAGATTTCAGTGAGATATTCGTAGTGCCCAGGGGATATCCTACGGACTTTGGTGATCCCATTAAATGCTTCATCTTGTGCCACCATGAGGTTGACATTCAAGGTTTCAAACTATCAGTAACCATTGGATAAATCTTCGGATTTGTGTCCAAACATTGTCATATTTGGTCAATTGTAATCACCTCTTTGCTATATGAGGCTGCCAATGACATCCATGTCAAAAATAACATCCTCATCAACTTCACTGAGCAAAGTCAGTCCGTCAACATGACACAAAACACTGAATAAGGTAGAACATTTTTTCTGCTGACTACCTGCCTGGTATTCTTGTGGATATGAACACGCAACTTAAGCATTTCGCTTGAGCACAGTTCAGTGGCTTACACCTTACACCTCATTTCCGCTTGACTGATGTAAATATATCCATAACTAAATAAATGATACCTTTAGTGCCTCAACATAGGGAAGTTAATTTCTTCAAGGATGAAAAGAAACCTGATCACCTGTAGTCGTGATGGAAAGGATCATTTTGTTCAGTGACTGATAAAGCTGTCAAGTTAGCGCACTGTTGGCTTCTCTGACATTCACCACTAAAGTTCCCTTCTTTCACATACTCTGAGAAGATTACAGACTGAAACATTATGGCTAGACACAGTTTCACAGCCTCATTGCATATCCTAGAGGTTCCCACAGGAATAGATGGATTTCCAGTTAACTTGCCTCTGTATACATATGTTTACGCAACTGAGCCATTTTTAAATGCTAGCAGCTGTCGCAGCTGTAGCCTCTTGTTTGCTTTCATCTTCACGACTCAAAGAAGTTCAAATTATAAACCATGATAATACTTTTTCTTGCTCTTCAATATCTCCTGTTGCATAAACTGGTACGATGCGGGTTGGCTACCATGACAGAGAAATACTTAGTTTTTGTTTTTTTTTTCTGAAAGAGTATTCAAGCAGAAAGACAATAGCTCAACCAAGTGCTGTTAAGAAAAACTCAAGATCCTGTGAACTAGTTCGGGTGTCAAAGGTCACCCACAGACAGCTGAGGTGCTTTGAGGAACCTGTCACGGTCAGGAAAGTAAGCTTTAACAATGAGCTCAGCGGCATTTAAAGACGTGACTAAAGTGGGATTGTTTTCAAGATGTTGAACTGAATGAGATGAACAGCTAGCTGGAGAAAGGGATAGCATCAATCATGGTCTTCAGTACTGTGAGGGTTTTATTAGGCTCTCATTCAACCGCACAATAATGGAGAGAGGGCACATAAAGGTTTGGTATCACGTCTTAAGTGTTTAATTATCTGTTTTATGGGTCAATATGACTGAACTGTTAGAGGTTTTCACTTTCTTTAAAAAAAAAAACCTATTCATGTAAGAACAACTGTACATTTGGACCACATGGCTGCAGGCCTTCACTATTTTACCACAGCAGCTCATATGTTTCCCATTTGTTCTTTCAACACGAAATTTATTCCCTAATATAATAGGGGTTTTAAGAGACTGTGTGATCAAATCAGAAAGGACAGTCTTGGTGGGTCACAGTTTCTTCTCTAGCTGTGCGCATATGTTTCCTCTTTTGCCGTTTGGAAGCATTAATAAAAATTTTATATGTCTCTGCCCAGTGTAGAAAAATGACCTGAATGATGACAACTGCTGCTCCTTTTTTAGAGAGGTGAGACTTTACCTTGTGAAATACTGTACATCACCCTAAAAAAGCAACAGATATTCACACTCTTTAGCATGGAATAACCAGAAGGCACTTTTGTGTTTACACTGTAATACAGTAAAGTAGGCCAAAGCACACACCATCATGGTCATGGTGGTTGTACTTTGCATGGTAGGAAACAAGACACCAACATTAGCCAGTTCAATCATAAGTCGACTCACAGCAGAGAGGAAGTCAAATGCCTCATTGACATTTAGGCAGGTGAGCACAATTGTCCAATTTTAGACGTCACTCACAAAAACACACAAGTTGACAGACTTCTGAGTCATGAACGAGAGTGGCTTTCACCACTGTGTCAGCAATGTTGGGCGGAAAACTGACAGCAGACCAGCTTGGAAAAAGTACAGGGTCCACTAATGAGAGGGACAAATTCCCCTTGTTCTACAAATCGGACCATATTCTCAGAACTAAACCAGCTGACCCAGTTGATGCTGTGAGTCCTACGCCTCTTCTGCTGATGTTTACTTAAATATACACAGTTACATGCAGGGCAAAGTCGAGCTTTAGTTATAGCTCGATCAAGTGTTTATGAGCTCTGTCCTTGTACCAGTTTACTAGCACCAGGAAAGAACTGAATTACTGACAGAAGCATGTCCACTTCTGCTATGGTGTGTGGTGGTGCTGACAGGTCCTTTCCCAGTTAACATACTAAAACTATATACTAAAACCTAAAGCAATGAATGATTGAAACACTGTCACTTTTACAGCTTTAAACCTTTTCTCATACGATACGACAGTTTCATCTCTTTTTACATCCTTGCTTCATCTGTTAAGGATTTTGTTTACTCTTCATCTTTCTAGCAACAAATTCAAATTATTCAACTTCTGGGCAAAAGCATGTGAACTCAGAACACTTGAGCCAGTTCCAGTTGATTGACGCTCTACATATAAAAGAGAAAATTTATCCCCAACCTCATTGCTCAGCTATGTTAGCCATACATTTTTTTAAATAACTTAAAATCTACAAACGAGTTGACACTACAACTTGAGTGATGATAAGAATTCAGTACACTAAATCATCTGTTTTGAGCGTTGAATATTGTTGGCCTATATCTTCATAACAGTCTCTGCCAACCTTTACCGTCTACATCTGGAAGGGCTATCCTGTTCAGTTCACCCATAGATAAGACTGTAAATATTTTCCACAGACTAGATGAAACCTGGCTGTAGATTTATAGCTTTTTCTCAAACGGCTTCAAGAATATTTGGCATCTTCCAGCAGAAGCGAAAAGAGAAAACCTCTGGGCTGATTGTGATGACAAAGATGAACCCTAGTTTGTGCTATGAAAGATTGTTCTGCAGAAGAAGTGCCATAGAAAATGGATTTTGTTTCTGCCCTGGATTATAACAATGTCAATAGTTTATCATGGAACAACATCTTAGTCAATTACTAGATTCTTTTGTTTCTCAGAAACACCACGTATCATATGGTCTTAGTTACACATTTCAGTCCTGTTTGCCATGTTCATAAATTTTATTATTAACAAAATTCCCCGTAGGACAAAAGCAGATCTCAAACTAGAAACTTCTTTCTCTTGTCTTCCATCCAAACAGCTGCTGCCTGGATGGAAGAGTTGGATATGTATGTGGTGTTCTGACTGATGAGGGTTAAAAAAGTTCATTTTGTTTTTTGGTGAAAGTCAAGGGTCATTGTCAGTAGCCTTATTTCATACTCGCACAACAGATTGTTGACTTGCTTTAAAAGACTCAAGTCATCTTGTTGCTTACACTGAGTGAAATCATGTTGAAGATATGTTAGTGTTTTCACTCTTTGAGTAAAAATGAACAAGATAGTTTTGTTGTACAAACTTGTATCAGACAGCTCTGGAGATTTCTTTTTGCACTTTCAATTCAAATTCAATTCAACCTCATAAAGATGACAGTTGCCTTAGTTTACATAAATTCATAGGAGTATACCCACTGAGACACTAAGACGATCCCTATCAGCTAATCAACTGGTAAATAACTGTGTTGAAATGCATCTGTCGAGATGAGAGTGGGCTTGTTTGGAGTGTGAAAACTTCCATATGGTATCCGTTAAGGCCTAATAAGCTTCTTCCTCTGATAGCTATGCTAACTAAGGAGGATTCATGTTGTCCAGTCTGTCCTGTTGTTAGACCAGCTACCTCCAAGCCTGTGACTATTCCTCTGTCCACAGAGTTAATGGCAGACTTGAGGAATGAAAACAGTAAGTAGGATGGTTCACGCGGTTAAGAGAGGGCAATATTATTAAGTGACAAGAGAATAAAGCCGCGTTTGCATCTGTATTTTTCTAGACAGATACACGGAAGAGTATCACAAGACATAGAAAAATAATACTTTTAGGCATTAGACGGGATACGTAGTGTCCATGATACTACATCCTGTACTTTTCCACCATAGACCTCCTCAGTTCCACCATGTCGTGAATTCACATCCAATCTCCTTCCTGGCAGAGATAATAAAATGCATCTTAAGTAGAACAGCTGCGGCCGACATTGCATGTGAAAATGAGATATGAAACTCTGTCATAGCAGCTTTGATGAAAACAATACACCACCTGGTCTTTTAAGTCTTCCCAGAGGGGAAGTCTGCGCTTGGACCTCTGTTTACCTTTCAGTGTGGCAGAAATTCTTCTTTACATAGCAAAAATAGGGAAAAGTGGAAATGGATTTCTCTTACTCTAATTTCTGAATTAAACCCTCAAAGGGGACTCTAGGACTGGGAAAAGCTTGTCTCTATTACTGGAAACTCTGATGCAATCTACCAGAAGCTGCAGTGGATTTTAAATCAGTTTTCCACAGCTGTTCATTTTCTTAAATTGCTGCTTTCAGAAATATCTTTATTAGATGTTTTATTTCTAGTTTAGTTCTGGGCATCCAAAAAGGAATTTGAAAAGTAGCAATTATTCAGCTGTTACCCTCATGTGACAGCCAGCGAGCTGCCTTGAACAGCCATCATAATGAAACAGTCATTAGTCAACCTTTTCAATAACCTCCAAAAATCGGAGCAAGAAAGCTGCAAGCCAGAGCAAATCTCAGCCTGTCAGAGGGGATCATGAAGCCTATTTTCACCTTTGTACAAAAACAAAAGAATGATTTCAGATGTCCACACCTTAAAAACTTAAACACAACTGCAGCTACAACAAATAATGGTTGGAGATATCTTGGACGTGGGACCAAACATGCAAAAGCCCTATGCATTACAATCTTAAGGTTCTCTTCTGCAGAAAACCAGCCCAGGGACAAAAACACACAAATCAGTGAAAAAAGATAGTTTGATAGACAATGTTTTACAAATCCGGTTTGAGATAATTTGGTGAGAATGATACAGACCTGATCTCCAGAAGGGTTTACTTTCCATATGGAATAATAGATGCTTGATCTTAGGGATCTTTCCAGGTCTGTTTTAGACATCATTGTTCTAAAGTTATGAGAACAACCACAGAAGTTACTGCAACATGGTCTTCACTCCCTGCTTCTCAGAAGTTATTTGGGTTTTCAAAACACAGGCCAAACTTCAAGTTTCTTGTTGTAACCAAATCTCAAAGTTCTGTCTTTACAGCATTTTTGAGCTTTATTACTTCCATAAATCTGAAATAGAAATATTTTACTTTCCTTTAAAAGATAAATTCTCTCAGCTCCAAGGTTAAGGGCAGCCATAATGTTCCCTCTGTTACTCCTAAGCAGGTTTGTCTGATAATGGCTCCTAAAATATGTGACAGCATTGGAAGAAAATTGTAAATTTTATAGCTGATTCACAATTTACAATTACCAGAATATTAACAGATCATCTTCCAAAGTTTTGTTGCAAATATTTCTGATCCACACCCAAAAGCACTTAACATAAATTACTTTTACTTTACTTTTTTTTTTACTGGTCATTTTACAAAGAACAATTAGTTTTTGTGAAGTATGTAACTGTTTCAAACATCAGCAAGGGAGGGTTGAATAGTGCAAAAGAGCTGTGAAAATTGGAGCATGAGGAGAAAGGTTTTAGTGTCTTTGAGACTTTTAAGGTGCATGGTCCTTACACAAACAGGAACAAAGACCTAATGCCTTGGGGAGTCTAAGTAAAGAGCCTGATTTGGCACCTGTTTACCTCACTTTCTTCTTCCTCTTGACACTCACAAGGCTAACAAGTGAGGAGTCACCCTCTCTCCATGTGGTCCACCCTGAGTCCATACTATGATGCTACTATAAACATCAGTGCAGTGTAAAATCCTGCCTGTATTTCAAACCACGGCCTGTTGTCAGGATGGACAAGATAGGAATCAAAGATGAGTCCTCACTGTAACCTGAAGATGTTCCTTACTTCAGCAGGTGAAAACCAACTTCATGTAAAGCAACACAAGCTGATATTCTGAGGTTTACTCACATGGACACATGTTGTCTTTAAAAGAGAACGAAACCAGTCCTGCCCAGACATGAGCTCAGTGATTGTGGTGAGATCTGGACCTATGGGAGGCAGCTCAAGGTCCAAGGGATTAAACACTCAAGTCCATACGAAGACAGATGACTCCCGTGTGTGAAATTTGGATTATACTGCAACTACAACAACTGTGAAGTTTTCTGCAGCGACCCCCCCAGAGGGAATACTTCCTAAAACTGCCCAGAACACTTTCATTGCTGAAGAAGATTTTTTTTTCCAATGGTCAAAAATTGCTGCTAATATTTGAATGATGTAAGACCACTGAAAAACTGAGTGTCAAAACTAAATACACTGTATGATCATCTCTCTCCATAAATTGTTTTGTTGTTTGGTTCAAATCAGGTGACACAGGGGTCCCACAATCTACGTGAAACCACATGGATAAAATCAGTTGATGACTTTTGTCCCCACATATCATAACAACATAAATCAAAGTGTCATACAGATTATACTATGGATATGGTTTAGCTCTAGAAGTGACACAACAGAGAAGCAACATTCAGATCTTCTAATCTTGATTTTTTACAGATTGAAAAAGAAGATGCTTGAAGTCACAATAGGAATCTCAAACAAAGACACGCTCACTTGGAGATAGTATGGGAACAGTGCCAACAAGTGCAGGAGTATGCATGCAAAATATGATGAACTGATTTTCCACACGATTGTCTGTCTTATGAAATATATATTTTTTTCTATTAAAAGTACAAACAAAAGAAAATGTACATGTAAAATGAAATCTTTTTAAAGTCTATTTTAACACGAAATTGTTCATTTTAACTATAGTCCCACCCTGACAATCAAAAACTGAATCCTGGTTAAGGTTTTCTGACTACACTTCTGGTTGATAATCAGATATTAAGAAGAGCCCAAATACTTTCCAGCATACAGCCCAATTTTAAATAAGAAAAATGATTTAAATGATTGTGGCACTATGGGTGATTTGTGTAAAATGTGCAGGTTTCTGTTTTGTAGATTTCTCTGTTATGCTTTTATGGTGTGTAATATTAGGGCACTTCTATAAAAGGACATAAACTATTGTTACAGAGTCAGCCATTGTTCCAGCGAGGGATTTTATAAGGCTGTTTGTACATGGCTCAACATCCCCTTTACCTTTCTTACACTATAGAAATTATTTGAGGCTGTTAGCTATCTTATTACATTTCTCGAGCCACCAAACACCAAAGCACCAGGGTCCTGGTTTTAGGCTCCATCCATAATAAGTCCTTTACAGAGCGTGTAAGCAGCCAGGCTACTTTAGTGAGGACCAGATGGTTTCTGTCTTCACACTGTTATGTGCCTGTGCTCTTTTAATTCCATGCAGACCGTGCACCAATTTAACCAAAGCAGAGCCTTAACCAAGCCTTAATAGAGTGAGACAGAGTGGCATTCCCAAGCAGGGGTAAATACAACCATTACTGAGCAGATTCCAGTGTCTCAGCACATGCTTGGTCTGTATCCAGGCTGTTTATTACCTCGCACTGTCAACACCACGGCCTTGGTGTCAGCAGCTGACACACGTTTCTATAGACGGTGCCTTCTGTCTCATATCAGAGATTGGAAGCAGGTGGCCGGTCTGCCCCCACGACATGCAGTGGGGGATCTACCACCACAACTTGGCAGCGATACCAAAGAGAGAGTGACGTTCAAGAAGCCAATTCATGACGAGTGCTGAAAAGGGGTGGGAGGGGAGAGAGCATGGATTCTGACCTGAACTTTTAAAAGAGGCAGACTATTTTTTAACACTGCTCTTATGTACGGTCTTTCTCTACTCAAGTGTGGAAAAAGTGCTGAAAATCCAGGCTGGTTTGTGGTTCCTGCAACAACTAATCACATTCTTGATCGAATGATTTCT
Organism: Xyrichtys novacula; assembly: GCA_962446985.1. Classification (NCBI taxonomy): domain Eukaryota; kingdom Metazoa; phylum Chordata; class Actinopteri; order Labriformes; family Labridae; genus Xyrichtys; species Xyrichtys novacula. Next base: position 16,820,270 of record OY660873.1, on the reverse strand, counting down.
TCAACCGGTGAAAATGCTATCATTTACCGCTAATTTTACCCTTATAATTAGTGTTACTTTGGTCACTGTGAGACACTTATCTGAAGCTGTAAATAAACAAGGATGTAACATTTTAAGCTGACATGAGGTACTTGTGACACACACTTGTTTATTCCAGTAAAATCCAATACATTTGCAGGGCATTTAGCATTAATATGAAGTTTCATCAACTCATTTTTTCCCTTTTTTTTGTTTGCTTGTCCTGTCAAGGGTCTGGGAGTGAGGATTAGGGTTACCCTTGGATGGGTATTCTGTCAATCACATAGTTGACACATAAAAACGATCATTCATAGACAATCTAGAGTCACCAAATAACTGAAGAGGTATGTCTTTGGACTGCAGGAGGAGGTTTCAGTACCCAGAGAGAGCCTCTTGTCAGCACAGGGGGGACATCAAGCAAACTCCAGACAGAAGGACCTTTATCTGCCGGGGACTCAAATCTTCAAAGCTTTCTTGCTGTAATGCTACAGCACGAACTACCATCCTACTGTGCTGCTGCTCAAGTGAAAATATGGGACTAAGATTCACTTGCATTTTGGATTTGTTTGCAGAGACTGTGCTGTGATGATACAATGTTAAAAATGCAAGTAGCCTCCTTTAAAAACTGCTAAAACAGCATTCTTTAGAGCTAAAATGAACACAGCTGTGCAGATCTTTTGAAAAGTGAAAAAGACTTATGATTGTCATGAAACTGCTGCTCACAATATCTGCCTCTGGCTTCAACAAAAGCACGGTATTCAAATTGAAAAACTGGTTAATCTGCGGGTTGACCAACACCCAACACCAAAATAAATCAGCCAAGGCACAAAAAACAGGCAGACACATTTCCACACTTCAATACAATAGGCATTGCATACAGTAGTATCAAAAACACATGGGAGAGGAGATGAATATGAAGGAAACACCAGACAATAAATCTGAGGAAGCTTGTGAAACATCTTCATGACCAAACTTCAGACCCAGTTTTCTTAAATGTAATACTCCAGGATAAATCCACAGGGGTCAACATTCCTTCCTCTCTCTACCGGATCTGCTTATTCTCCATCATACATGAATCCCATCTAGGACAGTAATAAGTCTGTCATTGTGGAATGCAAAAGCTCACAACACAAATCTAATCATGAACAGTTTTCCCTTGTGGAGTTCTGGATGGTCAAAGTGCATAATATACAGCCCAGTCGGGTATGATTCAGGTTCTGAGATGAGCTACAGTTGTCTCCCTTGGTGATGTAATGTAATCCTGGAATAAGATGTGCATGTCTGTGCATAGAGTACAAACAGCAAGGTTCCTGTACTCACTGATACTAGCTTTTCAGACCATGGGATTTATTTCAGTGGTTTTTAGGGGAGGAAAGAGGAGACGCAATCGGGAGAAGTTCTTTTGTAGTTTGAGCCCAAATGTTGAATTGTGACCCTCCTTTGTTCCACTGCAGTCCAGCTGATGGCAGTAATGTACCTCTGAGCCTGTTTTTCATGATCTAAGAAATACCAATAGAGGGGGGAGAAAAAAAACACCCTCATTTTGCCTGAATGTGTGATCCAGACAACCACAACAATGACGCTTGGGGGTAAAACTGCTTAAAGAGAAATATGAGCTAATCTGAAAAAGGCGTATTATTTAGCTCCCTTTATGAGCCCATTGTTATCAAAACATGACTGGTTATTCTGTCCATCTATAAATTATGGGGGGTGTCAGTCTTTATTCCAACTTAATTTGTTTTAGCAGTATTTTTACAAAGCTTATACCCACTGTTATTATAGTTATTTTGCTTTTTCCTTCTTTCTCTTCTGGTGTAGATTTTTATGACAAATGAATCTTTGTCTGCTTTTGAATAGTTCAGCCATCTTTCATTTATACATTTTTGTGTGTCTTCCTCCGTAAGGCACACGGTTTAAAATGTGTTATGTTTTATTAAATTTGGGGCTGATAGTTTCATCCATATCAAGTTATGCAGTGTAAATTATAATACTGCTCTGCCTAACTGCTAAGGTACTTTCCAATAACTGCTCAATATTATGTGTCAAAGAAAACACCACCAGGGATTATTTTCACATCTTTTCTTTCATCATCTACTGGATACGTTTTCTGCTTTTCCTGAAGGCTCTGTATTTCTGCAAATGTTCAAGCAGTCAAGAAAGTAGCCTCAGCTGTCCACAAAGAGGTTTACTCCCCAGTCAATGACACGTAAATGAGCTAAAGCCTTACACTGTAAAACGTAATTGTTGTGTCATGCATTGCCAAAATCAAAAATAACATACCTTCATGCCTCAAATCTATACAACACAAAGCCGTGGTGCAAATGCATCGACAAAGAGCACAGGTTCAGTGAAGGCACCTGGCTGAACTCGGAACCTGGCAGACTTCCTCCTTTTATGATGATCCTGGCAGATGAGTGAGGAAATATCTGCCTCAAGAGATGTAAGGAGGAAAAACACTTTGCAAGAAGAGAGGAACAAGAAGAGATCTCATGAGTAGCTCTGCACTGAGGAGGATCAGTGGACAGGATGTGCATGAGAGAAAGAGAAACCGGGAAGAATAGCGGATTAGATTTCATATCTCTATCTGTTCCCAATCTGTCACTCAGATGTGTGAAAACCAAAGAGGCCATGTCAAAACAAACACTTGAGAGAAGTACCGCTAACAAACAACGACACATTCCTGTGAAATGTCTAAGCAAGAGAGGGAACTGTTTAAAACCCCTGGCTGGCAGACCCTCCCTCCTGGGAAAGCCAAGAAATCAAACGGGAAAGCCTCTGCAGTGTGTGTGTGTGTGTGTGTGTGTGTGTGTGTGTGTGTGTGTGTGTGTGTGTGTGTGTGTGTGTGTGTGTGTGTGTGTGTGTGTGTTTGCGTGTTTGCAAGCATGTGGGGGGTGGTACCTAAGTGTCCTCTGTTCTCCTCTCTTTCTCAGCAGGACTTTTCCAAAATACTAACAGCTTCCTCCTGTTTGCACGTTGACATAGACTGCAGGGGTTTGATAGTAGAAAGAACAGACGCTGGCTGAAACATGACAAAGCTCAGGGACAAACGGAGCATGAAGCTTTTACACCAGCTGTACTGTAAAGGTTAATCTTTTCATGAGGACAGACCTCTGGTTTCATACATAGCTAAGGTCCAGACTGCTAAGTTTCAGAGTTGTAAAACAAATACAGTTCAGAAAGTTAAAGACCTGATGACAAACTTAGGAAAAGATAACCTGGATTTACTACCTCACAGTGTAGTCACTGATACCAACTTGTTCAACGGACTGAACAACCCGTTAGCTTACACTATACTGCAATTACATAGCTACAGCTAGCAGCCAGTTAGCTTACCTTAAAGACCAGAAGAAGGGACACAGCCTTAATCATAACTTTATACCTCAGCACCTCTTAAGCTCTTTTACTTATATTCAAGTTCATCTTTATTATTTGGCCGAGCAGTTGCCTGGTTAGAGTGCCTCCAGAGAAGTTACTGCTTTATGGCAGTGACTGTTTTCATTTTGACACTGACTTTTTTTAAACACCTAGAAACACTGTAAGGCGTTGTGCCAACAGGAGTGAGATTTAGGAGATTCAAAAAATGGATTTTGTCACATAGCCTAACAGCAGAGCAAGGCTGACTGCTACTGTTTCTAGTCTTTATGTTGAGCTGGGTTAGCTTGTTGCTTGCTTCAATTACCATATGAAGCATCTGATTTTCTCCCAATTTTGAAAAAATTGATTTATTCTTTTTAATTGTTGTCACAATGAATGAATTGCCTTCTGATGTATTAAACAAATGACAACCTTGTTCATGCCTTTGTTTTCTCTTCCATATGAAAGAGCCACTGCCTATACACTCATGTGCATAAACTATTTTATAGAGTGCTGGCTCAGCTGGGTTGCTCACAGCCCTTCAGGCTGCAGCCTTCAAAGCGAACCAGTCCTCTCAATGAGTGCCTTTACCATTAACTAGTCAGAAACCCCCCATAGAAAAAGACCCATCCAATCACAGCCCCACTACAGGCACAGCAAGTTTCAGCAAAGTGAAAGCATAAGGCTGAAACTCAGCCTATTAAATCTTAACAACCTGCTGGCCTCTGAGGATGTATCCTCACCAACTTACAAAGCTGCATTGAGCTTGCAGCTGTACAATCATATGCAAAGCAAAGTGAGGTACACAGATCTATAAGAATGAACAACTTCTTCAAAACTCACCATATTGACATCGCGTCCCCTTGAATCCCGGCGGACACTGACAAATCTGCTCTCCAGTCTCTGCGCATCGACCTCCATTGAAACATGTGTTGGCGCCACACACTCCTACAGAAACCCAAATAGACACACCATAACACAATCAGTGTATTTGTGCAGGATAAATAACAGATACATCCATCTCATACATGCCTGCTGTATTCATGTCTTATATAATTAACATTAACTATCATAGTTATTATACTGCACTATAAACGTCACACAGGTAAAACTGTGTCATGATTAATCAACACAAGAACTATCATTTATTAATGAGTAAAATGCCATAACTTACTATGTAGACACCCAGCCTCTTCACCCTTCTGAGTCCAGCCTGGGCAGCACTTATAGACTGTGTGCAAATCCATGTTATATACCTGTCTGTACACTGTATAATATGCTGTCCTGGGAAGGAGAAATTCTGTTATAGTGATGAAGTTATTTGTTGATACTGAGTTGCTTCTACTTTCACGTCTTATGGAAGGGGTCAGTGATAAAGTGTGCATTGTCAAACTCTTTTTGCTCCTACCTTCTCTCATAGCTCATACACCAACTGTGGCTGGTGCAGCCCTGCTTCCACACTTTGACCATGCGGGTAAAAGCCTGGACACAAGGCTGACGGCTCCCCAACATGGACATCTCCTGGTCAGCACAAACATTTGGCCTGTGCAATATAAACCCACAAATGAACATAGGCACACAGAAGGAATCATTTTGCTTTGGGCTTCAGCAATCAATTCAGAAACAGCTTTTGAGAACACCATACTACTACAATGACCAGCCTGTCAGTCTTGTATTTCTTTTTTTTTTCCTTCGGTAAAGTGGGTCTCCAGCTGGCAATAACACTTCTTTTGGTGGTCTCAACCTCCCGCAGAGAATATGCAAGGTCTGTGTTCTGACAGACATGAACTTACACATGTTCTATACATGTTCATGCTCATCCAACACCCTGTCAAACAATCACATTTCTCCCTGGTTGTTGCAAAAAAACAAAACATGGATTGGACCCCCTATTGCAGGAAATAAGGAAGCAATAACTTTTCAGGGGCATGTTGTTTTCCCATAAATGTTTGCACAGTCTTGTACATGCATGCGCCAATGTGTACATTTCCATTTAAAAGTTTTTTTTCTTGTTTTTTTTTTCTTTTTATTTATTTTATTTTATTTTTTTATTTTTATTTATTTATTTATTTATTTATTTATTTTTTTTTTTTTGGGGGGGGGGGGGGGTTATTGTACAGCAATCTGTGTTGTTAAATGTATCCTAAATTTGTGGTGTCCTGCAACATAAAACATCTGGTTTCAGTACAGCAGAAGTTAATTAGAGGAAGTATTCTGCTTCTCTGGTTCTGAAAACGATTCCTTCACTCGTGTCCAGCACAGTCTATTTGGATTGAGAAACCTCTGGCAAAGTACTCAAGCCACAAAACAAATCACATTCCACCGAAAGCTATTATGCAGAAGCAAGTTATGACAGTGCCATAAAACCCCCATCACTCTTCACAAGGGACCCGAAAGAGCGACACCTAGTGGATGTTTAACGAAAGTGAGTTATGAGTGCAGAAAAAAAAGTACATTATTTCTTTGCAAAACTTAGGTTGTGCTCATACCTGTCTGAAAACTGGCTAGTGGTCTGACTACGAGGTATGTTGTTTTTATCGTTGGAGTGAAAACTTTCTCATTCATTAGCCTTTCACGAACCACAAAAATCTAATAAGAGTCTATTAAAACACAGAAAACGAATTAAAACCAAAAACACGTTACTCACATGCCAAGCTGCAGCTCCGAAGATGATACCACGTGCAAAGTGCTGAAAAATATCACACACAAAATACTGGGCAACATAATTTCAGTCAGTACAGACGAGGAGGGAAGTATTCAATCGGCGCTGCCTCCGTGCTCATCAAATTAAAAGCATCCTGATACTTGTGAAAATCCGCTTTAAGTCATTTTTTTCTGAAGATGTCGGCTTCCTTGCATTTGCACTTCTTTAGAAACTATCGTTATTTACCGTGCACTGCACTAACGGAGTGAGCGCTTGTCTCACATCAATCGCAGCCGAGTGACTCCGGGTGAATGCACCACCCACAGTCACTGAGGGGCCACCTCTCCATACTGCCCCGACTAGTGCAGTTTTTTACCGTCACGACCAGTCACTAATTTATTTAAAACAATTCACTGAATAAAAAACGACAAAGAATGCTTTTGGGGGGGGAAATTGCATGAAGTTCTCAGAAACATCTGTCCTTGGAGTAAGATACCAAAATCCCTAAGTTTGCAATAGTGACACCATATGTCTGAAAACACAACAGTAGCCAACATGGTTTTGTTAAACTGCTTCGTGCGTGCAAAACACGTTTATTTTAAATTATTTATTTGGAAGGGGACATAATACTCAAGACAGGTTATCACAACACATTGACAACTATATTATAAGTAAAATTTAACATGATGAAGCTGTAAAAGAACTGTACAAAAATATTGAGTTACAGTATAGGTTTACTTTGGACATCTGTTAGATTAATTGTAGTGTATAAAAATACAAATATATATAGTAAAACCTAACCTTATGTCAAACATATTTTTGGAAAAAGTGACATTGCACAAGGGTAACATAGAGCCACAAAATAAATCAAGTAAGAGAATTTGACAGTAATTTCATGTTTGTGTTTTCTTTTCATTTTCTCCCTTTTTTTTCTTTTTGTAGATTTTGCGCTTTTTTTAATTTTTTTTTTTTTAAATTGTCATTACATTTTACAATATACAGTACCATTATAAATAGGCGGGTTTTTTGTGTACGAACAATACTAGGTGCACATGCGCAACCATGGGGCAAAAGCCTGCGGAGTGAAATGATATCAATGAAGATGCCATCTTGTTTGCAAGTTCTCCCTGACACAATTGCAATAACATGTCATTTCATTGAAAAGTCGCTTTGTCTTTCATTGCATCAAAATCAGAAAAACACTTGCTGAATAATCCATGAATTTCACTTAAGTTACCTGGTTGTGACGTTGCTTTTTTCTAATATCAGGAGCAGGGTCATAATGTTTGCCGATTGTTTGTTTTGCCGATTTCGTGCAGTTTACAGCACAACAGCTCCTTGTCATTTTCTTTCTCCGTTGACTCCGCTAGTAAACAAATAAGAATTGTCACGCTTTCTGCCCCAAGGTTGCGCGTGCATACTTGTGATGACGTTGCACAGAAACCCGTCTATAGCCCGGAAAAAAACTAACTAAAGCAAACATCAAGACAAACAAACAAAAACCAAACACCAGCAACAAAACAATCAAAAAAGAAAAGAAAAAAAGTAAGAAAATAAATACCAGGTAAGAAGTAAGAGAAAAGATGAGTCGTCCAGACGATCAACGATCCTTATAATATTTGTCCAACATGGAGTGTGTTTTCAGAACCTTCTTGCTCTTAAGTCCATTAATAACAGTGCAATATTGCGTCAGTTCATTTAGAAAGTGGTCAAAGCTGGTTTAGAGTCAGTCCATTTTTTCCTGTGTATGTGACATTTCCCAAGAAAAAGAAGTAACTATACAAAAAAACCCCACAAAATCTTTCTCGTTCTTCTTCTTCTTCTTCTTTTTGTTTTATGGCGGTTGGCAACCAGCTTTTGGCGCATTACCGCCACATCTTTCGCTTTCTATTTTGCACTTTCAATTTCCGCGCTTGTTACCAACGTCACTTCCCCCGCACGTTGATTACCTCACTTCCTGTTGGTGCAGACATAGGAAGAAGAAGAGAGGAGGTTCCCCTCTCATATCAACAGAAGGAGATGCCTGACAGCTACATCACCTGCAACACCAACACCTGTTTTTGACTCTGTGGTGTACCTACAAGTTTTACGTCTCTACAAGACTTGAAAAATAAATTCTTTCTTGGATAAGAAGCTATCCTTAGCAACAAACCAAACGGTAAGAAAGCGAAACTATCGCGCTAACGTTAGCTCGAAATGGCGCTAATGCGTTAAATAGCTTTAACCCAAACTAACCTCAAAGCGTCTGGGTTTTATTTAGATCTTATCACGGCTACTTAAGTGGATAAAGGTAGATTAATGGATTACTGACCGCTGCAAATGCTCATGAATGTTGGTTTGACACAATGAATCAAATTACTCCTGTTACCTTGTTATTAGCTTGGGTGGTAATGCTTTAATTTACCATCGTTGATACAGATATAAAAGAAACTCATGTCAGGACATGTGAGGAGCAGCCTGGGCAGCTCTCAGCTGGCAAAGCTAAATAAGCACAGTCAATATTTCCTACCCACAGAGTCAGAAGACACAAAGTTATTATTATATGATAGTGTCACGAGAATCTTTCCTATTTTGATATCTGCATGGTTCTAACTAAATGAGCCACTATTTTTGGAAAAGATTCTTGAATGAACTATTGTTTTGCAGGTGGTTTATTGTTGCAGTAGGTATGCAGTGTAACCTGTTCAACTGGACTGAGAAAGAAAATGAAATTAGAATACAGGGATCTCTTATGTTGGCATGTTTTTGCCCTTAGTGACCTCTCTCTGTGGCTAGTAACAAGTAGCTTTGTGTTGCTGAACAAATCATTCCACACAGCCAAATGAACGGAGCAGCATTCCCCTCCCCCACGGCAGAGATGGCCGAGATGAACCGAATCCAGTACGAGCTGGAGTACACCGAAGGGATCAGTCAGAGGATGCGCATCCCTGAAATGCTCAAAGTTGCCCCTCAGTCCCACGAGGATCACAGTCTTGGTACTCAAGAAGTACCCCATAGTGTCATCATGCAGGTCCCAGAGAGGATTGTGGTTGCAGGTCAGTACTGTTCACCTTTTCTTTCCATGTTTAGGCTGTGTTTACTGTGGAGAATCTTTGAGTAGAAATTTGGAGTTGGTGTCTGTCAGCTGATTCTGGCCAATACACGACTTTTTTATAACCCTTGACCTAGATATACTGCTATCAGTGGTTCAGGACTTTGTCCAGACATTTTTTGATTAGCATTTAAAGGGATGTTCCAGCGTAAAGTTCCCAGCCACAGCACTAGCCACCAAACATCTTTTTAACTTTGCCCAATTTCTTTAGCAAAGAGACTAAACACAACTCACTCTCTCTTCCAGCAGCCACTTGTTTGTAGCGAGACCTCAAACGAGTCCAAACTGACTGCAGCGGGGTGACGCAGCTCAAGGAAGAACATTTATGATTATTACTTCATGGAAATGATAAAGAAATTATCATAAATGTTCTTCCTTGAACTGCGTCACCCCACTGTAGTCTGTCATGGACTGGCCCAAACAAACGGCTGCTGGAAGAGAGTAGGTAAGTTGTGTTTAGTCTCTTTGCTAAGGAAATTAGGCAAAGCTAATAAGATGTTTGGTGGCTAGTGCTATGGCTGGGACCCTATATGTACTGTTGATGGAGTTAGGTGCTGTTCTGAGCTTTATTTGTGGCTATAGACCGCTGTACATCGCTATCATGCAGCTATTAATAAAGTTGGTATAACTAGAGAAGCAAGCGGTCAGCAACATTCATCTCTCGAGGGGGTGTCTAACTCTGTGTTACGGTGTGTTTGACCCTAACTTAATCTTATGCTGGAATATCCCTTTAAATCATGTCAATAATTTTAAAATGGTTTGTATAAGTTTTTAAAACAATATAAAAGAATCTATGCATCTCTGATACATATAGCGATAAACAATAATAGCCATTGTTTTCCTTATGATGTTTTTTCACAGGTTATAAGTTTCAAATGGAAGTCACCATACTTGAAAAACTGAAATTCATACTTTTCCTTTTTAGGGGACAATAATGACCTCCAGTTCCCCAGACCTAGAGATCTAGACCTCATCCAGTCCACACCTCTGGATCATTTGTCACTGAAGACTCCTCCCAGAGTCCTCACCCTCAGTGAGAGGCCACTGGATTTCGCAGAGGAGGAGCAGCGGTCAGCTCAGGATAGTGAGGAAGGGGTAAGTGATGGATCACAACTTGTCAATCTGTAAGGAATACTGAATATATTTCTTTAAGAATTCTAGTCTGCTGTGATTCTCTTGTGTTGTGTTGTTTGTGTCATTTATCGTACACATTTGTTATTCTGTATGGCTGCTGCCTTGGCTAGCCCTCTTTGGCTAAAAAAATGAATAAATAAAAGGACATTTTATCTGGTCATTAACCACCTCCCAAAGTTAACCTGAATAATACACTTGTATATATGTATATTTTTTTTAAGCTGCGGCCTCAAGGAAGATTACGACGGGAGCGCTCAGCCAGTGAGAATGCTGCTCGTCAAAACAGTCAACTGCTTCGTAATGATTCAGCGTGAGTATTATCCTTGATGTGCAATCCTAAGCATGGAACAAGCTTCTTCTTGTCCCCTTTATGCATGCACTTGCATGTTGCATGTGTCTTTTTGGTTCTTTATTTCCCTCCACCTTTTACCTTTGTCTGTGTGGGGCTGCTGGTGGTCTACCTTGAAAGCATGATGAGCTGTTTAGTTGCTTGCAAGAAGTATCCTGCTTTCAGTTTTTAAGCAGAAGTCAGTTGTATTTTTTTCTGCGGATACTTTTCAATGAGCACTATGATTTTGAGCTTTTACACTAATCATTTAATTTGATGTTGCTCTAATTTAAGTTTGCTCAGTTGCTTTATATTCCTACGTATTAAAAAATACGCCATATCAACACTTTATCAGGGCCATTTAAATACCTTTGTCCTGATCACGTTGCTCCATATAATTGCATGTGATGTCCCAGTGACGTTAACTAGGTCACCACCCTCTTTATACAACAAGACTGAGCAAAATTGCAAATCTGTCCTGACTGATCTGAATTGGAATTTTTTGCTTGTCAGTGCCTTTTTACTTTTTTTATATATGTATTTCATGATAGTACAGCGTTGTTCTTGGCCAGCAGGTTAAACATTTTGCTGTTATTACAACTTAAGTTTTTATTGCGTCCACTTTGTTGCAGCGTAGAGCAAAATAACCAGAACTGAGGACAGCTCCTTTTCCTTATTTCTCTCCCTTTCCCTCATCCGTCTTTCTTTCCTCTTTTTCTTCCTTTGTCCTTTCCCTCCCTCTCTGATTGGCTGCTCTTAATGGTGGGCACTGAGCAGTGCGACTCCATCTCCCCCAGCCACTGGCCACCCTTGCCCCCCTCTCACTGTGACTGAAGAAGAACACAACCTGTACAGCGCTAGTGGTGTTCTGTCTTTCCTCCAGTCCACTACACGTCGGGCCTACCAGCAGGTCCTGGAGGTCTTGGATGAGAACCCTCGCAGGTGACCTTCCAATCGCCCAGGCATTACTTTACTTTAAAAGAAACATTGGTGTACAAGCCATTGTTCAAAGAGAGCTGTGTCACATATCTTTAGTTTTCAGGGACCATGAAAAAATATTACACACAATTTATTTTGCGAAAATAGTTTTTCTGAAATGTTTAGTGTTTGGTTAATTCATTCTGAGTGTTAGCTTGTATGCTCAGGCAATACTTGACCATTCTCTAACAGACTGCTTTTAACATTCAGTAACAATATTAATACAGCATCTTTACAAACATTCAAAGTGTTGCTGTTTCAAATCTGTGGCATCACGTCAACTGCTGCCTAGTTTCTGCTAGCTATGTAACCAGCTTCTGAATGGGATGTCCCTGAAAGATTAGCCTGTTCATTCCTAGCACAACAACAACAAAACTTGCCATATGTGTGCATGTATGCAACACAAAATATGTTTCTCTATCTTTCTCGTTTTCCCCTTTTTTTCCCCACCCTGTCTTCCCCCACCTGTGTAGCAAACCATCACTGCGAGGGGGGTCGGCTTCAAGCTCCAACCCCCTGCATGAACCCAGGTAACCTCACCTGGCTATCTTCATTCTGATCCTTTTTGTCCTTTTCCACATCCTTTCCTTTCTTCCATATGTTCACTATAGGTCAAGACTGTAAGTCATGCTTGAAAAATAATCTTTAAGAGTGAGGTTATGATCAACGCTGTGTGATAAACCATCTCAAATAATACAGTCTCAAGTGTTGGAAGTGTTATTCTTAAAACCATTATTCTGTCTTTCAGGCTTGCATTGTCAGCATATGAAGCGTCACTGGACGGGGGGTCTGATGACATGACCGTGGTTGATGCAACAACTCTTAGACGTCAGGTGAGGTCTTATGTTGCGTTCCAGTTACCTGGGAAGTCGGAGCTGGGAGTGATGTCACACCCAAGCAGTGTTGTTTTTCGTTGACAATGACGTTGACGGAAATATTTCGTCAACGTCATCGTCAACGAAAACAGCATTGCAGTATATATCTTTAACGTTTGACTGACGAAATGCTCATGAAATTTGCAACTCTGTTCGTCATCCACCACTAGTGTTTTCATCTAGTCTTGTCTCGTCAACGTAAACGCGTCGTGGAAAAAAAGGGGGAAACAACCAGTGTTGTTTTCGTTGACGATGACGTTGACGAAATATTTCCATCAACGTCATCGTCAACGAAAACAACACTACACCCGAGTTGACGGCGTTCCAGTTAACAAATCAGAAAACCAAGATGGATGCCTACAGTTACCCGTTGTTAGCTGTTGTTTACAATTGTCAGCTGTCGTTAGCCGTTGTCAGTTGTGGTTACCGGTTCTCAGCTGTCGTTAGTTGTTGTTAGCGATACCAGTCAGTTGTAAACAACGCATAACACAGTATTTTACTCTAACAAACACTATAGCACCGTGTTCACAGTTATATCTTTGGCAGTACAACATCTACCACTTATTGAATTTCACCAAAACAAAACAGAAGTGCGAATAAATAATACATTACGAGAGCTTTCACTGTTACTCTTTGCTGTTGATGCACTGCACTGCCATCTTGGATTATGACTTTGTCATCAAGTCGGGGTTGGTGAGGATCTTCCAACTTTCTGAGTCGGAGCTCAGAAATTCCGACTTCCGAGTACAACTGGAACTCAGCACCATTCAATGCTCTGTCTCCTTCTTTTTGTAAAGAAATCTAATCATGGAATCCCGAGTCAAAAACTAACATTTTCTTTTTACGTTCAGCTCATCAAGTTAAACCGGAGACTCCAACATTTGGAAGAGGAGAACAAGGAGCGAGCAAAGCGCGAGATGATCCTCTACTCTGTCACCGTAGCATTCTGGCTCGTCAACACCTGGGTGTGGTTGCGACGTTAGAGCCAGCCTGTATCTCTGCCATCACAATGACAGAAGAACGTACTATTCCCTTATTTTATGTGTCAAATGTTAGCTTTCCGCTGCACTCAGCTCCTGTGTGAGAGAGACCTTAAGAGACATGCACTCGTCTGTTGCACACAGGGCTATTTTTATTTAAAACATGTACAGTTTTATTTTTTTACTCTTATTTTGTTCTGTTTCATGTTCTCATACATTGGTTTTAGTAGAAACTTTCTCGCTCACTGCTAAGCATGACTTGTTGTAAATATTTGTTCATTTCACCCCAAATATACAGTATAGCATAATTTACCATTAAAGGAAATCTGCAATGTGACATGTTGACTATTTATTGCAGAGAGAGTGATATGTGAATTGAACTGGGACATGTAATATTTAGTAAAATTATACATAATTACCTGTTGTCATTTTGTCTTTGTATTTTTATATTTGGGTTTTTTTGGTGTCTTTATTTGATGAGGCAGTGCAGTGTATGAGGTAAGTGAGCAGAAAGTGACATGCAGGAAAGGAGCCACAGGTTTGGAATCAAACACAAATTGCTTGCAGAAGAGGCATGACCTCTGTACATATACAGGGTGCATGCCTAGACAAGTTGCTCCCCAGTTATCCTTTTCTTACCTCTAATAAAATACTCATATCACTATATAGTTTGATCTTAGACAGAGAAACATTTCTCTCTGAAAATGTTTTTGATTTTTTAGGATGCACCCAACATTGAAAGTGAGAAAAAAATTATTCAAAACAACCAACTGATCTAGATCATGTGGGATTTATTAGTTTTTCGACTCTTACATTAGCAGACACATAAACATAAAGCCGGAATGAAATAACCCAAAAGTGTCAAATGTGTTTAATTGAGCTTTGCATTCAGGCTGTGAAATTCATCTCTTAAACTTGTGGAGGAAAAAGACTAATAAAAAAAAAAACGTCTTCTTTTGAAATAATCAATCCAGCTCTTCAATCAGGCAGCGTGGTGGAGAAGTTGCAACCATCCTGGGCTGTCCCACAGGCTCAGATATCAGGGGCTCACATGCATCCTCATCCCCTGGATACACCAGTGATGAGAAACTCTGAGATATATCTGTTGATCTGTTGTGTCCACTCATAAAAAACAGTGAGTTTTCATTATTACTCAATGCAGGGTCGCTTTCATGCTGATCCTCAACTGCCTCATCCTCATCGGTACTTCCTGTTATGACCTCTATTTTGGGTTTAAATGCTCGCTGAGAGGAAACTGCCTCAATGACGTCTCCTGTGTCCACCTCCTCTAGATCCGGCAGGTCAGCGATACACAGTGAGCGTTGTAATGGAAGATCAATGGTTTCGAGCTGCTCTGGGTCTTCTAGCTCTCTAACCAGAGGTCCAGGTCCACAAAGTGAAACAACATCATCTGGTTCAGGAGCAACGACCCCCACCAGAGAGGGCTGTTTCTTTTCAAACTGTGCTGTCATGTTTACTGCTTCACTTTCCTCTTCATCTCTCTCAGAGAAGATTCTACATGCTTGTTTTTTCTGTTGCTTTTCATCAACTTCTTGTTCGGTCTTTGATATATTTGCAGCAATCAGATTCTGCTCTTGTGCTGACTGCTCTGGATTCACCTCTTCTCGTGTTTCTTTCCCGGGTGGTATTACAGTTGTTTCATCGTGATCAATCTCCTCTTCCTGAGATTCTTGACCAAACTGTACTGCTTCTATATCTTCACTGTCTGGCAGATTTTCAAAGGACCCCTTTGTTGATTGACTGGGTGAGAACTCTTCATGGACTTCAAGGCTGTCTTGCATGAAGGCTTTAATATTCTCTTCTTGTGGAGAAGTCAAAACCTGGGCGTCCTTTTCCTCACTTGGAGTCTCAAGATTGGTGGGAGTCTCGATTTCCCCTGAATTGAAACAGAATTTTTGAAATGTTTAAAACCAAAATCCACATTTTAGCTCTAAGTGTACTTTAGATGTTGATAACAGCTTACCTTTCTCCTGTAGCTCTCTGAGGCGCTGTTTCTCTCTGGCATCCATTCGAATCTTTGCCATGCAGTCCAGGCTGTCCTGAATTCTCCTCCTCTCTCTTGTTTCCCATTGCTCCCTCTCTTCACGCTCCCCCTCCAGGCCCCCAGCTGCCCACGCCTCTGCACATGCCCTGTCTTTGGGAAACACTGGGCGATCATCAAGGAAGGTGAGATGCTTGAGGCGCACTATCATGGTCTTCCTGTAGTTGGGGATTTTTTTCACTACCTCATTTCCCATGAGATCGAGGACTCTTAGATCTGGCATGGTCTCGAGTATGGAGAGGATCTCAGGGTCACGTAACAAATTGTGAGACAGATCAAGCACACTGATAGCCTTACACTGACTCAGATGCTCTATGTCCCCCACAGACTCCAGCTTGTTGTGGGCAATCTGCAGAGTGCTCAGATCAGGGAGGCAGGAGATATTCTCAATGACAGTTATGTAGTTGTTGGAGACATTGAGGGTGCAGAGCTTTTTCAAGGGTTCAAGGTTTTCCAGCTTGTATATGATGTTTTGCTGCAGGAACAAGCAGCGCAGATCACTTTGGGCTCCCAGGTTCTCAATACGGCGAAGGCCATTACTCTCCAGCCAGAGGCACTTCAATCCTGTGTACTCCTCTAAGTTTTCAATGGTTGAGAAGCCTTTGAAATGCAGATACAGTGTGTCATTCAGGTAAGGTGTTATGTAAAGTTTGTTCTGCTTACAGTGGTCTTTGAGAAATGCCTTGGTCATCCGTGGCCCGGACGGTTTCTCTTTTCTGTCCTGGGGTCGGCATTGTAGATTTTTGTTTTCATTTACTTCTTGATCTTTTGTAATCGCATCTCCACTTTCCATTTTGGTCGTCTTCAACTCTTGATCTCCCATCGTGTCCTTGGCTTCAACGATTGACATCGCAAAACATATGAAAACAAATCACATTTACAAGCTTTGTGTATCTTTATAATGTCGCTTATCTTCCCTGTTAAGTGTAGCTGCTCGTAAAACACACTCGTCCTCAAATTTTACACAGAAGTCTCTTCGGTTCACCAACGCCTGTAAAAGTTTGTAAACGTTACCATAGTAACAGTTGTTCCTCATACTAGGACCCCTAGATATATACAGGAAAGGCTAGATGACTCGAGGCGGAGTCACTGGCGTCCCTACACGGCGGCCATCTTACTCCAGCATACCATTCTGGCACGCGCTGTAGTAGCTGACGGGAGGTAAGTGATCTGCATGATCATAAATACTCATAAATCGCTGAAATCTTGACAGATTTACAAATGGTTTTGTTTATTACAGACATAAATAACGTGGCTATGAATCAGGGTTCTTGTCTGTCTATCTATCTATCTATCTATCTATCTATCTATCTATCTATCTATCTATCTAGTTAGTTAGTTAGTTAGTTAGTTAGTTAGTTAGTTAGTTAGTTAGTCTATGTGACAGTCTTTGTGGGTGTGCTTGTGTTAATCAACTGTCTAACTTGGCTAACAGGCTCTGTGAGTAAGACCAAGTACGTATTAAAAAGTTGACCCAGCAATTTTACATGAGTTGGAGAGGCAGAAATGCTCTTTCGTTTCAACATAACTTCAGTTGCACATGATTTCCAAGCTGTTTGGTTTGTTAAAAACATCTAAAATGGCAACATGAGGCAGAAATTTATATTTAAAATAAATATGTATATATGTTATTGATATATGTTATTATAGTTATCCCTGTAATAGAAATATTACTAATATAACACACATGGAAGGAGATATATATATATATATATATATATATATATATATATATATATATATATATATATATATATATATATATATACATTTAATATGATTTAATATAACTGCCTTGTGTGTAGGCCTATAGCTATTGCTCTACCTATCTGCTTAATGTTTATAAGTGAAAATCCATGGTTAAAATTATTCTTGAGTTGCAGGAACATAACTTAAACCCTTGGGTTTGTTACAAATCCAAACCGTTTGAAAATCGGTTTAAATTTAAGCAACCTATGGTTATTTAAATGCTACATGCACCGTAGACTGTAATGTTGTGAGTGGGCGAGCGTCCCGTAGCAAAATGGCCGCAATGAGCGGACGTCGGTCTCCATTGGCTAACAGCGTGCGTAAGCCATCTAGCGTTTCTATGCTAGGACCTGTCCGGTCCGCACTTGTTTCGCCTCGGACCGTTTTGCCTGATGCACTCCGTCCTCGGTAACCATCATGGCGTCCGGGTACCTGTTAAATCGTGGAGTGCTCGCGCTAGGAATCCACGGTCAGCGTGTTTGCAGAAACGTGTTATTAACACAAGTGAGAGAGAAAAAGCGATGGATGAAAGCATACAAATTACTGATGGCAAAGAAGCTGAAGCTCGAAGGACCTCCACCACCGACCCCACGGTGAGGCTAATGCAACTTAGCTAAAAGGAATCCACTAGAGAACATTTCAAGGCCATCTAGGTTGTAAATACATAAACCAGTTTCTGTGTACATGAGGCCTAGAATACCTGACAGGTTTAACACAGGAAATTCAGAACAGCGCTGAGCTCTGAATTAAACTCTAACATTGTCTTTGTTTCAGCTCTCAGAAGCTAAACTGGAACTATCACGCTGAGGTTCAGGCTTTCAGCATCCGCCTCCATGAGAACTTCTCCCTTGAGCTCTTGAAAACCGCCTTCATAAACCCTTGTTACCTGCATGCGGAGCAGGAAAAGAGACAAAGCTTAGGTGTGGACTCCGAGACCACCGCTCTCAATCTGAAGGATAACACTCAACTGAGTCAAAAGGGAGAAGATTTCACCCAAAGCTTCTTGACTGACTGGTGCAGGGCCAGTTTTCCCAGTCTGCCAAGTGAAGGAGTGGACAGCGTCGTAGGGCACCTCACCAGTTGTGCGGTCATTGCCCATGTTGCGAGGAATCTTGGCACTGACGACCTCACCATGAGTGCAGAGTGCCCTGTACCTGAAAGTGTACTTCATTCTACATTCATGGCAGTAATCGGAGCTCTGCAGGAGAGCAGTGGTGCAGAGCGGACAGGGTTTTTCCTCAGGGTGAGAGGCTTGAAGGAGATTCATTGCAGGAATCTTGTATTAGGGATATTCCGGTGTAAAATTAATTTAGGGTCAAACACACCATAACACTGAGTTAGACACCCCCTCGAGAGATGAATGTTGCCGACTGCTTGCTTCTCTAGTTATACCAACTTTAGTAATGACCACACGATAACAATGCACAGCAGTCTGAGGAGCCACACACAAATCTCAACCAAAACGCCACTCTATAGCCACAAATAATGCTCAGAACAGCACCTAACTTCATCAACTGTACATTTAGGGTCCCAGCCACAGCACTAGTCACCAAACATCTTTTTAGCTTTGCATGATTTCTTTAGCAAAGGTTTTAACACAACTCACCTACTTTCATCCAGCAGCCGCTTGTTTGTAGTGAGACCTCGGGCCAGTCCATTACGGACTGCAGCGGGGTTACGCAGCTCAAGGAAGAACATTTATGATCATTTCTTCATGGAAAGCCAATCAGACCGAGACCCTAAGACAGAAGTACTACCGCATCTGCAGTGCAAAATGATTGATATGATGATTATTACTTCAAGGAAATGATGAAGAAATGATCATAAATATTCTTCCTTGAGCTGCGTAACCCCACAGCTGTCCGTAATAAACTGGACTGTGGTCTCACTACAAACAAGCGGCTTCTGGATGAGAGTAGGTGAGTTGTGTTTAGTCTCTTTGCTAAAGGAATCAGGCAAAACTAAAATAAATGTTTGGTGGCTAGTGCTGTGGCTGGGACCATTTATGTACTATTGATTAAGTTAGGTGCTGTTCTGAGCATTATTTGTGGCTATAGAATGGTGTTTTGGTTGAGGTTTGTTTATGGCTTCTCAGACCGCTGTGTATTGCTATTGTGCTGTCGTTACTGAAGTTGTTATAACTAGAGAAGCAAGTGGTCGGCAACATTCATCTCTTGAGGGGGTGTCTAACTCGATGTTATGGTGTGTTTGACCCTAAATTAATTTTATGCCAGAATATCCCTGTAGTGATGTCTGTCCGTTAAACTTTTTTGTGTGTACTGTGATATAACAGTTTTCTTTGTTTTCCCTCACTGTAGGATTTCTTGGCTAGTCAGCTGATAGGGAAGGACCTGTTTGATATGTGGACAGTTGTAAATCCTATGGGTTTACTCGTGGAAGAACTGACAAAGAGGAACATCCCACTGCCAGAGCCTCGCCTCATCAGGTCTGCTGGAGCCAGCACTGTCCTACCGCTGTACTTTGTCGGCCTGTACAGGTGTGTGTGCTGCAGTCAATAAACAGATTACATATTGAAGTGTTAAGTGTAAAATGTGCTTAACATATATTTTCTGTTTGTTTATTGGTTTATCAGTGACAAGAAGCTTCTGGCTCAGGGTCCAGGAGAGACAGTCTTCGCAGCTGAGGAAGAAGCAGCCCGTGTTGCCCTCCGAAAACTCTACGGCTACACTGAGAACCGCAGACCCCTTGACTTCTCTCCACAGCAGCATCAGAATCCCTTAATTCAATCAGCCATTAGCAATTAATAATGTTCAGTTATTATGATTATGATTGTGTTCAATTATCAAGACTGTTTATGATGAGTATTTGAATGGCATTTTCCTCATATGACCGAGAGCAAAGCTAAGCCTTAAAGGCCACATAAAAGATATATAAAATGTTTCATAATATTGTTAGGAGTAAAGACCTCTGACCCTACAGCTTACTTTGGCTATAACCAAAAGGTCCAGTGGTCCTTGGAATAAAGTGAGATTGATGTCTGGTTGTCCTTGTAAATAATCCATTTACTGTCACTCTAACTTACACTGTCATGACATGTTTTTGTCATGTATTAAAAAGTTTAAAGTATGTGTGCATCATTCCTTTTCTCAAGCTTGATTTTTGTATTACAACTGTTTCCTTCCATGCTTTTGTATACTTTATGTTTCTATGACAGATATGCCATTGCAAATTTAATGCCTAGAATTTTTCTTAAATTACATGTGGTTGGCCTCACAGCAAGAAGTTTAATCCAACAAGTGAACAAAAAACCCATCTGTTGGGGGCCATGCTGTCTGCAATTTAAATGTTCTCTATGTGCATGTGTTAATTCTGGCTTCCTTTCTTTAGCCTAGGTCAGTCTAAGGTATTGTATAGGTGGGTAGAGAAATAGGTGGTTGTATTGAATCACAGATCTAAGTAAATGAAAGACCTGTTAAAGAATTTCATTGAGAAATTCAAAAGATATATTTCATAGTTTATTGACAAAAATTTATTCACATAACCCTCATTTTGGGTTAATGTAGTGTTACAAACTGAAGCCTTTGAGACACAATCACTAGTGAGCCAAACGCGCCCCACCTTAGTGTTGCAGTAACGCTGCGAATACGCACAGGGGCGCCGATGCTCTTGGGAAAGCAAGCATTGTCACGAGTACCACCAGAGTAGTGATGGGCACTGCAGCTGTTTTAGATGTACTGAATCACTAGAATCAGTTCACTAAAAAGATTCGTTTACCAAATCACCGAATCATGTAGCGCTTGGCGGTAGAAGCCTGCGACACAGCTGAATGGTTCAGGATTCAGTTCAATTCATAGCTTCTGGGACTGGGAGTCATGAGTGTTTGGCTGTGTTGCTTTAGGAAACAGATTTGTGAAATTGAACTTGTTTATAAGTCATGATGTTTTAAGTGTACTGTCCTATGGCATGCTGTTAATTAGGTCTGCTCGGTAAATTAGCCTCAGTGAGTGATTTGTTCACTGAACGTTAAGAAGAATTCAAACTGAACATACACCGTTCCCTCTCAAACTGCTGCAATGATAGGATGCTGCGAGTTTAATGCACTAGTTGTTACATGCTGTGTCATATGGTATGCAAGTTGTTGTGGTGGCAATTTAGCAGTGAAAAAACAGGTCGTTTTGTTTGACAA
Source organism: Xyrichtys novacula (assembly GCA_962446985.1). Taxonomy (NCBI): domain Eukaryota; kingdom Metazoa; phylum Chordata; class Actinopteri; order Labriformes; family Labridae; genus Xyrichtys; species Xyrichtys novacula. The sequence continues at coordinate 16,798,910 of OY660873.1, read as the reverse complement.
AGATGATTCCAGAGAGCATAGTTCGATGCGTGAATCGTTCCCCAAGTGATTCAGGTGTCTGTGCATGCGGTCCCTCGTTTGCCAGCTGCTCGACTGGCAGTACCGTTTCTCACTTCAGCTCTACTGTAGTGAGAAACGAACGAATCACTCGAGGAAGAAATTCGGTTAAGTACGTTCACTCAAAAGATTTGGTTCTTTTGAACGAATCGTTCGCGAACGACACAACACTACACCGGAGAACACTAAGGAAACGAGATTTTATTTCAAGCCTTTATAACCGATTTAGTCCTTAAATTGTAGCTTGCAGCAACTGTGGTTTTCATAGTCAAGTATTTAACTAAAGGTATGCATGGCATTATTGTGTTTGGCCTACGTCTAACAAACCGCGGATATACAGAGAGACATGTTTTAGACCACAAAACAGTAATATGGTTGTCGATTTTTGATAAAATAAAAATATTTTTTTTTCATAAATATTTTAAGGAATATGGGACAACTGTATCCGTCCCTGACCCCAAAAAACAGGCGGTGTGTTCTGCGTAACGGGATTTTAACGAAAGCGGAAGTTGACGATAGGTCGCAGCTTGTTCCGTTAGAAACCGGAGTCCAACGCCTCAAACTCCTTGTTTGAGGAGACGCAAGGCCCCCCCTGACAACCGAGCTACGTCCACATCCTCTCCATACCCTCGACACGGGCCGGGCAACCGTTTTTAAAAAGCACAGAGCTTTTATTTTTAGTTGCAGCAGACCCTCCAGTCTTCCTCCCTGGGTGTATATTTAATCCTGCTGTCTATCCTTCACCATGGCGGCGAGTGCGAAACGAAAACAGGAGGAGAAGCACCTGAAGATGCTGAGAGAAATGACGAGTTTGCCTCACAACAGAAAGTGCTTTGACTGCGACCAGCGCGGCCCTACCTATGCCAACATGACCGTGGGCTCCTTCGTGTGTACCTCCTGCTCTGGCATCCTGTAAGTTTCGTGTCGCTGAGTGACCTTAGTTTAGACATGGCGTACAATACTTACCGTTTTGGTTCCCTGTGTGAGCTACACGCGGAAACTTAAAACGAGCTAGCCTCCTAGTGCTAGCTAATCTATTGGGAGATAGTCATGCAGTTGTGCCAGTGTGAGTGTAGCTGTTTTTGACATTGTGTTACTCTGCGGTATTGGGCGGGGTGCAGAGATGTCAGTGTTTAGCAAGTCGAGCTAATTTAGCAACCACCTTAGACTGGCTAACCTTAGCTACCCAGAAAATATAGGAGACTGTTCTTGCTTGCTGGTTTTGCTGAGCTGCATTTAACTACCAGTTGCTGAAAATGTATGGAAGCACCACCTTGTAACAGTGTTATTGGTGACACATGCACACATCTGAAAATTTAGATGAGGTATTATAACTGTGAATTTGATGTATTTTGTAGATATCACACTTAACTTTGATATCAGCAAGAATTCCTTGTTGGTGCATGATGTAAAGTGATACCAGTGGTGACACATGGCTGGGCGTGGGATAGCCGAAAGATTTCGAGATGCAACTGATAATGCAGTACCAATATATGAGCTGTGTTTTGTCTTGTGGTTAAAAAATTGTACGCATTATACTATTTCTTTAACCCTCCTCCTGTGTTAGAGTCTGTGCTAGGGCCCGACCGATTTATCGGCGAGCCGATTTAATCGGCCAATTTCAGCCCGTCGGGAATCGGCCAAAACTCACCGATTGTCGATTGGGGGGTTAGTTGAAAACGCTTTCCTGGTCTGAGTTTGAGTCATGAGAAATACGTGGAATGTTACTGAGATGATCAGTAGGTCTTCCTGTCCGCGTGAAGAGCAGTAGCCTACAGTATATCAAGTGTTCCTCATTTTTTATGATGTAGCTTTTTTAAAATTTATTTATATAGGCTATTTATTTTAGAGGATGATGAGTGTGTGAGTTTGACAAGACAGACGTTGACTAAATAATCAGACCCACACCCGCTACAGCCTGCATAATAAGCTGAAACGAATTGGTTTATCATCTTTATTACAGTTAAAATAGCCAGGGGTTGTTTTAGCAATAAAAAGGATTTGAAATGAGTTTTCTGCCTTTAATTTTTTGAAGAAGTGATAAAAAAAATTTTTAAATCGTCCGGTTAATTGGAAATCATATTTTTTCCCCCTTTACAAATGGTATCGGCCCCAAAAAAACGTGTTGGGCGGGCCCGAGTCTGTACCACAACGATTTTGATTTTAAATGCTTTAAAAAAAAAACTTAAATTAGCTTTTTTACATCATGACCTTTTGGCTTTGTCAGGAACCTCCATTAACAAAATAAAAAAAATAAATTGACTCAATTATAAAACGCTCTCGTTAAAATTATGGCACTTGTCATGTTAGGGTCACTGTTGACCCAGTTAGATCAATATCTAATAATCAAAGCAAAAACTGAAATCAAAGTGCACTGTCAGGCACCACACTGACAGTCAGATCCTCTTCCAATCATGTGAGATTTAGGAAATTCTCATTTTGCCATGTTTTCCCTGCACAAAAAGCAACATCAGGCATGTCCAGACATGTGAGATCAATTCAGTATAGATGTCTGTATGTGGGGTATACTGACAAAGAAAGGCCCAGAGGCCCACAACATAAATATTATAAGAATTATTTTCATGGATAATGAAGCCTAACAAGATAACCTAGAGATGAGAACCAAATTGGATAATAAAGATTTGTTTTACTGTAATTTACAGCTGATTTAAGACACGGGTCAAAACTGACCCTTCACATGGTTGGTGCATAGTAAAAGCTAACACAGGAGGAAGGTTAACAGGTGCACACTGACTAATGTGTCAGCATGGGTAACAGCCTTTCTGCAGTGCTGACCCAAAGCTTTTGTCCGTTTTTTCTATTTGTAACCACAGTCTGATATGGCAATAGTAGTATCAGTTTTGCTCGATGATGCGACCTTAGATAGCGTTTGCCTGTGTGATTTAAAGCTCTGCTGTGCAGTTGTGTAACCAAGCATCTGCAGCTTGTGATTTGGGATTAGTAAAGCATTCCATTTCTTCTTATTCAGCTTAAGATATCCCACCTCAGTTCAGCTGTCAAATGTTGCATACTGAAGAGGTTTTGTGTTGTTAGTGTGAGTCATGTGAGCAACAGTTTTTAAGAAATCCAAAGCAGTATAATGACAAATAAGCGTATGATTTTTCACAGGAGTTTTATCTGTTGCAAAATGAAAACATGGTCGGCATTAAACATACAAGAAATCCTTTCTCCATCAAGTTCTCACAAATAGCTATACCTTGTTTTGTCAATATATATATATTTACAAGCCTTTGTGAATGAAACATTTGAGCAAAGTGTCTTTTTGCTACTATCAGGTAACTTATTTAACTCCTGATTCCTCTTCTAAGATATGTCTGCAGGTCCTTCCAAATGCTTTAGTGAAATAATATGTTCCATTTGTGAGTATTAGGTTTTCCTGTAATGTTGCAAGGGAAAGATAAAACATTTGTTGCTTAGTTATTTCACAGTGACCTTCATGCCAGTGGAACAGATGAAGACTTGGATGCACTCCCTCTCACTTTGCCCACTATACAGACCTTGTTTGACTCCGTTTGTGACCTTAATCTGCACAAACTGCTTGTCTCCACTTGAAATGTGGAGTGTATTTACTTTAGCATATCAAAGAATGAGATTAACGGTGTGTTTGCTGATGGACAGAGTTTGCCCTCTATTTCACTTCACCAGTGGGTCTGCTGGGACTCCACTGTGAATAACCATCTGCTTACACGTTGGTATTAGTACTTGTTATGCAAGGAAATTGAGTTCTGTTATAGTTTCAGAATGCAAATCACAGTTTTCCCTTCATCTCCCCACGCAGACACCCTCTCTTACATTTTTTAAGACAAATCATGCTGCTGTTGTTGGAATTTTTTAGCAAAGTTGTTTCCAGTAGAAGAGTGTGGGACTGAAAGGACTGATGTATACAGGAAGTCTGGTGTGATTGTAAGCTCAGGAAATGGTATGGCTCCACTGTTCTGCTACATCAGCAGCATGTGCTGTTACATGTGCCACAGGAAGTGGCATAGAGGTCACTGTCTGCCTCTGTCTATTAACTAAAGTTGGGCATCTGGGGATTCATGCTCAGGCATGATTTGTTGGTTTGGTTACTGCCTTTAATCTACCTGTAATGACTCTTTATTAATGAATACAGATGAAGGCTTGTTTTGTACCATCATTTGAAGCAAAAACCATTTAACAGAGAAACTCAGCTCTACAAATGGTGTGCATTTTCCATGAGTTATATTGTATGTGCTGATTTTAAGTCTTAAACAATAAATATGACAGGTACAGACTCTGCAGAGACAACTCAGTGTGTCTTCTTTTTTTTTAGCATTGAGTTAAATAATAGTCGAAGCAAGAAGACTACCTGTCCCCCCCTCCCCATGCGCACACATAGTTGTGGCTATTTAATGGGTGGAGTTGGAATCTCCAATGTAAACACATTCCTCGTGAAGGTGGAGGCGTTCCCGGGAGGAACACCACTCACAATGTCTCTTTCTAGAGTGCTGTGCTCAGGGCAGGAAGTAACCCCACTTGGCCTGTGTGTTCCTGAGTAAGCAGGGCTCAAGCAGAGACTAGAGCGTAACCGAAAGGTCAGGAGATGTCACTTGCATCAACTGTCCGGGAGAATATGAATCTTTCATGAATGAACAGATAAGACTTGAACTGTGAAGCTCAGCATGTGTGATTAAACTCATGTCCACTGGTGATTTGACAGTGAGTCATGAAAATCGGACTTTTGTTTTGTGCTTAATCATTGTAAAAGAAGTGTTTTTATACTCTTTAAGCAGCATACTGAAGAAAGGCGTAAAGCCCTCCTCTCTTTTGAGAATTATTGGTGCCAGTTTCTGTCACCCTAGAGCTGTTACAGTATGCAAATGAGCAGAGCTGGTCTGATACACAGTAGTGACTAGGTCATAATTATTTTACTGTGCAATATGTGAAACTGTTCCCTGACACACTCTTCTATTCAGCAAGACATGTTGTGAAAAAAAGGTGAGAATGGAAAGCAAGCCTGAGCAAAGGTTTGAGGGAGTCACTCGTTTCTGATTGAGGCACTGCAGCTGAGTGAAATATTTAGATGTAGGAACTAGCAATTTATTGGTACTGCATTTTACATGCTGTCTGAGTACCCGCAATTATATGACTGGAGGACCATAACAAATATCTGGGATTGATGCCCCCATGGTGAACAGGAAACAGGCCCCATTTGAGAGTTTTAGTGTTTTCACTGGATGTAAAATGACTCCAGTTATAATATAATATGCACTAATTCAATCCATGTTTGTTTGTAAGACAAAACATATTTCGAACTTCACAATCTTTGCAGATAGGGTATATTTAACAAGCTTATACCAAAGTAAATGAAGAAATGAAAACTGAGATTATGTTTAACAGCAACAACAGAATTGAGCTACTGTGTGGCACCCTGCCTTGGTTTGAGACCTTAAGGGCTTGAAGTTGGTCTCACTGTATCTGACCTAGTTACATCTTCATGAGTCGACTGTGGGATCTTATCACTCACCTACCGCAGGGCTCTGAGAATTCCACTCACGCACTCCCATCTTTTTTTCTCCTACAGTCAAGTCTAATTTTGCAATGATAGGGACGCATCTCACAAAGGCTGTCATAGTTTCATCATGTAAGTCATTTAAACAGAAGGATGGATGATCTGCTTTCATTCAGTTGTTGAATTAGTATATGATTTGGTAGTGTTTCATTTCCAAGGAAGGTCAAGTTGACAATGAAATCCAGCTGTTGTTTGTAGTTTTTTGTTTTTTCAATCATGGCTTTTACTTTAACCATTAACCATGATTAAATTTTCCTTCGGAGATCAATAAAGTTATTCTTAAAGTTAAAGTTATTTTTTTATCCTCTCGGAGTGTGATCAGCATGACAAACAAAGGGTATGTTAAAAAGGGTGGCACCTAAAACACAGCCTAAGTAGATCCTATAGATCCTGATTGAACACGGTTATTGACGTTGGGTTTCTGTGTTTTCATTGTGACACAGCTGTTTGATTGATTATATCGACTGTTGAGTAGTATAGGGCTTTTTTATTGGTTGACAGACAAGACTGTTGAAAATACATCTGTTTGTAATACTTGGCAGACCAGCTGGCTCATTGGTGAATGTATACGAAATAGATGGAGGTAAGAACACGTTCTGTCAGGGGTAACGTTCGTAAATAATTCAGCAGACTCGTCTTGTATTTCACTGCCTTTAGGATCTGACTCCTGTGTATGACAATGTGTTTGTAATTGTTACACTGAGGATCTAATTTCCAAGAGCAGGGAGTGGATCGGCAGCACCCAAAGGTGCGTTGAGGATGGAGACTTTTTTAAAGCATTTTACAAAAACCACAACAAAAAAACTTCATGAATGTTTTTGTGTTCAACAATAAAGAAAAAAAGTGATTTATAGCGGGAGAATGGAGGTTTGCAGAAAAACAGCAGTAGTTGTGACCGAAGTGAAGTCCTGTGTTCTGTGTGTGCTTAGAAAGAAGCATCTGAATGTAAAAAAGCTGACTGTAATAACATCAGAGAAATCAAAAGTGAATTATAAGTTCTTTGACTCATTTTCCAGAAGAGCTGAATCGGGAAAACACCAGTTCAGTTTCACAGCTATTGTGAGCAAAAATATACTTAAATATTTAAGAAACAGCTGTCTGATCAAAGAACTTCGAAAAAAACAAGCTAAATAGTCGAGGAAAAGCTTTGAAAGTGTTGGAGAAACTGGGACGTTTTTGTTGCCAGCAGAATGTTCTTGTTGAAGTCAGTCCAAAATAACAACCAACCTCAAGCTAACGTCATTGAGCGTGGATAAAATGTATGATACCCCACCAGAATAGTCCAGACATATTCATCTGTAGTTGATCCATTTGCATGACAGATGAAACCGTTTGACCTATCACACACTGCTCATGTTAGCCTCAGCACAGTGAACTTGATAGTTCAGTTGTTAGAAGTGCATGCAGCTCATTTCTGCTTTTTAAAATAAAAATGAAATCAAAGTAAACTGTGCCAGCATGAAAAGATGAGTCAATGGATTCAATTTTAAGTATGTATGTCGTTATAAGATTTCATTTATATCACCTTTCCATCAAAATAGTGTGATGCTTTGTTCAAATCTAGTAAGTAAACTGTTGTGTCATGACTGTGTTAATGAATCCTGTGACTGTCTATTTCTAGTTACACTAAAAATATCCTTTACATGACAACACACTTAACTCAGCACAAACCATCTTTTATATATCCTTTTTTATTTTGTCTTTCAAATGTGTAAAAAAAACTGTACATGTGCTGAGATTGCTGTCTAAATGCTTTGGGAACACTTGGATCCTGTGAAGGACACTCATGGAAGAATTCTGATGACATGTATTTGCTAAAAGGCAGGTTTAGACATAAGTGGAGTAAGTGGACATATAAATGCACATTCAATGTCAAAGGACTTTAATAACATGTGACTGATGACTCTTAATTTGATTGTTGTCTGGTTTGCTCTGTAGTGGCTGTTAAATGTAACAGAACTTCAAGCTACTGTTAGTTTAAGTCCAGTTGTTTCATGAAAGGTAACTGATATTAAAAATGTCCTGAAACCACTTATAACAGTTTCACATAGTGAGCTACAGTTTCATATTAGATCATGCAGCAGTGAGTTGTCTGTCCCTTCTTCTGATGGCTGTATTTCTCAGCAGTAACACTCTGATCACAGTTGAAATAATCTGCTTGCATGCTGGATGCTGATTGGTCACCTACACAGACAAAACATGTGGTGACCTTGAAGCCAGCGCAGCACTTTCACTTAGAAGCAGGCCTAGAGCTTAATATAAAACCCTGATGCTGCCTCTCTCTTTTCTTTTTGTTAACCATTATAGCTACCGGGCGGTTTTAATTTGGGCTGCGCTGGCATGAGCTGTGACCTTCTGAGGAACATGAGCAAGCCTTGTGTGGCCTAATGGGTGTTACTCCATAATGGAAGTTTCTATATTAAGACAGATCACTTGTTCTGTCACCGTTCTGACAGCCTCAGAGCAGCGAGCAGCAATTAGGACAGAGTTTCACCCACTTCCTTTTGTTCTGTTCACTCCCTGTCATTTTCTGACACTGTTTTGTGATTTCTATCAATAATTCTGTCACAGCAGCCCGTCAGCTTGTTTCGAATTAGAGGGCACCATCCGAAGAGGTGGGGGTCCGGAGTTTGTCGGCATGAGGCTGTCACAAACAGTGTTGCTAAATTAAATGACCCCGTTTCCATTTCTTCGCCCACAGACGAGGACTGAATCCCCCCCACAGAGTTAAGTCCATCTCCATGACTACCTTCACGCAACAGGAAATCGAGTTCCTACAGAAACATGGAAATGAGGTAAGCAGGTGACTGTCCACTTGGTATGTGAGGGTCGAGATCAGGTCTCTCACAGCTTTGCTCTACGAACTATTTATGCACAGGGTGTCTGCAGGTTTCAACAAGTCAGATTAAGACTCTTTAAGACTTTTTTTTAAGACCTAATGAATACAATTTAAGACCCATTTTGTATCCACACTGGCAAAAAAGTACAAAAGACATGAAGGGAAATGGGGACATTTCACATTACTTCAAATTAATCTTTATTTGTATGTCAAGTTATCTACTTAAGATCTTACAGAATCGTATTTAAGACATTTTATGAGATTTTAACAGAATTATAGACAATCAAATGATTGGATTTAACACCCTGTTGATACCCTGTATGTAGTTTGGCTCTTCATCATGCCATCCCTCTTACATCCTTATTGGGTTATCCATCTGATATGAATGCTTTTGACAAGTGTTTTCCAGAGAATATAAAACACAGACTAAAAGAAGACAGGTTGTCACATTTTATTATAATGGGTTTAGAAAATATTGTACAGATTATTATTAACAACCTTAATCCTGGAAGCTGCAAGTTGTACGGCTTCCTGTCCACACTGTCATTGTCTCCTTTTTCCATCATGACATCTACCAACCTTGTGTTTGGCAGAAAAACTATTATTTTAATTATTGTAAGAGTTAAAACTTCTACTGGTAGAATTCAAAAACGTACTTACAAAATTAGCAAGGCTCTCATTGTGGAAAAAAAAAACAGTGAAAGTGTATTTTTGAACTTGTGAACTGACTGTTGAACATGAGACAGGAAGTGGTTGCTGACAGCAAGTACACCTGTGTATCAAAACAGATATGAGTGTTCACTGAAAATTAGAGTCAGATGTAGAGTACTGTATTCATCACAGGGGGAAATTCAGAAATTAAGATCCCCCTTGATGATTGACTCCATTATGGGTCATGCAGTTTCTTCACAGGTGGGATCTTGGTCAAACTGTAAGGCTACATGGTCTGTTTTATAGTCATGCATATTTATCTCTGAGAGTCTTTCAGAAATGCCTGGTACTTTAAATTCTACTGCTCTGAAACTGTGCAACATATTCGTACTGCGCACAGAAACCAAAATGCTTGATCATCCAAGAGTGAGTTCTGGTAATCGGAGATTGAAATGGAGCAACGCCACCTGGGATCACAGCCTATTAAAATCTGTAGCAAACTGTCACGGCAGAGAGACATTAAGGAGACTCGGTGAAGGAGATGATGCTCAAGGCTGATGTAAAAATACTGCTGCCATCAAACTGATTATCCTTCAGGAAGATCATTACACACTGATAAAAACTATCACAAAACACTCTATTTCTTACAGATACAAGCCAAAACTTAGAGAATCATTAGTAAAGAATAGCTACCATAAATTGTGAATATGTCACTGTGAAAGAACAAGCTAAAGAAATAACACTGGAACAGAGGTCGAGCAGCTCCATGATACTAGTTATTTAAAATGTTCAGGAATCATTTAAGGCTCTTTTTACAAGACTAGGCAAATATATTTGCTATGCTTTTATATCAAAGAGCCAAGAGCAAATAAAGGTGAGATTTAAACTGATGAAGCAACCCAAGAGAACCGCCATGAAACATCAGTGAAGACTCTCTTGACCTTCACCTGCACTTCATGGCTTTCAGGGGATTAACTGTATCATCATTGAGGGGATGCTCCGTGATAACCAGCTTATCATGTCATTTCCCTGTGCCGTGTTCCTCTATATCACTGTGGCAAAACAAATTAAATTGCTGATTATGAAGGTGAAACAACCTTGCACTCATTTGCTTTTCGACGTGCTGCTCTGTCTGTTCCAGGTGTGTAAGCAGATCTGGCTGGGCCTTTATGACGACAGGACCTCCTCGGTACCAGACTTCAGGGAACCACAAAAAGTCAAGGAGTTCCTACAAGAAAAATATGAGAAGAAGAGATGGTTAGTCTATTTTATGAGCGCTCCTCGGGCTGTGTGCACCGCGCAGACATGTAGAGTTCCTCTGAGTTTTCCTGCTCCCTGGCTTGGAATGTCTGTCAGGCAGCCTATAGCGGTTCGCCCCCAGCAAGCCAGCAGATATCCGTCTTTAAATGCAAAGAATGTAGGTCATGACAGTCAAGCTGCTTTCTGTGCGAAAGGAAGTTGTTCCATGAAATTATGGGTTAATTAAGTTCAACTATGTATGACATTTAGCATAGAAGTAATATGATCGTGAATGTTTAGATTAATGGGAGCAATTATTTCAGAAAAGTACAACTAATGCAAAATAATTGTATGTCCCATAAAGATTAGTTTGTCGAGGACTGCTCATTATTTAGTCAATAATTAAATAAGACCTGTAACATTGGAAATGCTTCTGTCATTTGCTTGTGTTTGCCTGGAGTTCATGAGAGCGATGTATAGTACATGTCTGAACATGTCAAGATTCACTGTCCCTCACACAGGCACATCCTGGTTTCTGCAGTGTCTACTTTTTTCACGATAGATTTTCTCTCTGTCTAGTCTCTATTTTGGGGTTGTTTGATGATGCAATTTTTTAAAGTTGCTGCACATGAAATGTAACGCAGTCTGTGAACTGTTCACCAGGTACGTACCCCCAGAGCAAGCCAAAGTAGTGGCGTCCGTCCATGCTTCCATCTCTGGCTCCTCCAACAGCAGCACTAGCAGCACACCTGAGGTTAGACCACTGAAATCCCTGCTGGGGGACTCGGCTCCCCCCATACACCTCAACAAGAGCACCCCTCCTAATCAGGTGAGATTTATTCACTGTGTGCGCTTAGTAAAAAAGATGATATTGCAAACAGAGCCACAGGGTTTTTAAGTTTTTAAGTTTCCAAGTTTGTTTGACAAGCATTTTAGATAACAGGAATAACGTTTCAGTTTGTTCTGCCTTCTTGCTCGCAGCTAGCCGTAGTCATAATTTGATTTGACAGTATACAGAGATTCATGAATCTGCTTGTTGGAAAAGAATGCTGGCTTTCTGACTGATTTTCCCCACTGTCACAGATCTCATATCTCTTCTTGCTGGCACATCCTAACCACAGTTTAACAATAAACCCTGTTTTAAAAGGCCCTTTTGTTTTCTTCCTGAGTCACAGTGTGAAGTTTGCTTAAGGACTGGCAGGCCTGCACACATTCTAATGCATGCTGCAGAAAACACACCTGCCGTTTGACTGAAATCATTGTCTTGTTTCCACCAGTCTCCAGTGGTGAGCCGTGGACAAACCCACCAGCAGCAGTTCCATGACAAGAGGTTCGACCTCCTCAGTGACTTGGGTGGAGACATCTTTGCTGCCCCACCCAACATGAACGCTGGCGCCAGCTCCAGTTTTGCTAACTTTGCACATTTCAACAGCCACACAAGTAAGAAACACACAAATGAATGATTGAGCAATATGTCCAAGGCAGAACTGCCGCCACTGTTAGGAAATTTAACGGTTCGGGAGGAAAAAAATATGAATCTCATTTGACTGAAAGAACAGACGGTATTTGGGGAGACATCGACAATATGCTGATGCAGAAAATGAACTGATGCAGAAAACATGGAGAACCTCTGAGTCACATAATTTTAGTCCTGAAACCAAAGGCGCCAAATCCTCTGCTTTAGTAGAGTTCACGCTTTTTTTTATCGGTATTTTTGGATGAACACTTGTGGAAGGTACCGGTGAAAGAAGTTTAGAGGAAATTTGGTGAATCTCAGCTGATGTGTACGTTAACATGAGTACCCATTTCATGAATTACTAAACACGAATGCTGGGATAATTGATGTGAAATAATTTCAAAGAGAAAACTCTGCGCAGAGACAGCGGCGGAGTTCAGAATCACTCAGAATCTGTTAAATATTTGCAGCCACGTTCCACAATTAAAAAGCATCGCCATATATGGAAGAGTACTGTGGATACTACAAACAAACACATCTCCATGGTTACTAATGCCTGTACCACAGGGCTATTAGTGTTTGCCTTCCATGGAGGATAATATCCTCTCATTTCCCCTCAAAGAGCCATCAAGACTCACTCTTATTGCAGTGACTATCATGGCATCCTCACATTTCCTCATCGCCAACATAAGCAAGGGGGGAGGCGGGAGTGGGGGGCTTCAAACACACAATTCTCTGTGCTCAATTTAGAGTCCTGACGGTATCCTATGGTAAGGGCTGAACAATGAACTGCCTTGTCTGCCCTTTAATCCCTCATGCACTATATTACATTAAATCACTCTCTGATCATCTCTCATATTTAGCTCATAATCCATTGTGTTTGTTTTGTATTCCATGCTTTTTATTATTATTATATGTATAATCCATTCTATTTTTGTCTCATCTAGTGTTTTCCTCTCATTGTGCTTTTTTTTATTCATCTGTCTGTCTAAACCCTCACCACCCCGACACCACCTCCACCTCCAGCGACACAGAATGCCAACACAAACGCAGACTTTGCTAACTTTGATGCATTCGGGAGCACGTCTGGGTCGTCAGCTGGTTTCCCCTCCGCACCCCAAGCTCCCTTCAATCCCTCAAATACAGGTAGACCGTGTTCTCGTTACTGGCCGGCTAATACAGCTACAATACACATGTATATCCTCTGCTGCTCAAACCTCTATATATGCACACTTTTTGTTTATCCTTGCAGCAGAGCTTGACCGATTTACTCGAATGATGGTCACATTACTTTTTAATACTTATAGATGATTTTCTTGTCTTTATGAAAGGCCTTTCTGAGCTGTCTCTTAATAGATTTTCCATGATGTGGATTTGCTCTATGTGATGTTGCCTGGGTTCAAAAGCTCACACTGCCCTTCCTGAGCCCTCCATGGTGTTGTTTTTTGTAACACGTATGAAATATGTGTCATGTAAAATTGGTATGTGTTTGCTGGCTTTTCACTGCAGTGTCCTGCCTCTCCTCTTTAATACTGATATGAAAACAGACTGGATTATACAAACACACAGTTAAAATCTACCCTCAGGAAAATGTTGTGCACCACAGTGCCCTCTGCTGGATCAAACTGTCGTTTTCCAGAGCAGTGCAATGATCTCTTTAGTATGCTTACCGCTTGATGAATAAAGCTCCTCTCTCTCTCTCTCTCTCTTTCGTGGCTTTGTAAAATAATCCTTTTCCCACAGACACTAACCGTGCTATCTGGCATAAGCTGTCCATTCTGTCACTCTTGTATATCATCTTTTTGCCTCAGCAGCAGTCAGTTTGCATTTGACACCATGCTTTTTAATGTTTTACTCTCTGGTTTAGTTTGTGTGTGTTCTTTTGTTTCTCCGCCCTGTCTTACATTGCTCATCGCACCGTTTTTTTTCCTTCCCCTCTTTAATTTTTGGCTGCCAGCGTTCACTGTGCTCTCATCTAGCCGCAGTGTGGGTGAGTTTGCCTCTGCCCTTCCTCTCCAGGGCGCTCACAGTAAGTCTCTCTCTCTGGGCTTGTCCCCTTAACAGCTGTCACCCCCTCCTTGCCAGTGTCTCTAATGTGTAGTCACTCTGATCCTTGTCTGTTTGGATGAGATGTTTGTTTCAGGATATAGCTCTTTTTGTGCCTGTGCCTCTAACCCACCATTGACAATTTAACCGGTTAAAAGCAAGGATTAGGAGGTTTTATTGTTGCTGACATTGAGATCCAGTTTGTTGAAAACCTCAAGTGAAGAAATGGGAATATAATGACGAGAGAAACATGTTCAGATCAGATCGTTGCAGTGTTTAACACACCAATTCCCCTCCTTCTCAGATTACATACTAACATCTGTAAACCGAAGAACACTGTGCCTTAATGTATCGTACATCATTAATAAATTACAGGTTACTTTGTGGGGTGCTGTCTTGGCCTAGTGGTTACATCCTGTGCCTCCATATTCAGAACCGGGTGTCCTGTGTTTAGCTCCTTCCTTCAGCTCCTTTTCCGCATGTCGCTCCTCACTCTCTCCTTCAGTTTCCTACTCTCCCATCCTCAGAACAAAGACATGGCAGGCTGAAATTTTAACTAGCAATGGGTGACATTGCAAATTTTCTGTTATCCAGTATCATATTTTAGAGAAAGTGAAGATAATGTATGATATCCCAAATTAACATTCTACAAGAGACACATGCCTGCTTTTGCTGTTTCATGGTTTTAGTTTTTCTTAAAAACAATTATCAAGAAAATGCAAAGATGTAAAGATAGCAGATGTACCATGTAGAGCCTAAATTTCCAGACTGACACAATATCAATTTTAGAGGAGAAAAAAGATCTCTGATAACCATTGTGATGTCCCAGATTCTAATACCAAGAGCTGGAATGAAAATAGACCTTTTCTATGTTGATTTTGCACCAACGTTCCTCTTCCTTCCTGTCTTCCTTTGACTTTATTCCAGCAGATGATACGGTGTTATACATTCTTAGTGACCAACAATAGTGTGTACAGCCACCTGCCCTACCACACCCGTTGCAGACATTGCTTAACAGTGTTGCACATGATGGATGTGAAAGATAAAACACTTGTAGACATAATTGCGAATTGAATTGATTCCTGCAATATAAACTATGATAGGAGAATCTTCAGCAACTAATTTATAGGAGAATATTTGCACAGTGTCTGCTACTGAAAACTGCGTTCTTGTATTTCTTAAACTTATTCTTTTTGCATCTTACTTCTCAAATAAGAAATGCACTATTACCAGTTAAAACTTATAATAAAAAGCTGTGACATACAAGATCAACTCTGTGCTCTTGAGAGGTCAACAGTTTGCTGTTTGTACTCAAACAGCTACTCATTAAGTGCAAATCAGCCACTAGTTGAAGTTAAACTTGTGTGCTGGTTTCACAGTCACTTAAATGACCATTTCTTCCTTTTAGAGTCACAGACCCGGTCCTGTGTCTCAGCGTATGAGACACGTTTGTTGTTCTGGATTAGGTCGTATTAGGTCGGACACATTATGTTGCAGAAAGCCTTTAATTGTGGTTCAAAAAAGCCAGTTGTCTTTGGCTTAGATCTTAGTATGCTTTTGATGTCTTAATCACTATTTAAGATATCGTCTGCTCTGAGACAGAGGTTAAAATCTTCGCTGCTCTCAGGCTTCCTGAAAGCATTAAGTAGCTGTGAATGTTTAACAAATTATAAAGACTAGAAAAATAAATACATACCAAAGTGGTTAAATCAAGAGTTAGTGTTGATCCTTGTTCTTTTATTTTATTCATTTTATTCCATAGCCTTTCTCTTAATTTTCTTTAAAAACTTAGATCTGGTCAATCTCTACTGAGTGCAATGAAGTGCAATTATTGCCATAGGTTTTATAACAGACCTTAAAACATTTCTTTTAAAGTATTATTAGCTTCAATGTATGTATAAAGCATACAGGCTGGTTGTTTTTGTTGCTCCACCAACATTAGGGTCTTTATAACCATAGACTGTACATGGGTGTAACCATAGAAATAAGGGAAAGTACCACTCATGTTCCTATTTTTGTCCAAGGTTCAGACACGAACAGAGAACCTTTGTAGTGCATTATAGTAGAAGGTGTGTTTTTAGCAGTGTTGAAGGCATCCCAGTCCCAGCTTAACTCCATCCCAACTCTAATGTCCATGCAGCTTTTTATCCCCCTTTCCACCTTGTTCATGCTGTTTCTCCAAACCAACAGTCCAGGTCCCCCTTTATGACTTTTTAATTTTTCTCTTTCATACAGGTAGCGCCTCAGTGGGACTAGCAAATGCCAATTTTGCAAATTTTGACCACTTCCCCAAATCGTGTAGTGCTGACTTTGGATCCTTCAGTTCCTCCTCCCAGAGTAACTCGACAGGAGCTGGCAGAGATGTTGTACAGAGTTCTAGCGCCCCTGCCGATAAATACGCAGCCCTGGCTGACCTGGATAACACGTTTAGCTCTGCCAAAACAGAGCAAGGTAACTTCTCCTGCCTAGCCTGCTTCATAGATCTGAGTTATAGGGAAAGTGGTTTTCCGAAAGAAGTTGTGTCGAGTCAAACATAATGGAACCAGGCCCATAGGATAGAGCTTCTTTGAGTCTTCTCTCTGCAAGGACAGCAATAATGTCTCTCCAAACAACATGACTGGCCCTTTTTGTGAGAACGCCCAGTTCCTCATCACTTGATCCTAGCCAAGGCTTTGTTGTGTTAGATGCTCTGACAATTTTATTATCCCAAATCACACCCCTGGCGTTGATGCGACTAAGCCCGCCACTATCAAGACAACAGTTCACTGGATATAGTGAAAGTACCTCCTTGCTTTAAAGGATGCCATCTGTATTTGTTGCATTTAAAAGATTCAAAATCACATGGTATGAATTTTGATGCTGGCACATCTGGGCCGGTGTTAATTTCATTTTTTTTTCCTACAAAAACTGTATTTCACTGCTAGAAACTGCATATTTCCTAACATTTATTCCCCCTTATTTCTAATAGGTTGATATGGCAGCTATCTTGGGACCTTTTTGTCTTTGTCTTTTTGAGGTTAGATTTTTCCTCCACCCTCATTATGTTTGATCGGATCTCACCTGGATTCCCTCTTATGTGCTTTTATTCTAGGAGGCGGCGTTCCTGGCGGAGTGAGCTCAGCCACATCGGCAGTAGGCAGTTTGCCACAGAAGCAGCTGACAGGAGGAGACCGCTACGCTGCTTTAGCAGAGCTTGATACAGTCTTTAGCTCTTCTGCCCCTGCGACAAGTGTTTACAACACCACCAGCACTTCACAGGGGTTAGTCCGAATCCATAACTTAAATCATTGTCAGACAAATCAACCTAACCTACAAATAAACTGTAGTAACACATTAATCACACAGATTGTTTGGCTGGTGTCTTGTTTCCTTTTTTTTCCACTGCAGGCCCATTTTTGGCCAAGAGACTGGGGTGTCAACAGCACAAGCACAACAGGCTATGCCAGGCATGGCTCAAGGTTTTGGAGGTGAGAAAATGTGGTTGGCTGCTACTCGAGACAACCAGGGTTTGTAAAGTCTTAATGGGTCTTGCAGACTTAATTCTCGTCAAGAGCAGGTCACAGAAAAAGTATAACTGCATTAAGATCCATTTTGTAGAGAGCAATCACTTTAAGTCACAACATGGATAAGCTTTACTCTTTCAGTGGAAGACTTGAGAAAGTGCTTTCATAACAAAGTCCATTCATCATTTTCTCTGGATACAGATATATATTGTTAGTAGGGCTGGGCGATAAACGATAATGATATATATTGAAAATTCATTTCCCCTCGGTATCGATATGAAACATGGTCAATATGCTTTTCAATAGCCGGCATGCTGCCATGTTTTGGTAGAAGATACAAATAGCCAATGAAAAGGGGAGTTGGTCCGGGTCTGTGCCGTGCTGAACCGATCATACAGTCCGCTTTCTCTAGCACAACACCTTACGACAGAACGTCACAGAGACATAAAAACTTAACCGATGCAGTAGCTTATTGTGCGTTGCAAAAGACATGCTACCAATAAGCACTGTTACATTTTATTTTTAGTAACAGGAAACATTTGAGATTGACAAGTGATTTTTTTATATCGTGATACTTATCATTATCGACTGATATGAAAAAATATATTGTGATAATTTTTTTCCCTTATCGCCCAGCCCTAATTGTTAGCAAAGCTACCTGTCTGGTGATTTTTGAGCCTAAAACATTAGTGTATATGGAAACCTATGGAGCCTTCATGCTTTAAAATCACGTCAGAAAAGTTAACCTAAGAACTGAAACTTCACAAATCCTGTCATCAGCACAAATTGACCTTTATTTACCCACACTTGTGGTCGGATAGGCTATTAACAGGAGATTATTTATGCTCTAGATGTTTTTAGTAGGAGATTGCAGTAGACATCCTCCTTTTATATAGTGCATCTTTCATGACTAGGTGCAATAATGGCATGCTTTTGTAGTTTTTATTTCACACTTCATAGTCCTGTTTGGTGACTCAGTGTCTCTTTTCAGCAGCACAGTCAACTAATCCGTTTGTAGTTCCTGGAGTCGCCCCTCCAGCTGCTACCACCAACCCATTCCAAAGCAACAGTAGAGCAGCAAATATGGCAGCAGCTGCAGCGGCAGCAGCAGCAGCCGGTGAGTCCTGTTGGTGTATGTTTGTGTCTGTAAATGTGTAGCACATATAGTCCACCAACTAATCAACTTTCTTCAGTTATGATATGAAACCTTTTTTATGATACAAATTAAAGTTTATGATGTAATGTGGGCACCTTAATTAGTGACCTTTTCCTGGGCTGCCTCAGCAGTGATTAAACCTCGGACATCACTGCCAAGCAAAGTGACATTCAGGAAGGAAGCAGAAGAGATAATGAGAAATAATTATAACTGGCCTGTGGTTCTGGGTAGCAGGGCTTCCTTAACCGCTCAGTTATGTGCACAAAGCAGTTAAAAGCTGCAGTGAGGTGCTGAAATTAAGATAAAGTATTCTGTCTGACTCCTTTTGCCGTGCTGGACAGGCTTGATGAGGGTCCTACATGGGCAGTGTCAGCCTGGTAGGTTCCCTTGTGCTCTCTTCTTCACTTTGGCTTTGGCTCTGCCCTCTGTTTGAGAAAATCTTAAAGGAAAATCTTGTGGAAGTAAAAAGGGTTTGATATCTCACAATATTAGTTGACCATGAATGTAGAATAAATTTTGATTTAAGTGAAATCATTTATTAAGCTGTCAAAAATATTTTTTAACATTCATTTTATCACAGAGGTATTAGCTAATTTATTTCTGTTAACTCCTGTTTTAATGCTTTCAAACCACCTGCAGACAAGAATTAGTCTGAGTGCCTCTTTTTTTATCTGTTGATGTGTGCCAACTCCTGTTAGGCAGTGGCAAATGTGTGCGCCATCAAAATCGTTGTCATTATTTGATATGTTTTTGTTTTATTTTTTCCCCCACATGTTGTGTTGTCATTTATCTGTAAAGGTTATGCAGAGGCGTCTTTAACCATTTGCTCTCTGGCTGTCTTGCAGCATCATTTGGCACAGGCTCCATGAGTATGCCGGCTGGATTTGGGAACACAGCAGCCTACAACCTCCCCACCAGCTTTAGCGGAACCTTTCAGCAACCCTTTCCTGGCCAGGCTCCCTTTCCTCAGCCTCCTGCTTATCCCCAGCAACCTAATGGTGTGTGTCTGTGTGTAGATAGTGATGACAGAACACATACTGATGCCAAAGATCAAAAAGTCATTATGTGGTGCTTTTTACATTCCTTTCAAAATAGCCAATTTGGAGACAGGCTATTCCAGAGCAGTAGATTAAAACAGAGTGGCGACACTCCCATAGACATACGCTGTACAGCCCGTCAGACCCCACTTCCGGGTTATGGAACTAGTAATAGTTCCAACATGACCGCCTGTCACGTCGGACGCCGTTCACTTCTATGGCCACAAGGCAAGCGCTCACCGAGGTTAAATGATAAAATATCAACAAGTTTAATGCCAATACATGTGTTATTGATATCGAGGGGACCCCTTTATATGTAAAAATGTATATCCCAAATGTAAATACGTTTTTTTAGTCAGGAATTGGGATCGATTTTTTAGCCACGGTTTGCTCCCACACTCCCCGAGGTAAAATATTGTATTAACGAATGTAATGCCAATACGTGTGTAAATGGTATCGAGGGACCCCTTTATATGTAAAATGATTTTAATTTTAGTATGCTCAAATTGTAATTACAAATGTAATTACATTTTTTTAGTAAGGAATTGGGATCGATTTTTTAGCCACGGCCTGCTAGCTGGACGTCGTCAGCTGTAGAGGTCTGCCAAAATGTATTGTGTGACTGAGTTATGAATCACAGATAAATCATCATCATCAATCATATGTTGAGATGGTTACTTACAGGCTTTATTTTAGATTTCAGCCTTTATCAGTTCCCGATGTTATATGCAGTTTATTCTTTTTAGACTAACATAAGTGCTATGTAATTTGATTTCTGCTTATGGGATGATAGAGTTAAGGGGCCGCTACTTTTTAAATCCTGTCAGCATTTAAGGCGTATGTTTAACATGGCAAAATGTTATGCAGGCCATGCTGCAAGACCAAAACATTGCACAATTGTTTAAACAGCTTGTAACACCTATTACTTACCACTTTATTGTATTATTTTCTCTTATTAAAAAGTAACACGTGTTACCAAACTTGTCTTATTTCACTTTTATTTGTCATCCAGCCGCTAAATATGCGTACGTGACTTTGACGTGTACACAGTAATCCAATAAGAGTTGCAAATGTTGAATTTTTACTGTTAATTTTAATATTTACCTCTTAAATGCGCGCTCACTGCAGTCTGCCCCGTTGAAGAGCATGGACAGTGCAGGCTGCGTTTGGAACTATGGAGGGGTACATGAACCACGTGACCGCTCTGGCGGCGAGATCTGAAGTTGTCGCCACTCTGTTTTAATCTACTGCTCTGGGCTATTCTATCTGGTTTACCCACTTTTAAACATGAAAGAAGACATTAAAATGTTGTTTGTTGATGTTATAGAATTGCTGATGTTGTCAAATCAAGTCTCCTCTCTGACAATAAACATGTCTTTCAGGTGGTGGGTATCCAGCCTATGGCCCAGCGAAGCCTGTTGTGACTCCTTTTGGACAGACCATGGCTGGACCCATGGTGTCCAGCAACCCTTTCCTGGTTAGTAGAACGGCTACATTGCATTGATAAATGTGGTAATTGCTCATGAAGAGAATTGCTATTGTTTCACATGTGATGAAAAAAGGGACATTCCGGCGTAAAATTAAGTTAGGGTCAAACACAATGTAACACCAAGTTAGACCCCCTGTTGAGAGATAAATGTTCCTGACCACTTGCTTCTCTAGTTATACCAACTTTAGTAACGACCGCACGATAGCAATACACATCGATCCCACTCACCCACTCTCGTCCAGCAGCCGCTTGTTTGTACATTGCTGTGTCACCCCGCTGCAGTCTGTGACTGACTAGTCCGAGGTCTCAACAAACGGCAGGCAAAGTTAAAAGGATGTTTGGTGGCTAGTGCTGTGGCTGTGACCCTATATGTACTGTTGATGAAGTTAGGTGCTGTTCTGAACATTATTTGTGGCTATAGAGTGGCTTTTTGGTCGAGCCAGTGGCTCCTGAGACCGCTGTGTATTGCTATCGTGCGGTCGTTACTAAAGTTGGTATAACTAGAGAAGCAAGCGGTCTGCAACATTCATCTCTCAATGGGGTGTTTAACTTGGTGTTACAGTGTGTTTGACCCTAAATTAATTTTACACCTGAATATCCCTTTAAATTGAAGATAATGCTTGTACATGGTAAGTCTTTTTTTCTGATTTTATGTCCCTTTACCCATCCAGGGTGCTGGTCCATCTGGACAATATCCAGCTGGAGGCTCCTCAACAAATCCCTTCTTATAGCAAATCATCCAATCAGCTCCTCTACAGGGTCAACAACTGGCGCGCTTGCACCTATTGCACTGTTTTATTTCACAAGTAGCTTTAAAAACACAATGTTTGTAAGAATTTGTATTTTCTATCACAGTTTGACGGATATGACAGACAGTCCTGCGAACACTGCTGATGGCTACAAGACAAAGTGATGGTGTGTACAGAGGGAGAGGTTGATCCCCTCCTTTCTATGTAACCTGTGAACTGGCCTGGCCTCTACTGAACCACAATGTATAATCAAACTGGCTGACAACTAAGTTATTGCATACAGTGTATCCCATTCATTATGCTGCAATTCTGTAAATATTATTTTTCTGTAAGGAAAAAAAAAAACGCTCTTTGTGCATATCAGTATTTGTATCTACACACAAGAACTTGTGAAGACAGAACTATTGCTTGGAAAAGCTAATGGGTACTGCCACTTACTGTATTTGTGAAGAACCAAACTGTTTATTTGTGCAGGATGATTTTTAAGCAAACTTATTCTCACTTGAGAATAAATTCATCTTTCCCTTTGGTAAGAGAAATGAGAAAAAGTGACTGCTGCATCAGGGGGACTCCCTGCTCACTCCTGCCCTGTTGACTTGAGCCCCTGACACAACGCTTCTGAACTACAGCCGCCACTTATGGGAGTGGGCTGATGAACTGAAAACCACTGACATTGGGTATAAGAGAATTTTAAGTTAAAATGTAAATATACGGTATATAAATATATATATTAAATTGAATTTTACTTAAAAATTGACCAAACTGTCATTTATATGGATTTATTAAAAAAATCTTGTATATTTGTTTTGTTTAAAAGAAAAAAAAAAAAAGATTTGTGTTCATGGTGTTGCAGTCATGCTTTTGTACCAGCATGTGGCTTCTTGGGAACCAAAAGTGCAAGTGATTATCTCAGCTGGAAGTATCAAATCCCTCATATTCAGAATCTGTGTTCTTCATAGTCTGGAGGTTCATTTTTGTGTGAAGAGGTGGAGTTTTTGCGACTGCTCCGTGTTCTCCAAATGGTAAAGAGTCCTCGGAGTGAAAATATGAGAGCGATGAAGGAGAAGTAGCTGGCGCATATGGTGAACTGCAAAACAACCACAGTTTGAAACACATTTACATTAGTGTTGGATGGACATAAACACTCTTCTGCTGCCTCTACAGAGAACCTGGTCTTTTCTAACCAGACGGCTCACCTGAGGAATGATGCTCAGGCCCAGCGCCCCACTGTCAACCACAATAGAAGTGATGATTGTCTGTAGAACCAGTGCGCCAAAGTTATTGATGCCGAAGACCAGTGCATATCTCTCCATTGACAGGTTGGCTGCAATCTGGTACCTAGGAGAAACTACAAGTTAATTTCTTCTCGCTCTTCCCTCATTAAGATCACTCTTCATATAGGTCTAGAAGGAGCTCTTACATGGCTATTGTTATCAGCAGCATGTACAGGCATTTGAATATGATGTAACAGATGTAGCAAACCCAGATGTTGTCGAGGAAGGTCATGATGAAGAGTGTAGCTGCCCCAAGTCCAGAGAAACCACCCAGGGCCAGCTCTCCCCACTGCTCCCATCTCACCTCAGTGAAACCTATACCATAGGCTGTGGCCGCACCTGCAACACACATAGACTTTGGATTATCAAAGTTCAGGTAACAATTTCATATACATTGAGCACATAAATTGGATGCTTTTCATCAAATGCTAGTGAAATACATAGACTATGTCTGGAATACACTTTTGGATAATGGTAGTATTATGAACACTGAGCCTTTCACCATTCACAGTCCTCATTTAAACCATTTTAACGGTTGCTCACCTAAAAGGTTTGACACGGCCTCCACGCCTCCATTGTAGATGCTGAAGTTCTGAGATGGCTGCACATGCTCCCACAGCACCTTTAGGGTGTGTTGCAGAGGACAGTTTAGCTGAAGCTATTATTTCTTGTCACTCCAATTTTGTCTGTGTTGCCATCTTTACTGACTTGCACATAGTTCACTGTCTGGTTATAGCCGCAGGTCGCCATTGCCCACCACACTGACCAGTAGAGCAGCTGTCTGGAGGAAAAGCACAGGCGGAAGTCCCTCCACAGCTGGAAGAGGACTTTGCCGCAGCTCTCAGAAACAGGTGCCTCATCCTCAGGCTCTTTTTCATCCTCTGTTTCTCCTTTCTTCGATTGGCTCACATGCTCTTTTGTATCCCCTGTTACTTGCTCATGCCCCTTTGCCTCCTCTGTCACAGTTTTCTGTCTGCGGTGAAAGAACATGCTCTGCTGTGGCATCGGCAGGAGGCAAGAAAACAGGAGAGCAATGGCAGTGAGAACTAGAGTAAATACCAAGATGTTGTTGTAGGACATGAGGTTGAAGCTGACAAACAGCTGACCCAGAACAGAGCCTACTGTGTACCCCAGGAGCTGGACGCTGCGGCAGTATGAGGTGGCCTTCCGGTACCTCTTCAGATCTACCACACTGTAACAAACAACATATTCAAAATATCATGCCTGTTTTATAAGCACTGAGTAAAAAATATCGACACCTGCTAGTACTGGTTTCCTGTACATGACCTGTAGATGTAGGAGAAATAGGCCACCTCACTGGCTGTCACTACCCCGTAAAAGAACTGCATGGCTTGCAAGGCTGGTACGGTTCTCGTCCAGAGTATCATTGCTGTGGTGATGAAGAGGGTGACACACTGGAACACCACCACTGGCTTGTAACGCAGCCAGTCAGTCAGAAGGAACACTGGCACCAGCACAGATAAGTAAGAATATGTCCACACTGGAAAAATTTGATTGTTAACCTGATGAGGAAACATCCCAGATGAATAAAAGGGTAATAAAAGAAATTGCATGTTAGATAGGAACTTTATTGCTTAATGGTAATAAATAAAAGGTTTTACAACCATGAGGTGATGTTTCTACCTCTCGAGTTATCAAGGCTGTGTCGCTTTTTAGCTGTATAACATGGCTTTATTTCGGTAAGTACAAAAATGTTGAGATAAATAAGCATTTAAGACTAAGCGGAAGTAATCAAACAGCTTTAAAACAGTCAATTCTTGTCTTTGTGGCTGATTATGTTTTCCATTTCAATTTTGTTCATGCCATTTAGCTCCAGATCTTCTCTTTACCTGTTCTGCTGTCAGGTTCTTGTCCGGTCCTGTCAAGTATGGGATGAGAAAAGGTTCCAGAGGTTTCACTGTACTGAAGAATCCGTACATGCACAGCAGAGTAGTTGGATACCTCCAGTCTGCCCTCCATTTCTTCACTGCCTCCATCTTCAGCTGTTATTACACCTGAGCCTGGTTTGTGTATTTGTTCCTTGGCGTTGTACTCTTCCACTCTTGTCTCCTTGTGAGAGAAAGCCTGCAGTCGTCTGAATGTTGAGCTCGGTTTGTCAATGTACAACCCGGTCAAAGAGCAACACAACCTTGAGGTGACGTTTTACCTCAGGCCAGCACGTGTCACAAATTAAACAGGCAGGCAAATCTCAGGACTTTATCAAATTTAAACCTCACTAATCTGTAATAATTGCTGATTTATTGTGCTGTATGATTTCTAAAGATTAAATTTGAAAACACCCACCAGCTCCCAACAGTCTCACTGGGGCACTACTTTGGGGGCTTTAAAGATGAGAAGCTTCAGGTTGGTGGATAATTATTTTATTGTCCATAAACAAAATGAAACAATCACCTGCTGATTTAGATAACACTCCTTCAGAATTTCAAAGACTACATCTGTTTGTTGACCTTGTTCAGAAACGTTCAGCAGAAATCACTTCTTCACTGGACTCTTGCTCTTTGGTTTTAATGTCCTCAGGAGTGCATCGATTTACACAGGCTGTGTAGGACCCTCGGATCAGAAAGAGCACTGAGATGGCAGCGTAGTAACTCCCATAGATGATGAACTGCAGAAAAAGGCCGTCAGTCATCCACAACATCATAATTCAATTCAAACATGGCTCAATCAGCGTTCAACGTGTCTAGATAACCACCAGATGTCACACTCTCCTCATGTTTTGCTGTGTGTTATCACAAAGCATGCTACTAAAGAGTTTTAACTGTGATTCACACAAGTGTTCTGTCATTCATTATAGATACTTAAATAATACTAAAACCTGTGTAAAACATACCTGTGTCACAATATCTAATCCCAGTGCAGCTTCATCTACAACAATGCCAGTGATGATGGTCTGCAGTGACAGGGCTACAAAGGTGTTAATCCCAAACGTCAAAGCGTAGCACTCCATGGAGAGGTTGGAAGCGATCTGAAACCTTAAATCAAAATATACTTGTAATTTCCATGAGAAACATGTTCAATACTTCAAAGCTCTTTTCTTGTGTGTGATAACAATGTTTGGGGCACTTTTTAAAAAGCTGTTCCTAACTTACGTTGTGATGGTGATGAGAAGCATGTAGCAGGACTTGAAGATGACATAACCAGCATAGCACGCCCAGATGCTGCTGGTGAGCGCCATCAGAAACACAGCACATGTAGCTATTGCCGAGAAGAACCCCAATGCCAACTCTCCCCACACAGCCCATCTTACTTTAATGTGTCCAACGCAGAAGGCCGCTGCAGCCCCTGGCCCAAAAAAGAGGACAGAGAAAAGCAGCTTTAATGCGCTCTCATTGTACAAAATCACTTTTTTTCACTTTCATGATGGTAATAGGATGTGAGGTACCCTCCTGCACAGACACGCCTTTTCCAGCCTCCATATAGCCTGACATTTATGATGAATTGCTTCCACCTAACTCTTAGAATCAACCATCAGCAATAATCACAGAATCCATTACCTCCTGACTCTATCTTCTTAATTGAAGCAATCACTTTACTTATTCTCATGCAGAGCCAGTTTGAGTGTACGCCAACTGGACCATAGTGCTGCTAGTCCCTTTCAAAATCAATACATATTTTCCATTTGATGTAAAAATCATAAAGCAAAAAACAGCAGGGTTGTTTTCTTCCAATAGTGAGCTTTCATAGGTCCATGTGTATGTCAGACAACTTTATAAAACATGTTTAAGTTTATTTATCTTTATACAATGTGATAAAGCAGAAAAAAACTTCTGCTCCTTCTCTGGTTCAATCAAATTCTTGGTTTTAAATCAAAATAAGGTAGAAATCAGTGCTTCAGTGTTCCATTCTGTGAGATTTTACAGCCCAGTAGCGGTTTCACAACTTCCTTAAAATGATTACTTCTTCTTGTTTAATCAACTTTACACATAAGTTTGTTTTTGGTAAATAGCAGTTTCCCTTTTCAAATTTTATCATTCTCTTTTTTCATGATTTTTTATCTTGCAGCCACAAACATACGTAACTTCAACCAATCTTACCCACAAGTGAGCATGCAGCCTCTACACCTCCATTGTAGATGGATGATGTAGCAGATGGTTCTATATGGTCCCACATCAGCTGGATGTAGTTGAAAACCTGCACATAGCCAGCTGTGGCCAGAGCCCACCACAGGGACCAGTAGATTAGGAGCCTGGGTGTTGGTTTACATGAAAAGAAATCACAATTTGATAAAACTAAATGATAATTCTTATACGCAAAAACTATTGCTGTAACCAACACAATGGATTATCATATACTTTCACATTCTCTGCAGTGTATAAATAGAACTGTGGAACAAGACACAAGAAGACAATGCCTGGAAGAATAGGACTCCCTGAAGCTCTGCCAAAGTAGATGGCCTGCTGTGGCTACATTTTCCCTGCTGCACCAGCCAGCACTGCCATTATGCGCAATCTCCTCTTTCCTCGAGCCAACTTCATCTGCATCCGTCGCTGGCTCCTCAGACCCGTCTACCCTCAGCGGCCCCTCCCACTGGGACTGCGAGCCCACAGCTGCAGCCCTTTTCCCTTTAAAGAACAGGCTCCTCTGCGGCATGGGTAACCAGAGAGATGTAAGAAAAGCCATGCTTACAACCCCCAGAGTGATGGCATTGATGTAGAAATAGTCGACTCCTGTTGATCAGAGTGTACACATTTCAATACTGGCCAAGTACATTGTAAGAGTTTTTGTAATGATGGTTGATCACTATCAAGCTCAAGAAGTATGTACTATCATTCTTGAAGTGTATTCATAATTTATTTTAGCAACAGAGATCTTACCTGCTAGGGAGATAAGCATTTGGCCGACACTGGCACCAATTGTATATCCAGCCAGCATGGCACTGCGAAGATAGCCTGTGGCGACTTGATAGTTCTCAATTGGAATCACACTGTAAATATAGGAAAAGTAGGCCACCTCTGTGGAAGTCACCACAGCATAGTTGATCTGTTGATGGGACGAAACATTCAGGACACCTGTTATGCAACTTGCACTAGTTGTGCATGATATGATATATATTTAAAGTCCAATTTAACCATAGTACTACATTGTTATTCTTAAAAACAGCATGGTTGTAGTGTTACATGTTATTCGAATACTTTTCTTTTTTAGGGACTTCAATAAGTCATAGTGGTAAAAAAAAAAAAGGTGCTGCTGCTCATGTTATTCTTAAGTAAAGTGTTCTATGAGTCGTGGCACTAATATTCAAACGTTTTTAATTGTATTTTTTTTTTATTGTTTTAGAGGACCTGAAGGAAGATCATTGCAGGTAGACCCGGGGCAAAGCAGAGGAGGACATAGTTGGTTACCAGAAAGAAGCCTTGCACCACAATAAGGGGCTTATACCTCAGGAAGTCAGTCAAGAGGAAGACAGGGAAGAGGAAGGCAAGGTAGGAGTATGTCCAGATAGGGAACAGGTAGTTTGTGACCTGTGGAAGACAAGCACCACAGAATAAATGTGCTTAATCAGAAACAATCAGGAACAACAAAATTTCATGTTGGTGCCCGGTAAATACTCCTAAAGACAGACAATGTACACAGACTTAATCAAACCGGTCTCTATTTACTTGTACACTACAGAGTGTAGCCTATGTGTATGCCATTCTTACCACTTCCTCTGAGATGTTCTTGTGTGGTCCAATCAGGTATGGTGTAAGAAAGGGCTCGGCTACTCTGCAGTTTGCAAAAAACCCGTAAAGTGACAGGACTGCGGTGGGAAAAGCCCATCCAGAGGACTTCAGCTTGGCCCAACAGCCCATGTTTTACCTTTAAAAAGATCCTTGGAGTTAATTTCTTGGAGCTCTTACAAAAAGCCTTAACTACACTTTATCTCTGTCTGTACTTAGGAGTGCTGAAGCTCTTCTCGTCAGTAGCTAGAATATACTCACATAATCTTTATGATCCACACGTGCCTTAGCCACAGTTTATCAGCCTTAGACTTTGAGCGCTTGTCAGTAAACAAAAGGGAAGCCCAGAGTATCAAATTAGACTCTTTCGATTTCTCTATGAGTTAAAGATTTCCACCTTTTTTACTCTTTTCCATCTTCTTTTACTGTTTTACTGTCTAATGTTTTATTGTCCCTTTTTAATGCACTGACTGCAGAGGCACTTTTTAATTTCGTTGTGCTTGTCACAGTGATGATTAAATTCTATCTATCTATCTATCTATCTATCTATCTATCTATCTATCTATCTATCTATCTATCTATCTATCTATCTATCTATCTATCTATCTATCTATCTATCTATCACAAAATTATAAGGCCAATGTAAAACATGTGATTGATAGAGGCAGCCTTCAAATATAATAGTTAAAAGTTAGATTATTATTGTTTCTCTATACACGTCAGGTTTTAGGGGAATTTGAAATAATAGAGCCGCTCATGTATAAATAACGCAAACAGGCATAGACCCAATTTGCCGTCAACTTTGCCTCTCATAGTACGCATGCGTACTAAGAGCATGCGGTGGATTTGCCACAGTCTGTTGCCCCAGCAACGGTTTGTTGATAACTAGTGCTCGGTAGTCTGAATAGTTGGCTAAATGAAACTTAAGCGGTTTCATCTCAGATATTATCCACCAGGTAATACAATGTGATATTTTGTCTTTAGTTTGATGTTATTTGTCGCGTTACTGATGAACTGTTGTGTCTTTCTTCGACAGTATTGTAGTTTCAAATCACCTTGTCGTTTAGCTAAGATGGAGTTGATGCTAGCGTTGACGTTATGCTCTATTAGACGGTATGAGTTGACTTTCTTTTTAAAACTTATTTTCTTTCAGGTATAATCTTGGAGTATGAGAAGAAAGGATGTCTTAGGTCGAAATCTATCGACCTTTTTGATCTGACACCGGCGTAAGTCAGTTTAATCTTCTGCGGTAACATAGGGGAGAGTGGGGTAAGTTGAGCCACCCCCCTGTTACTTGGAAATGGTTAAAGAAATTGATCATGTGACCAAATATTAAGGAGATGGGCATCAATTCATGGAGTCTGTGAAGGTTAGAAGCACATGGGTGAAGAGGTTAGACATTTATTTACAAAAAAAACCCCATTTTTTTCTCTTGAAAGTGAATTTATTCTGTCATGCGTTTTATTAGAATAATGTTCACACCAAAAAAGATCATTTTAAATTTGTTTTATACATCAATTGTTGTTTCTATGAGCTACAACATGAGGTCAAAAGGCCTTGATGTAGAGATCCGAAATATGAAAAATGGCTCATCTTACCCCACCCTCCCCTACATGAAGATTGAGGGTGAACAGCAGCCCATGTAACAGGAACTGCACCAAGTATATTTTTTGTGTTCTTAATCCTTTGCATGTTGTTGAAAACTGCAAATTTCTCACACATAGAACAAATCCAGATGAGCTGGTGGCAGTGATCAGGCAATCAGAGCCTCTCATCACGGAGTCCAGGGCAAACCAGGTCAAACAGCTGATCCTCCGACTTCAGCAAAAACAAGGCCAGAAGAACCACAGGTTCTGTTTCATCAAAGTAAGACACTGAACTCATAAATATGCTACTAGATTTAATTGACTCACAAATAATCACAGTGACATGACCACTCAATTCAGTTGGATGAATAAATGAAAACATCAATTTATTTATTTTCTGCCACATAGATTGCTTTCTAGGGTTTAAGTAGAAGCTGTTGTAGATTGCATTAGTGTTGAAAATATTTCTAATCAGCCTATAGACTGTTACATCAGTTCAAGAACTTGGCTTCTTCATCATCAGGTTCAGGGGGAAGAATAAGCACAGAGTGTCTGAGAGGTGAAAATAGTTAGTGCCACAGAGAGGCACTAGAGAGCAGTAGTGGTTGGGTTATGAAGACAAGGACTTAGAAATAATATAGGTAGCATGTCAACAAATGTTATAACTTGATAACAGCACAGATGTCTTAGTGTGTAAATAGTTGGTTATGTCCCTAGAAGTAAGAGGACACTCATGTTTTCTATTTTGTCCAAAACTGGTGAGAGAATGCAGTTTATGTAAGAAGAGAAAATGCTTCCCTACTTATAAGATGGGGGTATAAAGTGGTACCAAATAGACTGTCTAAAAATGAAGTAAATTGGTATATTTTACTTTATTTTTTCATGTATTTGTTGTCTTTCTTGTTCTTTTGCAGGAGCTTAAAGCTCATGTCCTTCCACTCACAAATGTTGCCTTTGACAAATCAGGCTCAAGGTGGGTTACCTAAGAGTTCAGCAATTTGGAATTCAGGAAAAGTTTGGTGTTTTTCCTTGTTTTGTTTTTTTTTTGTTATTTACTGTTCTTGCTAACATTTTGCAGATTTTTGACTGGAAGCTATGACAGGACATGTCGAGTTTGGGACACAGCCTCAGGCACAGAGCTGCACCGGCTAGAGGGCCACAGTAATGTGGTGTATGCAATTGCATTCAACAATCCCTATGGGTAATGGACTGGTACAGTACAAGTAGGATTGCATCTTAAAGGCAGATCTATTTTATCATCAGATTTACATTTTCTTTTCTGTGCTTGATTCACATTTAGAGACAAAGTCGCCACTGGCTCCTTTGACAAGACCTGCAAATTGTGGTCTGCTGAGACAGGCGTATGTTTTCATACCTTCTGTGGACACACGGCCGAAATAGTACGTATGATAGCCTTAGTTAAGTAAAATTATTTTAGTCTCTGTTTAAGTTAAGTAAATTGTTTCACCAAATTCTATAGATTTATATGCACTGACACCAATACACTAATGTGCACATTATCTTGCCTTCTCTATCTTCTGTTGAACCCAAGGCCAGTTGAGCATTTAAGTTGATTAATTTATCACATTTTCTTTGGTAATATGTTTAGTGCTATTACTTAATCTCATTGGAAAATTTGAAAACTTTTGTTTTGTGTAGGTGTGCCTGGCATTCAACCCCCAGAGCACACTGGTGGCCACAGGCAGCATGGATTGTACTGCCAAGCTGTGGGATGTCGAGACTGGAGAAGAAGTGGCAGCTCTGATTGTGAGTTGTTTTTTCTTTGCTTATAATATATTCTAAAACTTTTCCTGCATTAATCTTTTATTTAATTCGGACTCACATTCACTCATTAACAATGCATTGATTACCCTTTTTTTAATGAACTCTAAAAGTGATTATTCCTTAGTTAAGGGCTGTTACTCTTGCTGACAACCAGCACTTTTTTGCCTAATAAGACACAGATTTTCCATTTTAAGGGGATTGGTGTCTCTCTTTGACTGAAAGTGTGCCTGTGATGTGACAGGCTGGTTCCCTTGCTGAGTTTTTGATATGAATTTTTAACCACATAGGATCATAGAGAAAAATGGAAAAGGAGTTTGGAAGAGAAAAGACATGAGATTGAAGTATGATGACTCTTGTTTTGTGGTTTCCTTTTCAGGGTCACACAGGAGAGGTCATTGCTCTTTGCTTTAACACAGTGGGAAGTCAACTCGTAACTGGTTCCTTTGACCACTCCGTCTCTGTGTGGGATGTTGCTTCAGGAGAGTAAGACATCATTATTGTTGTGATTATGTGTCCTTGTCTTGTACTCTTTATACTGTACAGTGCATACATGACAACAAAAGTGCACAGCTGCATCATTGCTGCGTTTGTCTGTTGATTCCCAGGCGTGTCCACACCCTGATTGGACACAGGGGGGAAATCACCAATGTTCAGTTCAACTGGGATTGCTCCCTCATTGTCACAGGCTCCATGGATACAACCTGCAAGGTGAATTTTTATCTGCAAAAATCTAAATCTTTCAGTAGTTGCCTGTGAGATGCAAGTGCCGTTATTTTACTCAATATCTTTTTTTCTTTTTTTTCACCCCCTGGCAATTTCCTTCGATTAGCCTGGTGAATGATTGCAATGGCGCTTGTCACTCATATTCTCCATTTTCCATTTCCTCACTCTTCA
The DNA here is from genome assembly GCA_962446985.1 of Xyrichtys novacula. Classification (NCBI taxonomy): domain Eukaryota; kingdom Metazoa; phylum Chordata; class Actinopteri; order Labriformes; family Labridae; genus Xyrichtys; species Xyrichtys novacula. Next base: position 16,765,917 of record OY660873.1, on the reverse strand, counting down.
TTGCTCTCCAGTGTCTGTCTCTAAGGTCTCCATCTTCTCAAGTAGAAAAATTATCTCCTTAATTATGCCAAGATGAGTCATGCTCACCAGTAAGAATTAATGTCTTCGCTGCATTCCTTGAGGGGAGATGTTTGAAGCTGTACAAGACAGCTATATCAGCCTAATGCAAACATCCCTCATGAGACTGATTATGTGTTTGATTGTACATATGCATGTCCTGTTTTTGCCGATTTGTTCCCAGCCTGTGTTTACGTCTTTCATTGTCAGTGTTTTGTGCATTTATTCCAGCTGTGGGAGGTTGTCAGCGGGGAGTGTGTTGCTACTCTCGCTGAACACAAAGAAGAGGTGCTAGATGTGTGCTTCGATTTAAGTGGCCAACTTATCGCTACTGCCTCTGCCGATGGTAAGACTACTACTAATTAAGTTCATGCTTGTATATGCTAGTATCCAAAGTACACCACCGACAGCTTGTCCTGCTTGTCCCTGTTTCTGAAAGGTACCGCCCGGGTGTTCAGTGCAACCACACATCAGTGTCTCGTGACCCTAGAAGGCCATGGTGGAGAGATATCTAAAGTAAGTCATGAGGCTGTATTGTATGTACTATATTTAATAACCATGCTTTATTTAATGATGAATGAATCTATCCTCTTGGCTGTATGGAATAAACAGTGTAGCTTCATTTTTTTGCCCAATGTGAGATATTAAGTCAAAAGACCACCTTGATAGGTGCTGTCATAATGTGCTAAGCCAAGACATGCACAGAAGCTGCCGTAGCCATATAGGACTGAGGTCACACCTATTCCGCCAGCCAAGCAAAAGATGCATTAATCTCACAGACAAATTGTTGAAGATCATTCAGGTTGGTAAGCTCCGCTGTGGAATAGACACTTTGGTAACCCTCTCTTTTACGGTACACTCATTACCAGGTAATTAACAGGTAAATTACCTAGTAACAACATGAAATTATCTGGTAACAACATAAAATTATCTGGTAATTACATGATACCTACTAAGTCAATACTGTCTAGTATTTCTTTTTTCCATACAGCTCCATTTTCAAAAGCTATTTGGGCTTCTTATTTTCTACGGTTGACGCTTCAAATTTGTATGATGATGGAAGGTTACCTACCTGGTAGCTAGACAGTATTGACTTAGTAGTTATCATGTAATTACCAGATAATTTCATGTTGTTACTAGGTAATTACCCGTTAATTACCTGCTAATAACTGTACCGTAAAAGAAAGGGTTACCGACACTTTTAGTAGGGGAAAAGTGACCCTTGAGCACTCCACTTATGGCACCATTTTAATATAAAGTCTATGATCCAAACAGTTACATAAAAAAATCAGCAGTTTCTTTTAAGTATTTAAACAAATAAATACTATTTGAAAGTAAGTTGTTCAGTTCTTCTCAAAGCTGATAATATATATTGATGTGATGACGATATTCAAGAGGGAATTTGTGAATCAACATCCTTTTATGTCATCGGAGAGCAAAAGCCTGTTCATTTATGTGAGCTAGCTTTTGTGCAAGCTTGAGATTTTGTCCAGAATCATCCCTCAGTCTTTTGCTTAAGCTATGGTTCTTTTTTCCACTTCTGAAAGTAGGTTGTTTCCTCTACGTTGACTGTTTACAGGAGATAAAGTGGCTTCTAAGGAGGAGGAACAGTGTTGAGGCTTCAGGCTGTGTATGCTAACTGTGTCACATGGTAAAGCTCGGCAAGTAGGACAAAACAACTGCAGTGTTGCATCTGTTGATCAGATTAACTGAATCTCAAGGTCTCAAACCAGAAAGCCAGAGGTCAAACCTAAACTTAATCTATGAGTTTTCGAACTAAGAGTAGGAAGTGTTGCCCAAACATGCCATCACATAAGATCACACTTCCTCAAAACTTAAACCAAGCATGGCAGTGTCTGACTTTTTTGGCAAAAGGTGTGTTTTGGTTTACCCCGCACTTACTTATGCTTTAGAGGAAACTATCTCATTTGACCATTTACCGTACTCTAGGAGCTCTAGGTGTTTCATAGCTCAGAGTATCAAGTGTTCTCAGGTCTGTGAAATGACCCCTGCGTTATGAGACTAGGCAGTAATCAATGAGCTGGATGGAGGATAATTCCAGGAGATTATGACACAAATCTCTCTCCTAACACTACACCTCCTCTTCTCCCCCATGTTTCTTAACCGCGAATAAGCTATTTTTCTTTTTAATAATTGGTGTCTCTACTCTATGTCCTTTAATTTCACTTATTAGGTTGTACTTTGCTCAGTCTTTGTAAAAGATTGGTTTTGGTTCTAGTATTGTTACTTTAGGATTGAACCCAGATATTTAAAGAAATCAAAGTTGACCGTCCAAAAGTTTTTTATATGACTTGAATCTTTATAAATATACAGTAATTGGAGAGGGCACACTGCGATGCCATGAGACAGAACACTGAACTGCTTTACATCTCCATTACCCACATAATAGCCATGTTCATCCATCCATTTCCTGGACCTTTTAAGTATTGTTTTACTTCTAATATATTAACTCTTGTACTACTTAAGTGCTAAACTTCTATTTTGGAAATGAGGTTAGAGTTTGTCTATAAAGATAGACTGGGTTACAGATTTAGTCTGGTTTAAATTCATGTATTTCTTTAATTCTATTTTTGTACCTGTCATTGCATTCACTGTAATTTTCTTCCTTTTGTCTCTATGAACATCTTCAAACTGTTTCCATTTCCTGTCTAGGTCTGCCCCTTAGTGCTAAATTTAGTTTTAATAAAAACACACTTTAATTTTATGGCCCTCTGGAGCCAGCTTCGTTTTCATGATCTCTTTCTTTTCTTCACTACAGAAATACATGACCAGTCAGGGGATTATTAACTAGGGACCTATCACAATCAGATTTAGCCATGACTTCCACAGTATCCTCCTGGAAAAGCTCTTCATTAAGTAGTTCCACTGGTGTTTTTATTCTCCTTAAGCACTAAGTTGAATGGCCTCTGTGGAATAACACTGCTGATGTGGTGAAATTGTTCTGAACTCGTTCATTTTACCCTCATCATTTCAACCACTTCTAGGATAATCTCTTATTCAGCACTCTCTCTTACTCATACCATTGCTCCAAAAGCACACAGACACACACACAGGCAAACACACATCTTTGAATTAGACCATTTATCCTGACTCGGCTTCTCTTGGTAGATCTGTTTCAACCCTCAGGGCAGCAGGATTCTGACTGCCAGCTCAGACAAGACAGCTCGTCTGTGGGATGTTCAGTCTGGCAGCTGCCTACAAGTCCTGGACGGGCACACAGACGAAATCTTTTCCTGCGCCTTCAACTATGAGGGTGATACTATCATTACAGGTACACAATGCACCCCTGACACCCACGTAAAATATCCGACAACCACAGTGTGAAAATGTGGCCTTAAGCAGTGATTAAATTGCTCCTCTCTGGCCATCATAATCATAAATTCTTGATTGCACATTTCAGATGAAAGTATGCAGCTGTGTCCTTCTGTTTAACCACCTGTTCTTGTTTATGCTCTCCTGCAGGAAGCAAGGATAACACATGCCGGATCTGGTACTAATCCTTCCCTTGACCTCTTAGAGGCAGACGGGGAAATACCTGGACAAAGTGTTAGATGATAAGGATGATGGATGACGGCTGGTCAAATTGCATCTGTTGTTATCTGTGGGAGAGAAATATGCCGTAGAATACAATGTGGATGTGTACAGATAAGCTGCCAAACAATGTTATCTCTATACTGAGTGCTATGAATATTACAGACTGATTGTGTTTCACATCACAGAAATTTATTTATGTCAAAAGATAAATACATTCAGGTCTACCGTGACAGTTTACAGCTGAATTGTGTGCTTTTTTTCCCCCCTCGATGCTGATGTAACACAGGAGTACCACCACTAAGTAGAGAAAAAAACAGACCAAATTCACATACAAATTCAACATTACAAACCTTACTCTGTCTCCCCGACACAGTAAAAGCTAAAGAGAGCAGTCCACTACTCCAAGGTGCAGCAGTTCCAAATCTACAGTATATACAGTACAGCTATCCAAAATAATCAGTTCTCGAGTAACAGTAACATTAACAAGATAACTCACTTACTTAGAACCCATTTTCAAGGTCACAACAGAGGTGGGATGTTGGCTAATGAGGACAACCAGGAAAAATGAACATTTTGCTTATTTTCAGCAAATGTACACTACAAAGTGGCTATCATAATTAAAAGAGCGTTTCTGGGCTTACTTATCTTCACTCAGCCTCTTTTACAAGGTCATTTTGATAGAAAAGGTTCAAGCATGTTAAGTTAGTTTGAGAATTTAACCTGATTATCCTATTTTCTGTAGGTTCTTTGCTTCATGTGTGTTCATCTGGAATACTTAAATAAATAAATTAACAAATAAATAAATACAGAAGCATAATTTGGTAGTGTGAATCTGTAAATATATATCTATTTTATATATTATCTGTAGCAGTTAAAACCTGCTGTCTATAATCTCTTTAAGGCTAGTTCATTCCTTCCAGGAATGTCCAACCAAAACACCTTGTTAGCTCGGTGCTTGTGTGTGTGTCACAAGAGAAGTGAATCCAACAACAAAACATGCTGTTATTAAAGGGAAACTCGTCCATTTATGGTCGTGAACAGAAAACACACAACTTCCATGGACACATCGAGGTGTATGGGTATCTCAAGTATGCTGATTGTGTCAGGCTTTCACCTCGCTGTTGAAGACACTCAGTATGACGAGACAGGACAGAGTAAAAGGTGAGAAACACTTCAGTAGTGTGAGTGAATGCGTGAGCGTGTGTGTTTTCATTTGCAGTATACAGAAGCTAGTCCATCCTACAGGGTTTCCAAAAGCCAGTCAAACAGGCTGGATAGAGACTGGCCCTCCTCTTCCTCTTTCTTGTGTTGCTTACAGAACTGGACCACAGCCCCAAACAAGTCTGCAATCCGCCATGACTTCTGAGACATCAGATGCACCACCCTCTGAAACTGAACGAAGACACAGTATCACAATAAACAATGAATACAGGAGCACTGATTTAAGCACTTTGGGGAAATAAGAGAGTATTTATCAATATAGTATATTTTTTTTAATCTAAATAATGATCAGAAAAGAAGAATTCAGCTTCAAAAAAGACTGGATCAAGATTGTATCTCTTGGGCATTCATAGGGAGACACAGGAAGTGTAGTGTTCTCTAAGAGGCATCCATCTGTGCTCACCTTTGCAACCCTTTTTTCTCTGGATTTTCTGAAGTAGAGCCCTGGTAGGCCCAGCTCCGAGGCAGCAATCCACTGAAGAGCCACCCTTAGCTCTGAGTCCACACACTCAGGCTCCAGGTCACAGTTTACCACCAACAGCACCCTGAGGTTCCCACTGCTGCTCGCTGCCCTAGCTGGACTGCTCTCTGAAAGATTAAATGTGAAAAAACATGCTGTTGTTGAAGGGCATCAGTACGGTAGCCTACACAGCTGAAATGTTAACTTTGTTCTCCGTGTTACTTTACCACAGTAAGTTCTGCTTTAGTTTTACTTTTGGAGAGGCTTTGAAGGAGTTTAAATCATTAAACAAATATGAACTTTGTGAGAAACTTCTACAACTATGAGACCCATTGAATTATTGATGACCATCCATGTTACAGAGAAGAAGACTGCCTTCATTCAAGTAAATCCTAGAAGCAGTTTGTGGTACTTAAATCAAGCACAAGCACACAGTAGCATTGACCGCTGAAAGATATTGTTGAGATGAGATATGTTTGAGCTGGCCATTAAGGTAAATCATTTAAATGTCAATAACAGGCCAATAAATTGACAATACATCCCTATACTTACCAAAGGCATTCTCCTTGGTTACCGCCGGATGGCTTTTCTCCGTCTCCTCGCTGTGAAAAAATATAAAAAGCTACAGTTTTATACATGATTACTTAGAGAGATGGTCTAAGAATCTTAAAAAAACATATGCCTGCTCACTTGGAGAGTAAGATGAAAAAACTGGAACCCTTTTATGTCTTAATGATTAATAAGCAGCACCAGATCAGAAACGAGCTAACGCTTCTTCATCTGAAGGTAATGAATCTGCTAACCAGTAACTCTGACGCTTACAACTATAAAAAATTATATCTTGTATGTTTAAATCACGCAATACAGTGATAACAACCCATTGTGGTTCTATTGAGATTTATATTCATTTCATTAATTATTAATGGACTATTTATTAAAGGTTTATATAGGGTTTAAATATTGGTTGTAAAACATCTAGATTAAAATGTGTGTCAGTAGCACTTTGTAAATGGTTGATATTTGGTTTTTAAACCACCTACAAACAATACTTAGATGGTTATAACAAAGTTAGGGTTAGGTTTTTAAAATTGTAAAATTTACAGTTTAATCATGGTCTATATGCTACTTATAATTGATGACAATATGATAAACAATAATAAACCATCTGCATACCATTTATAAATGGTCTATTTACCATATATAAGTTAAGGTTATTGTTCAGTGTTACCCTTTTTTCTTCTGATTTACAGCAAGAGAAGAAATGATAATACATCCGTAAATATTAACCTTTATTAGAAATATTGTGTTTATTAAAATGCATCAATGTTAGGTCAGTAGTCATGAAGTCACGAGCCACCTTGTGCTCTAGTGAAGAAATAAGAAAAGGCAATATTCTATCTGCTGAATTGAGTGGGAAAAAAAGTTCCAATTATTGGGCTTCAAAGTGACACTTTAATGAGAAAAAAAGTTCAGCTCAGCCCTCTAACTTCTGACAGGTACCTGATTATTGTGCTCTGAGTAGGCACATCAGAAAAAGCATCCAGGTCTGCCAAGCCTAGGCTTGATGCGCTGCTGGTTCCATTCCTGTTTAACCAATAACAGAACAAGAGACAACGTCATCCACTTGTTGTCTCAAGACACTCGACATGATCACTTGCGTGTGAAGGGAACGATAACTAGACGCAGCGATGCAGGTCATGTTGTTCATTAGCTGGTGATTAACATATAAAGAGCAGCTGCAGTGGAATCGGACAAGGGTGGGGAGGGCTGAGGAGTTTTGTCCAGCAGCAAGCCTGTCTGAATATGGAGATGAGCAGATTCAGAGCTAGTTTAGGCAGGTAAAGGTGGACAGGCAGGACTGGGAGCCATGCCCATGTATCACAACATGGATCAGGGGGATGAGGTGAGGTTCAAGTGAGCAGCTTAGATGGAGAGGTTGGCAAAGAGCAGCGAGCGTTGTGTTGTGTATCTTTCTAGTTAATCAAAAACAAAAAAATAGGTAGTTTAAAATCTGTACACAAAGACCTTTAAAGAAAATTCATGCTGTTTAAGTTTCAGTTTATAATCTTTACTTTGTTGATGTAAAATTTGGTCCATAATTCAAGTTTATAGTAATAGGTTGTTTTAAGAAGGAGTCAAAGCACAACCACCTCTGCTGTAAGCTTTTCACAGCAACAGACGACTTAGTGCTTTAAGAAAAAAGGTTGAATTTTTGGCTGAAGGTAAACAGATAAGGTAGTAAGGTCCTAACCCAGAGGCTTTTATGAATGCAAGATGCAGGTAGTTGTGTGTTGTGTTGCGAGGTGCATGGCGTGGTCCTGTATGCAGGCTATGGAGAGGGCTTTGTGGTCAGAGCACTCTGCCATTGACCACCTTAGCAGGTGTGGGTTTTGTAGCAGCAGGGGTAAAAACTGGCACTGGCGTTGGAGAGCATTGGTATCAGCAGCAATGGGCCAATGAGAGTGGGGTGAGGGTGGGAGTAGCAGCGTTTGCAGCAGTATTAAGGAGCAATGGTTACTGACCCCTCGCTCAGCTGGATAAAACTACTGGTCTCCTCATGGGGGTCATCTTCTGGGGTTATATGGGACCAGCTCCCCATGCTCTCTTCACTGCTAGCACTCATAGAACGCTTGTCCCTCTTGGCTACTGCAGCCACCGCCGCAGCTGACTTGTCCCTCTCACTGCTGGGGAGAGCAAACCGCAAGATGGTGGGTGTGACCATCGGCTAGTTCTGCAAAATATCTGCTGACGTGTGTGTGCTCACTTTGACTAGTTTCCACTTTTCCCTGTGTTCCTCTGTTCATTATTCATGTTAACACACGGTTGTAATGAAATTTTAATAAGGCAGAATCTGGACACTTCACTCTCTAAAGACTCTAGCTCTAAGGATAACGGAGGCCTAGAAACAGAAAATAACTTGGAACCAAAAAATTTAATAAATAAATTTCATTATCTTTTTGCGTTGGCAAACTGCATTCCCAGGGAGACACTGTTGGATTCCCAATGTCTTTTAGAAAATGGATTAAATGAAGTCATAATCAGATGATTGAAGCCTACCATCCTTGACAGGTCCAGAGGGAAATTATGTTTTATTGACTGGGCATGCGACTGAATTCCACTCTCACACAGGGACCTCTCAGATACACTTCACTTGTTCTTGGATTACATGTAGTGTGAGGTAAAAGGAAGTGTGTCGTGAGACTCTTATGTGGCTTGGGAGCCTCTTAGCTGTTCTACTCTTGTTTTGTTAGAATTAGTTTGTTTTTTGAGGATCTTAATTTCTTTAAAAAACTCAGACCCAAAATACAGACTTTATATTCTCACTCTGTATCGTGAAATTCTCTTGCACAGTAGATCTTTTCACTTGAGAATTTCAAGTTGGTTTGATTTTGAATTTGATTGGACAATTTATTGCACAAAGACCCACCTCTGTCTTTACCACCCTCAGACTATTGGCTGAAATGTCTTCTGGGAAAATCTTCCTTTTAGTTTTTACCATAGACTGTATATACTATGGACAACTTGGCTCTGCCTTCTGCCAGTATACAGATTTAAAGCTGAAAAGCTCTCTGTATTTCTGTGTTTTTTCTCCACTTCCTGAAACCAACATTGCGCAGTAGCGTTGTACGCATTCAGCGGGCGAGTCGCTGTGATGACGCTCGGCTCAAACAGTGTATCCCCCGGGTGAGCTACGCAATCTTCATACGCCTATAGGCTGTATCAAGTGTCAATCACAGAAAATATGAACCCCCTAATAACTTTTAAAAATGGAACCATACAGAAAAAAGAGGAGTTGAGCACAAACCAGTCTTACAATAACTACATGTCAACATCACAAGCAGGGGTGAGAACAATTTATATTTTGTGTAATTAGTTTCTAAAGTTTGTCCACGGTCCAAGGATTGCTGGAGGAGGCGGGATTTATGACCTATACTGCAGCCTGTCAACAGAGGGTGCTGTTCTCAGAGTGGATTAACCCAGAGAGGAGGCAGACGGTGTCCATTCTATATACAGTCTATGGTTTTACAGTTTGAGCGTATCATTTTAAGCTCTTGTCCTCTATCCTAATGTAATACCTTTATAAAATAGATCTATCTATCTATCTATCTATCTATCTATCTATCTATCTATCTATCTATCTATCTATCTATCTATCTATCTATCTATCTATCTATCTATCTATGTCTGTCTGTCTGTCTGTCTGGAAATATTGTGCCGCTGATACTTCATCCTGACCTTGCTGTGTTGCTGCTCTAACCTGTTAACACATGCACCGAAATATAAGCAAGTCAATCCCAGAAGTGCTCTCAAGGCAATCATTTCACCCTGGTGTAGGTCTGACTGTATCTATTAATGTCACCATGAGACACACATACGCAAGTAAAAAGCAACACTCCGCCTCCTGGGTATGTTTGTGGTGTCAGGGTCAATTGAAATACACAATAAGAGAAGCTCGAGGTATTTATTCTGTTAGCCACAAGGTGAGTTTAACAGCCTCGGGAGATAAAACGCAAAGCCGTGCAAAGCTTTCTGCACACAAGGACTATCCTCCAGACGATGTGAGTCAAACATCTCCAATCTTACACACACTAGAATAGATAAGTTTTTCCTGAATCCTCATGAGTCAAGTGTTTGATTAAACATTAAAGAAGCTCTGCTAAGACTGAACTATTGTAGAGTCTGAATTTCAGCTATTTAAAATGAACATTTGAACAAATATTTGATATTTTACAAATCTAAAATTGTGATTCTTCATTTATTTTACCCTCACTTGTGTCAAATTAAATGTTACTTTTTACATAAACATTACCACGATTCTGCCCCTGGGCTGCGTAAAAGAGAGGTCACATTAAGGACTGTGATGAGTGTTTATACCTGCCGCCGTTGGCTGTAGCTCTCTCCGTTTGCTTCATCCCTGACATGTCTTGGGTTGTTTCCTGCAGTCCTCCTCCAGTCCTTTCTGACTTCAATACAGCATCCTCATCCTTCTGATCCCCTTCAATATGGATCAGCGGCACATCTCTAGGGCCCCTCAGGCGTGGTGTGATGTTATCAATGGACCCAGACCCTACTCCAATACCAGTTTTCTCCTGACTGGACCTACTTCGTCCACAAGCTAGATGGGATTGTTTGAACCCCCTTCTTCTTTCACCTACAGGCATGTGTGGCTGTGGGAACGACCCACAGATCCCCCCGATTGAATCTTGCTGGGCCCCTAGTGCAGACTTACCGCTATCTACAATGTCTGCAGCAAGGCGATTGGCAAACTGCTGCACATGGGGCTGGGAGTCTCCTGCAGCCTCCAACTCGATACTGTCCTCTGGATCAGCAATGATCTTGTTCTTTCTCATCAAAGACTCAATAGAGCTTGACCAGGTCTCGTGAATAAGCATGTCAGTAATCTGGTCTGATTTGCCCCTTTGATAGAGGTAGGAGTCCGATTTACATAGTCCTGTGGCCGACACTGAATTTGAGGGGAAGATATTCAGTGTGTCCCCGTGAACGTTGCGGGCAAATCCGTCAAAGGAATTGGCTTTGATTGGTGAGTTGACGGTCAGTCTTGAGTCTGAGGAGCGTCGATCTGGGACAGAGGACTGTCTTATGCAGAACGGTGACCTAGGAGAGGGGGGAAACAGGCTGTTGCTCCACTCTTTAGTCTTGGCGATCCCATACTCCTTGTTTTCCTTATCCATGTCCCTGAGCATGAACCTGTAGAACTCCTCTGTGATGCTCTCTGTGCTTGACTGTTTTGAGAGGCAGGATGAGGTCCTAACATTAAGATGGCCGTTTTTCTTTGAAGCAGCCTGCTGCACAGCTGCGGTCAGAATGCTGCTGGCGTTTTTCCCTGCGTAGTAGTCCAGCAGGAGGTCAAAGCCTCTGCCCTCAGTCTCCATCTGGTTAACCATGAACCTTGAGAACTCATCCGTGATGCTCTCACAGCTCGACTGCTTCGAGATGGAGCTATCTCGGCTCAAGTTCTGACCTAATCTGCTGCCGAGGCCCAGGGTGTTGGATGTGCCTGAGGGGTCTGCGTCTTCTTCTGGAATACTCTCATAACTGGAGGCCTTTCCTCTGCTCCACCTCTCACACTGCAGCCTGCTGCGTGCCTGGCCTGTTTTGGAGGTATCTACCACATTCAACTCAGGACAGTTCATTATCCTGGCAGTGACCTCAGAGGCGAAGAGTGCAAACGGGTCCTGTAGTTCCTCTGGGTTGACTGATTCATCCACCACCCTGTTCACCAGCCGCTCCATCAGCTCAGGCTGCTCCTCGGTTTTTCTTTTGATCTCACTGAGACGTGGTGCTCTGTGTTTCTTGGAGGAGGCATTTCCACTTTGACCCTCTTTTCTCCTGAGCACTGAGCGACACGCAGGTAACAAGTAAGCTTCTGGCCCTTCAGGAGATGTCCCTTTAAGAGCACAAAACCAGGGTTGTTTACCAGTTGAGTTCTCCAGGCAGATTGCTGCTAGTTCTGTGGCCATTGACACAACAGTAGCAGCCAAATCATCTGCATAGCAAGTAATAGGCGTCCTTGTCTCTGAATCCATTCTCAAGCAGAGCAGGGAGCTGCAAGAGTTGAGGGAGGACTGGGGTGTGAGGGAGGACTGTCTGCTGTCACTGCTTGTTCCAAGTCTTCCCCTCTTTTCTGCACTTATACCCGGGATCTCACTCCAAGGGTCTCTATTGATGAAACTGCTCTGCTGCATCTGATGGTGGTCGGACAAGTCCCTGCTAGGCAAGGAGGCGGATTTGAAAATACTTTGTCTGCACACTGACTGATGCTGTTGCTCTTTGCTGTGTGTTATAGAAGAGGATGCCACAGTATCACCTTCCTCAAGCACATGTTTCTCCTCTTGCCCAGGAACCATGTTTGGCTTACCTGTACTGTGAAGGACACTGCTGTGGTTCTCTTTATTCGAGGACTGGCTAAGGCCAACTAGGCACTGTGCATGACTCAAAGGATCCTTGCTCTCTTTGGTAGTAGCAGGCTCCCTTGCAGAAGTATGAACCTCTTGTGTCTCACATGACTCTTTGTCACTTTTGATGTGACTGATTTTCTTCTGTGTCAGGCAAAGGATATCAAAAAGCAAATTATTCACACTGTCCTGCAGAAAAACTTGGAGGTTTGGTGCGTCTTTTCCAGTTCCCTCAAGTTCTTTTTTCTTTTTGGCCTTCTCTAAAGCATGCTTGAACAGGCTGTCTGCCACCTCATTTATTATGTCATCCACTTCCCTTTCATCCATGTAGGACTTTTTTGGACAAGTAATGCCATCAACTATCTTGTTATGCGTGGCCTCCAGCAGTTGGGCGACGCTCCTGTATCCTTGGGGCTGAGTCAACACCTCAGCTGCTTCCCTGTGAAGGACTTCGGCGATGTTGGCACGAAACGCTTCAACGCTGGTCCCCTCTGCCACTCTGCAATGCAGAGGGATGGCTGTTGAGGCTTCAGCAGCAGACATCAGACCTTGTGATGCTGTATAGACTTCAGGGGCGTCAGCATCAGAATCACACGCCTCCCTTGACTCTTCTGTCAGCTCCACAGCCGCTACAGCACCAGCCACCTGAGCCATGCCACACACTGCTGAGGAGAAGGAGTAGTCAGCTCTCTCCTCTGGTTCCTGGAGGTCTTCCTCTGCGTCCTCCTCTGAATCTGATTCCATGGCTAGCTGTTCAGTCAGCTGCGGGGTGGTTATGGTCCCAATGACACTGGCAGCACAAGCCAAAGCCACCTCAACATGTTTGGATGGATGTCCCCTGTTGTGATGTAAAATATGGGCCTGTGTCCCGTTCTCTTGAACCTCTCCGGCTTTGGCAGTGATATCCTGATCTGGCACATGAGACACCTGGTTCTCTTGCCACTCAACAGCCCCGTCAGAACTATCAGGACTTTGAACTATAACAATCTTGGGGAGTTCAAAAGAGCAGGTGCGCTGTTGGGAAGGCTGTTTGGCCTTCGAGAGAGCTGTGGTGTTGGAGGGCCGACTGGAGAGGGAGACGCTGACTGCAGCCTCAGAGACAAAGGATGTTTCATCTTGAGAGAGGCGTATGAAGGCATCTTGCAGAACGGACTCTGCCAAATTGTTGGCATAATGACCAGCTGATTCCTTTGTATGAAGGCTTGCTTGCTGATACCCTTCTCTTTTTACCGCCGCATCCTCCCTGTTCTGATGAAGGGCCGGCTGTCCCCTCTGACATGCGAGTCTTACACAGTGTTTCTGTGCTGCCTCTACCAAGCTCTCAGCCAGGTCACCACTTTCTGGTTCTGTGAGAAGACAAGGGGATAAAGAGAAACAGAATGAAAAAGTGTCTTCACAGATTAGGAAGTAACTCTATCAGTTTAGGAGAGTAGAATATTACCATCTTTTACCCTTCACTGAATAATGAAGCTTGTTTATGTCATGTGAGACCCATTCAGTTTCAAATTGGTAGAAATTCAGGTGATTTAGTTCAATTCATTCATCATCAGGGAAACATAATGTCGAGTGTTATATACTTCTCTCTTGTGTCAAATATTCTCAGTCACTATAGAAATCACTCTGTGATTGTCATGGCTGTATGTTTGTCTCTTTTTTTCCGCTTTTGTCTTCCGTAGCTCCCTGTGTTTTGGTTGACTTCTTGATTGTTCTTTAGTTTATCTTTGGTAATTATTTAAATGTGTTTTGTTTTAATAAATCACATACTAAACTTTTGAAAGTGTTTTCCGTTTCTTTTAATGGCTCAGTATGTAAATAGTTGTTAGCTCCATAGGGCCACCTTCAAGTGGAGCATAACAGTGATGGCAGTACAACCGGCCTGATAGTGTTGCTGCAAACACAGGAAGAAAAACAGAGTAATTCTACTGGCTGCAATTTGTTAAAGCTCCTGTGAGGAGATTTTAAACAGTTATGAAACAGACTGAGATGGACTCTGATGCATCTCTATGGTGCACAAAAGCAGATCAGGCATTCAATGATAAGATCGACAATTTGTGTGATATGATTTACAATACATTTTATTATTTAACACCTGTAACTTCAGTGAGGGGCTAGGTGCACTGAAGAAACAGCCTCTGTTACTTTTCCTTATGAGCAAATCTTAACAGTGAGTGAAAAATTTGACCATAAAAAGGACAAGAGGAGATTTTTTTTTTGTCAATTCAAAATTTTAGAAGGATGAGATCAGGGCTACTTCTTTAGTGATGCACAGGAGCTTTAATTTGACAAAATATCTGCTATTTAAATACTAATGAGAGTGTTAAAACCGTCACAATAAAAATTGTGAGTTACAGTTTGATGCCATCAATCATTGTAAAAATATTTACATATTTTTAACCTTATCAAGGTTACTTTAATTTGCAATAAAGGTTATTTTTCTGTTTAAAACTCAGTTTTAATAAAGTTATTATCCCTTTTCTTGTCTTTGTCATTAGATGTGCTAAAACCTGACAATGAGCCAACGAACACAAAGATTATTGCTGTTTAAGGAACTTCATTATAGACATTGTATTACTGTTGTAGGTTTAAGAGATTTTTTTATGTGCCTTACTGTAAATACATTGATAAGGAACTGAACATGAGCTTAAACAAAACATCTATGGTAAAGAAAAGAAGACTAACCATTTCTGAAGCCGTCGTCCTCACTGTCATCACCGAGGTGTTCTGAGGCCGTCTGAAAGTCTTCCTCTATGGATGAGATAGAGCGGTTGGTATCATCATCTACCCGTTGCAGTGGTGTTTGGCTCTGCTGAAACTGTCGCTCCTTCGCCCACTGCAGACCAATCAGGAACTTGTTGATGTCAAAAATGATCCCGCTGGGTTGGTTGGAGCGTCTTGGCCCTGAACACTGAACCAGGCACACACCTGTACTTCTCTGCTGCCCAACCTGAATGGAATATGTACAGATACTTATTATGCGTGCTCACACAAAGTCACACAAATGCACACTTTTTGTGTAAATAAAGCTCTTTCTGATGATAGAGATGGTTGATGTATATGGGAGGAAGTTGAGCTTTCTTAGTCATTCAACATGCCCCAGTTTTCTTCCTGACAGCCTTGCTCTTTCATGATTGCCATGATGCGACACATCATCACATCTTGCAATAATTTTCCCTTGGATGGCAATGACCTACTTTGAAATAATCACAAGTACAAATAAAAAGAATGTGTGAGTCAGTTTTCTACTTGTGTTGGTAACATACAGAGATTCTTCTTTTTTAAGTTTTTTTTGGGCCATTTTAAAGGCATGGTCCTGGAAGCGATATATTTTTTTTGTATGTTGGTAGGGGAAAGTCCCACCTCCTTCACCTCTGATTGGCTAGAAGAGCTGGAAAGGTCAAGCCAAATGTGGGCTGTCAGCTTTGTACATTGAACAGAACATTACAGAACATTATCGCACTTCTGAATCTCCTAACCCTAACCCTAACCCTAACCCGACAGACAATGACGTTTCACAGCGATTAGGAATAGCCAATCGAAGTCCAGCACTTCTAGACAATCAGGCGAAGAAGGGCAGGACCTTCCCCTACAAAAAAAAATCCTACAAAAAAAAAAAAAAAAAAATTGCGTCCTGGAACAGTGAGCTAAACCGTAACTCCATCTTGTCAAAGTCAAAGTTTTTTCATGCTATAAAGTTGGCTGTAAGCAATTCTTCCTTCTCCAGAGCATGACAGCTCCCTGTTATTGACTTGCTGATGGTACGCATTATCAGGAGAAAAGGCAGCAATTGACAAGTAGACGTAAATGTGAAGTTCCATTAGACACAAGACAGCACCGCACAGATAATTGGTGATGAAAAGGGTTTATCTGCTGACTATGAGGGCAAGTGCATTACGCTTCAAATACCCTGCTTACTGCCTCCTCTTAAAGTGGTCCTCTTAAGTATAATTACACAGTGAACTACTTGATTGCAGCTGTGATTTGTGTTTTTTTATTTGTATGCCAGTTTAAAATTTCATGTGTAAATAAGTAACCATTATCTCAGTTACTATGATTTTCATTTCCTTCTCAAATATTGAAGATGATTTGTAGGATATAATTATTTTTCCACGAAGACGTGAAAATCTTAGCATGGAGCGAGCAGGAGAGAGACCCTGCTGGATAAAATATATGCATCCTCTGTGGATTTTTCCTGGCACAAACACTTCAAATCCAATAAAACACAATAGTGATATAAATGAGCAGCTTGCGCGGACTGCCTCACTCTCCAGGCCTGTTAATTCAAAGGCTGAAAAGCCTAACAAGGTTTTGAGGACAACACTGCAAACTCACCTGAGGGGGGGAGTGTGGGTGCGTTTGGCAAGAGTCTGAGGCATCTAGGCCACCAAGCAGTAGGATCTCATTTTCTTTCGGCTGGTGAACAGTCAGTAATTCAACAAGCTTTGGCAGGTCTGGAGACACTGATGCCAATTTCTGCAGGAGACATGCCAAGCACAGAGACACAATGCATAATGATAAAAAAAAGCTTCTTTTTTTCGGGCAACCTCAAAACTGAACATGTGTTCTCTGTTGTTCCAATTCAGAGACACATAATTATGAAAATCCTTCCTGAGAGAAAGCTTGAGCCACACCGACTTCTTTTTAACTGTGAATCACTGCTACCGCTGACAGCTACATCCACTCTTTATCCAAACAAAATCACCCCTCTAATTTTGGTTAATGATTTGAATCCATGAAAGCTGAGCTGATGTGTATACATGCATAACAATGAAGAGTGTTCCTTGGAGAAGAGTGGGTGTAATAGAGACAGAGCTGACAAAGTTAGAAAAGAATGAGGGTGACGAAGGGGTATAAATACCTTCATGCTTCTTTCATCTCGGTGGTCTGTTTTCTGAGGGTCAAGGTTGACAAAACAGATCTGGAGAAGACAAGAAAGAAAGATGAAAAATTAGTTTTGGAAAAATGTATTTTGAGATATTATCATATTGGCTGAGCAGGAGTGGAGAAAAAGTGTCCCAGAAGGTAAATGTGCTGCAAAAGCGCAAATGCTGCACTGCCTTTTCCCTTTCTTTGTCACTTTGACAGAAGTGTAGCACCCCTCTTACTGACTCACCATTCACAACTACATCAGCTGTCTGCTTTGTGTGAAGAACCACTGTAAGACAGTGTCTCACTATGACTTCCTTGTCTTCTGGGGTGTGCTGGCAGTGGGTGTAAATCAACAATGACTTTCTATCCATCCCTGCCATTCATTTTTTTATTTATTTTTTTCCTTTCCTCTTCCTCTGTTGCTGTTTCTTCTCTCAGCCTCTCTCACACTCTCTGCCTCTTCTTCTTCCCATCCCACCCACATTCGCCACTGGCTGCAGGTTTAATGGACTGTGATGGAGTCTACATGTCAGTGCAGGGAGTCTGGGACAGTCCGTTGGCTGCTGTTTGATTTGACAGCACACCGCCTCGGATCTGAGGTGGTGAGGCTGAATTAGTCCTGTGTGGCTAAACAAATACAACACAAGGAGCATTTAGAGGATTGGGGTTTTACAGTCCCCTCCTAAACACCCATTTTCTGACTGAGGAGCACTAAGACCTGCTTTGGGAGAAATGATGTATTTCCATCTCAGCCACAAAGCATATATTTTTATACAAACACTAAAATCCTGCCAGACTTGTCATCACTAACTAAACTCCTTGTAACGTGAGTCACTGAGGTAGTCGCGATTTTTGCAATTCAAAACACGCACAGGTGGGATCCTGCTGGCTTCTTTTTTTTACCTTCACACACTCTTCCTGTTGCTATCTCCCTCTCCTCCTTAGACCCACCGAAGATATAGACGTATCATTTCAAATAATCACATGTTGACACAAGCCAGTCATTAGTTTTGTGGGAAGAAGCCAACAACAAGATCTATTTATGTACTTTTTTTCATTTTTTACAGTCATGTCATGTTCTCTGGTTGAGTCCTTTAGAAATAAATAGACCAATGCAATGATAAGTCTATTTCTATTTTAAAATACGTCAATAATTTTATTCCACTTTTCATAGTTTCCTTCCACTTCGTAAACAGTCAATGAGCTGAAATGTCTTTCAGCTGAAGCAATAATGCAGCACATTTACAACAGGTCAATTTCCCTCCTCATATCCAGTCTGGTATCCTCTCATCAAACATATTTTCCAAACTATTACATCGAAATGTGAAGAAAATTACCACCTGAAATTGGAGTCAGCCAGGTATAAAAATAAGAAACCCTGACACCGGTAACAGCTGATGACAGAATATTTAAAAGGATTTCCGTGCTCATTCTGGTTAAACCGAGTCTGCGCACGCTTGTGCGTGTGTGTGTGTGAGAAAGAGAGAGTTCAGTAACCACACGTGTAACTGGATACAATAAAAATGGGCTTTTGTTACCTTTCCCTCAAAATAACAACTATTTACACCCAGCTCGCTCATAAGCCTCCCTCTGTTGTTCATGATAATGAAGTGAAGGTGATGAGCGCCTATTTGTCAGAAAAGCGGTAAAATGTCAACCACATACACACAGAAAGATGAGTTTATTCTGTGCCATTTGGTGAAAAGAAAGACAACAGCATGACTGTGCCACTCAACAAGCTCCTGTTTGATACAAAGAAGCTGACCTTTAAAATTTGTTTTGGAAATTCCACTGAGTGTAAAAGTGTGAGTTAATATGAGTTAATTATTTGACTTTTATTTCCAAAAAAATTATAGCTGGGTATCTGTTCTAATTTAATGTTATACAAATATTAAATTTCCTATCTATTTCACATCATGTCGATAAAAGATTTTCTGCCCTCGCTAAGAATTCAACTTTTACTAATATTGGAAATCATCCCAGAGAATCAGCGACAGTACCACCCCCTGCCTGATAACACATCGCCTACAGATAGAGCACATTTGAGAAAACGCGAGGCAAGTGATCCATAATTTTGACTTTGAGAAGGGTTCAAGCAGTTTAACCCCATCAGACGGCAAAAGCCTTGAGGCATTTGTTCTAAATTTGGGATGCAGAGAAGCATTGAGTCATATCGCTGTGTCATTGTGTGATACGAGCCCAGGGACATGCTCTGATTCCATCAGTTTTTCACAGACATACCAGACCACACACGCTTACGTCATACTCTCTCTGAAGGACTGACCATGTATACAGCAACTGAGGAATACAGAGAGGAGAAGTACAGATACACAGAGGCTGAGTTATATTTGCTTTTAAGTGAGGATGCATCGATAGAGTCCTAAACTTGAGAAGTGCTCTTGATCAGAGCGATAGAAAATCCAGACTGTTAAGACATCTGGATACGTCAGCATCGAACCCAAACCCTAGCCTGAACTTTGAATTTTTCTTAAGTGATCAATTTCTTCGTTGTGTAAACTTAAATTTAAATCAAACTATCATACAAGTTCAAGGAAAGAAAAGATTAAAATTGTCAAAATTAAGCACAACTCATTATCAAGGCCAAACTCAGAATCATGCAATACTGCAGACAAACATTAACACTGGCAGAGCTAGCACCTCCAACCATTGGCCCTCAATGCAGGTTTGTATCCATGTACATGTGCTGGTTACACACTGCTCTGATCAACATGCCAGTTTAACTGGACATAGCAAGTGCTGCCAAACCATGCTGCAACACGTCATCAGCCATATGTACTTGTTTTTATTAAACAAACACCATAAACTAAAGGAGCTCCGGCCCGAGACTGGCCTAGAATAGTGAAAATAATCATAATTTGGTTCACTGAACAGTAATTGTGGTGCTGACTGATGAGGATAAATATGTTTAATCATACGCCAAGAGTCGTCAATTTTACATTGATGCTTCTTTTCCGTTTTTTTTGTTTTTGTTTTATCAGATTGACTTTTTCCACCACTTCATTTT
This sequence comes from Xyrichtys novacula, assembly GCA_962446985.1. NCBI lineage: Eukaryota > Metazoa > Chordata > Actinopteri > Labriformes > Labridae > Xyrichtys > Xyrichtys novacula. The sequence continues at coordinate 16,745,816 of OY660873.1, read as the reverse complement.
GAATGCCTGTAACTGCACTGGCTTTGCTAATGTGTGAGATTGATTGAATATCAACACATCAGCACATCAACAGACTTTATTTTCTTATTTTTTTTCCATGCTGATGGTGAGTGACACATTTGACTGCCAACAGAAAGCAGGATGAGAGTTTTTATTTAATAAAAACACTACTTCAAGGTCATGTTCAACCAAGAGAAGATTTCCCAGCAAGGAAAACACCCGCAAAACTGAAACTAAGCTAACGTTCCTCTCAGGAACCCAATGATGTGATCCAGTGAGGCACTGACACAATAAAAACCAATAACATCTCACTGTGATTTAATGCAGCAGTATAATATCACACTTTTACTTTAAAAATAGCCTATAGTAGAATATTACATTAGCATACGTCCATCATTCTGAACTGTCTGAATAAACAGCTGTTTTTATTCTTTGTAGGATGGCATATCTGGGTTGCGTCAGGATCCTGGCTGCAGCACAAGTCTGGGTGTCTCAACGCATCTTCTCGCTTCATAGGTGCTAAATCTACAGCTGGGTGCTTTGGCCCGGCTAACCAAAGTGAAGCTCGATGTGATTCTGACCACCTGTGCAGATGGACTGGATGGTAATAAGCTTTTACAGCAAGAAAATAAGGAGGCAGGGGAGGGGAGCTGTGATGAAATAGAGCGTGATTTAGTTCCACCTTCAGGAAAATGTCAATGACTGCATCTTTGTGTCTGCAGGCATGAAGTGTATCTGGACTTAACTCCGTACCTAAGCACTTTTTGTTCCTTTTACCATAAAATAAAGAGGTCCAGTGCAGCACCTTTGTCCTCCTCATGTTATTCTGATTTGGTTTGACCTTGAAGAGAAGCTTCTGCTTACTGACCTTCGGAAATATGAGTAGGATGGCTTAACAATTCCAACGCAAGGTCAACGTAGTTTCTTTTTCTAGCCATACACCAGCTTTACAACAGTAAACCACACAACAACAACAACAACAATACTGACTTTTGATTTCCTTTAGAGCTGGATGTGTTTTTAACCATATAATCATTGTATTTCATGATTCCCTTTTGTGTTCATCTGCTAAGGGACAGAGGAAAAAAGTTACGACACTTTCAGGGCCCATGGCTGACAGGATCAGTAGCCACGTTTACATAAATTTCTTGATCGAAATAAAAATTTAAGGGATCGGATAATCTGACTCCACTGTTTGTATGGGTGCAAAATCAAATAACCCAACCATGACGTGCGTTTACATGCACCAAGTTTTATTCAGATTAGAAGCATTTGTACATGCACAGAGTTGTCTGATTTCGCTAAAACAATCGCAGAAGAAGAATTTTATTCATGCCTGTACTGTCAACAAACCAACAAACGCGGTAGTGGCTGACTTCATCCAATTCAGGAGTTTTCCCCCTGTTCTGTCAAAGGTTGCACTGTGCGTGCAGATGTGACGTCATTACGCTGTATGTATGTTTTGTTATGTTACCGGAAGAGCAGACACGACGGCACCTGCGGTTGTGTTTTATGCCAGAGTGTTAATAATGAAACCTCCTGTACTGGCCTCAATAAATAAGCCAAAGGCCAAAGAGTGAAGATCGAGTCAGGTAAGAAAGTTACGGTCGGAATAAGTGTTTACATGGACGTGTTTCGGAATAACGATCGTCATAAACCACCCCTCTCGATTGGAATACAATTTCTTTCTGATTGAGCCAAATTGGATCAGAATCTTCTGATCGACAAGTTTTACATGATGCATTTTTATTCAGATCGAGCATTTGTTCTGATTACTTGTGCCCATGTAAAGTCAGCTAGTGTTAAAACATTAGGGAGTCAAATAATGAGACCCAATGCGATATTCTTCCTGTCAGTGCCCCCACCTGAGAGGGTCGATCCACAGACTCATCAGCCACAACCACTCACTGGATGTTTGCTTTATGTTTGCTTATTGTGCAAGACTGCAACAATGCATAAACAAGAGTTTGACTGCCCCAACTTATTTAACCATAAAATCCCATTTAGTCTGAGACATTCAGAACTATCAGGCAAGCAGATTTCTTTCTTTCCGCTAAAATAGTGCTGCACACGCACACACACCTGCTAATAGAGCGTGTGCAGAGAGGTGGTCAATACAGCAAACCATTACAAACATTTTCTTCCTTTGTCCATCAAAGCATCCTCCCTCCTCAGCAGCACCCCATCTCTGCCCACTCCTCTGATCCTCCCACACACAGCTGCTGCTCTTCATCCTTCTGTCTCTCTTCATTTTTTTTAACTGTGGAGCTTTTTTGCTCTTTTCATGTTTTCTTCAAGAAATATCATGTTTCTACTGTTTTTTTTAAATAAATGAAACAATAAAATATGGCCTCTCAAAGATTTGGAAAAAAAAATTGAAGTCAAATGAAAATCCTTTTAACCCCTTGTGTAAAATTTGACACATGCCGCCACTTAGTCATTGATTCCACAGTTTTTGACCTGCTTCAAAGAAGTGACCTGCTCAATAATGTTTACAATCCCTTTAAAGTTTCATTTCATTAAAGTGCAGTTTGAGGGATACATGTGAAGTCTGTATGACTTTACCATTTAATGGTTTTTAACAAGTTCAAAAGCTACACAGTGCTGGTGTGGACACCAGGCAGGCACAACTTTGGTTTATGTTCATACACATGCTAGAAAAAATGAAAAAATAGCAAAACATTATCGGAGATGTAAGTGAGGAAAAGGGGGATAGGAGAAAATCATATCATGCTAGGGCTGGGTAATAAACCGAAAATTTACTGAACTATGACAATAACCGACGTCATTTTGCCCATGTCAATATATTCGTGTAAAAAAAAAATTATAATAAAAGTTGGTTTTGGATGTGTGTAGGTAGGCTATGGTCTCATTTCCCTTTAAGACGCTGTCCTGCGTCAGGAACGTGACTCCACCCCATCTAGTCCATAACAAAGAGTGAAAGACAGGTGAGGAGAAGGAGGATGGTGCAAAAGTTGTAGCGGCTGGAGCAGCGGCTGAAGTAGACGAAGTTAATGTGAGCAGCTTGTGGAGTAGTTATCGTCCATTTATTGTTATCAAGGTGAACTACTCAATATATCGTGATATTGATTTGAGGCCATATCGCCCATCCCTATGTCATGCCCTGTATTTTAGTCGATTATAAGTCCACATGCCTCACATTTTTTATAAAATACAAGTTTTGCATTTTTTACTGTTGGTAGAAACAGAATGAATGCAGTCCTATAAGTTGCTTTATCAAAGTTCAAACACACACACACATGCACTTGCACTCACATAGATATAATCAGGGCTTGACTGAGAGTTGCTGAGTTTCGTGCCCCAGGCAACAACATTAAGAAGATGAGTGTCCTGATTTTTCTCAGAAGATGATAATATGAATATTTGATGGAAAACGTTTAAAACTGGAATCACTTATAGAGGGTCTTCTTTTGGAATGTGTTAATTTTCACGTTAGTTGAAATGACATATATTTACCAAAGGCGATTTAATTAATCCAAGACAATTAAGTCAAACACAAACCTGTTTTCAGTGAGAGCAAGAGAAAAAAAGACTCTCACACCAACCATGAAGAAAATCACAAACAGCAGCTTCTGCCGCTTTGAAATTCATAAATCGTAATGTGTTGTTTTCACACTTGGTGAAGTGCTGAGATGTGTTTTTATCACTGTGGTTTTAATGCCAAGTGTTATCATCTGAACATTTTCTTGTTTGAATCTTCAGAAGAATCTGCATATGAAATATGATGTGCTGTTAAACAAGAAACCTCACACTAAATTGACTCTGATGAGCCACCACATTATGTACACATGTGGGGGTCAGGGTTCAGGGGAGGGTAATGTGCCTGTGAAACCCCAACATCTGAAAAATCACAACTTTAAGAACTAAACTCAAAAAAATACAGCCATCACCATCAGAGTTTACAGACGTCGAACAACACAAACCAAAGTAGAAATACAGAAAGACTGATCCTCCATCTCTGTTAGCTGTACACTGGTTATTCAGTGCATGTGGTCAGTAACAGTGTTCATGTTTCCATGGCATCTTTACGGAAGATTAACTAGAGCTGCCAAATCTATAATTTTGGCAAACATAACATTGGCTAACCTGCCATGCGTAAAAGCAGGCAGCAGTCTTACGGCCAAGGGCTTTTAGGGACAGTATCTGGCAGCTCATAAGTGGGGATTTCATTGGTTATAAGCCTGTTTGGTAAACATGTTTGTTGCACCTGGATGCTGTAACCATTCACATGTCCCTTCCTACATACTAATGCATGTCTTCTCCATATCGTATGATTTTATCAACACCATATCCAAGTATGAGCTAAAAAAATAAGATTTGACAAGTTTAACTAAATACTGAAAAAAATGTTTCATAACACTTCATATAAGCCGTATCACTATGCCAAGTTCAGATATAACTTTTTTTTGTAAGATTTTACAGACCAAATATAAGATCTTATAGATTGAAATGAATAGATGTGGCTACCAATGCAACATGCACATGTTTATTACTGCTATGTTATTATCTGAACATGTTTTTGGCCAAAGGTAATACTTCGAACCCTCTGCGCTGGGCAGGGAGCTGTTGTACATGGTAGTTTGAGGAGCAGCAGGATATTTTGGTTCCTTTGTTTGTAACAAGCTTCCTTCAGTCTTACCTCTTCAAAATAAAACAAGAAATAAGGCCCATCTTGTATAATCAGACAGTTTATGCAACCAAAAAAAATACATGAATTTAAAACATACCACATAGTTGATAGGGTGAGCAGTAAACTTTTGTGGCAGATCTTGAAAAAGATGAATTAAGCTCAGTCTGGGCTATCGCTGGTTTTTAGTAAAAACGTCAACAGTCATTACCAAACAGCCAACTACAGTTTCTCAGCATTTTAAAGGGGCGGTCTTAAATGACAGGCAAAAAGCAGAATGTTAACATTTTTTATATAAAGCGGGTCTGTCCTCTGCTGTACATCACAGCTCTTTCTACAACTGACTGCATTTTTACTCTGCTCTCTCCGGCTGTAAAAAGGGGGATAGCTCAGGACACGACACACTCCCACAGTGTGAAGTTTTTGAATCCAGTGATGAATGGCTCACTCTCCTCCAGGGTCTGCTGGTTTAAAGCAGAATGAACTGTGGGTTTCAGCATTTGAAATTTCAGCAACTTCCTAAAGTTTAACTCAAAGCTGTGGCTTTTGCTCTTTCTCATTCCCGACAACTTTTTTATCAAGAAACTTTTTTTCGTCATGTCAAATGTCAAAGCATATGCTTGGAGAAGAAAAGGAAATGCATCGTGTAGATCAGATGCAAAATAACCACTTGTGCAAAACTTGTTCCTTCTTCTTCAACACATTCACACTGTCAGATCTCTGAGGGATGTGATGGAATGAGTGTGACTATCACAGCAACATGACTTTTAGTGCAGCTTCAGTGAGTGAGCGATCAAAGGTGACATTATGATGCAGCCAGAGGTGCTCAATAGTGCCAGACTCCATCCAAAGCTTAGTCTTTTATGTAGCTCACAAATTTTGTCCAAAGTTTTTCGTGCCCAAAATTTCAGACCACTTGTCAACAGCTCTGACTTTTTCAACTCTCAATTTAACATTTCTTTAAAAAACTGAACATAAAAGACAGAAATCTGAATATTGAGGCTTACCCTAAACAAGTCTACTAACAGTTCACTTTAAGTGAAATCAGCATATACTGTTTGGCACTTTTTTTCTTTTTTTAGTTGTATTGGATCTAAGTCAAGTGGTGTCTTTAAAGGGATATTCTGGCGTAAAATTAATTTAAGGTCAAACACATCGTAACACTGAGTTAGACACCCCATCGAGAGATGAATGTTGCCGACCGCTTGCTTCTCTAGTTATATCAACTTTTGTAACGAGCGCAGATAGCAATACACAGAGACATGCGCTCAACCAAAACGCCACTCTATAGCTACAAATAATGCTCAGAACAGCACCTAACTTCATCAACAGTTCATATAGGGTCCTAGCCATAGCACTAGCCACCAAACATCTTTTTAGCTTTGCCTGATTTCTTTAGCAAAGAGACTAAACACAACTCACCATCTCTCTTCCAGAAGCCGCTTGTTTGTAGCGAGACCTCGGACGAGTCCATTACAGACTGCAGTGGGGTGACGCAGCTCAAGGAAGAACATTTATGATCATTTCTTCATGGAAATGCAGTCAGACAAAGACACTAAGGCAGGAGAACTACCGCGTCTGCAGTGCAAAATGATTAATATGGTGATTATTACTTTAAGGAAATGATAAAGTAATGATCATAAATGTTCTTCCTTGAGTTGTGTTAACCTGCAGCAGTCGATGGACTCGCCTGGAGGTCTCCGTATAAACAAGCGGCATCTGGAAGAGAGTAGGTGAGTTGTGTTTAGTCTCTTTGCTAAACAAATCAGGCAAAGTTAAAAAGATATTTGATGGCTAGGACCCTATATGTACTGTTGATGAAGTTAGGTGCTGTTCTGAGCATTATTTGTGGCTATAGAGTGGCTTTTTGGTAGAGTGCGTGGCTCTCTGTTTTGCTATCTGCGGATTGTTACTAAAGTTGGTATAACTAGAGAAGCAAGCAGTCTGCAACATTCATCTCTTGACGGGTTGTCTTACTCGGTGTTACGGTGTGTTTGATCCTAACTTAATTTTAAGCCGGAATATCCCTTTAAGTTTGACTTTTTCTTTTTAACGTTTCTTGGAAATCTTCCAGGAACTTCTCACTGTGTTCAGATCAGCATTAGTTGTCTGTAAGCCTCTTTTCTCTTAATTATTTCCACTTTCCCAACACTGTCTTCTTCCTACCCTCTTGTACAGTTCAAGTCAGGACAAAAGACTATTTCTAACCGAAGCATCATTGATCTAAAGCTACCGTTCGATTGATTGGTCACAGAAAGCCGTGGAAGAGCCAAGTGGAGAACTGAGAGTCAGATGAGCAATCAGTCTTATTGGAAGAACGAAGAACGTTGCTGTGAGGGGATGGGATGCATCTGTTTGCACTCACATTTAAGTCCTCTCTGATTCATGGAAAGCAGACACAAAGTGAAGAAAACAAACAGCCACTGTCAAATGTAAACAGAACAGAAAAGATGAAGTTGCTCTGTTTTTCTATTCACAAGAGCACAATGAAGATAAAACTGTTTGCAAAACCCCAGATTCAGGTAGGAGCTTGAGGAAAAAAGGGGGTCTTGTTGTTCAGAGACAAGAAAGGAACAGCTCCTTTTGGCGGCTCTGTCACGAATAGAATTTACGTTGATAATGTGAATCTAAATAATGCCAAATGCAGAAACCTAAAATTATATCATCAGGTCACATCGAGCTGAATTAACAGGCCATTTGACCTGCAGAGTCCATGATATGCCAGAAGATATTTTAAAGAAATACTTAAATATCTCTGATTTACCAGCTACAAATGAGTTTCAATCCCATGTGCATTTTGTCCTACAGAACACAGCTGGTGTCTGGGGGTTTTGGGAACATTTAATTCTGCACGCGTCTGCTCTCACTTGCAAAGTGTGACATGACTGTGTGAGAATGCTGCTCCTTACTTAATTACCGCTATTCCTGTTACCTTGGCAATGATTACCGAACACGCGGGGCATGTTACAGGAAGAGAAACGGGGGAAAAAATATTCAGATTACTTAGTGGTGTTGCATTTAAGATAGGCCAGCCAAAACCAGTAATAAAAATGTATTTATTTATTTATTTTAAAATCTATTTTGTAAGCACAAACTGTTGAATTTTTTTTCTACACCTTTCGAATGTGGCTCAAAACGCATCCTTGGATTATTACATAGTGTTAATGTGCTCCATGAGACACATCAACTGTGTATTAAAACAATCCTAAAAATCTAACTGTCTCCACAAACCAAACGCAAGTTAAATCATTCGCGTGAATGAACTACATGTTAAGTCAATATGAAGACGTGATTAGACGCTCCTACTACTCTGACAGCGCGGATGGTGCATATTAGCATTTCAGCCCAATGACACCATGGATGAGGGGATTCTGATTTTAGAAGTCTAGGATTTCCTTCTCCGGAAGGACACAATCTACTGTTTATATGGTTAGCTTATGTGGCTAAAAACAACTTGTTTTTACGCGACTGCACGTGAATCTGTGGGTTCTTGTGAGTTCTTGCAATTCTTGCTGTCCGTAATCCGCCACGAAATTCGCCTCACAAACAGATCCGGTAGGAATTGGTGGACGGCGAAAAACGCAGCCATTCCAGATCTGAGCCATTCCGGATGCGGTGGAAATCCTGGGTTATTCCCTCAATACTGGCACCCAACAACAAAGCAATTATAAGACTCCTGTGTCTTCTACCCCGTGGTGGTTATTTGTTTCATTTCCCTCATTTTGTTTTGTTTTGTTTGTGATGTGAAATTGTGACTTCAGCCCTCCAAGAGCCACAAGGCCAACACGACTCGTAGTAACATCACTAACATGGCTTAAGTTGATAGAGAAACAGATTATCACGACTTACCTTTCCCTGGTAAGATCCACTTAAAGAAGAGACTAATCTGTGTGACTGACCTCCCTGTCCTTGAAACGACAGGTAGACCTCTGTGTTATGAGGTCATGTTTGGCTCATGGCTCAGAGAAAGTGCTGTTTGAATCTACGGTAGATAAAGATATCTTTGCAGCAGATTTTAGAGCAATTTTAAATCTGCTGAAAGAAATCAACCCCTGTGGTTAAAACTCAATTGATACACTTAAAGAATGTAACAGCTCTTTTCCTTCCCGACATCATTTCAGAACTACTGACACATGTTAATCCCAAATGCTATTCATGCTTAATTTGCAATTTCAGCTGGAGGAGTGATCAAAGGTGACCTGTCAGACAGAGAGGATTAAGCATGTGCATCCTCTTTAGTTAAAAGCCTTCAGCCCTATCTAAATGATCTAAAACACACTGTCTGAAGTGAATTAGCTCATGTCCAGCTTCTTTTTGGTATAAGCAGTACAGAATCCAGATGCTGAGTAAGGTGCAAGTTGTAAAGAGGTAGGATTAAGTCTCTCAATTATTGATAGGTTGATGGATGTATTTTGGGCGTTACATAAATCAGACCAATCACTGTGTCTGCTCTCGTCCTCAAGAGTCAGGTGTGCCTGTGGGCGTATTGGTATTTGCACAATGAATTTCTGCCTTTTGCTCCACTTCTTCTTCATTGTCTCTAAAACAACTCCTCTGTACAGGAGGAATGAAAGCCAGTTTACCAAATTGTCGCATGCATACATTTGCGGATATAGTACAGCTGAGGTAACCTCATTAATTTTTTAAGATTTCAGTCAGTATAATAGGGATCGAGCATTAACTGATGGGCTTTACATCAAAGAAAGGCAGGCTTTTGATCTTCACTTAGTTGAATTTGCTGCTGCACTTAATGGTTGTTTTATGTAATGCGAATGCAATGGATTTTCTTTAGTTTGTCTTAATATCTGTGGGCTGATTGGTCAGTGTGCATGTTTCTGCATGTGTTTGAGGATGCCCATGATGGAAAGCTTGGTGACCATCACGGTCTTGAGTATTTATTCTGTGCAGGGTTTAAGTGAAGCAGTTTTGTGAGGTGATAAAAATGACAGTATTCTGAGTCTAGTATCCTTAAACTGGCCTTGTACTGTACCGTGGCGTACGGAGACAAGGGTAAAAAAACAGTGTCTCTGATCCTTCTGTTCTAAAAATCACTAATAAACACATTAAACACAGCTGTTACACTGTTAGACACAAAATCTGAGTGAAAGTTTGCCTCATTTTGTAAAACTAAATTGTTATACTGTCATAATAAGTACCCACTGAGCAATAGACGGCTATTAGACATGTAGTTTTTTTTTTTAGACCTAATTTCAATCGTCTAGATTCTGTATATTTTTAGACTGAATCAAGACGTTGCACTTTAACCCATTATTTGATAACTATTTATTTCAAAAAGCAACTGTGAGTTGCATAACTGATCTCCAAGTACTTAATCAAAATAATTATGACAGCCATTAAGCAATATACAGTGTAGTATAGATATAGCCCAGATTTAGACTTGATCTTAAACTTAGTCTAAATTTAGACGCCTAAAAAAACTTTCATTTTCAGACCTGAGGTAGCCTGATTTTAGACCAGTCACTACATTTAGACGTCTATTAGCCCACTTTTAGATCAAAAATGCTCAATGGGAAGATATCTGCTTCTTGGGAATCTACAAAAGTGAATCCATACAGCATGTGTAAATGGCTCTTTACTTTCAGTGGATCACCAGTGTATAGCATGCATAAAAGTCAAGCAAATGTTTTCCTTTTAATCATATAGAGCTGAAGTAATGGTTTGCATTTCAGAGGTGATGAGCACACTTTGAGTTCTTTTTTTTTTGTTCTCTAGTAAGTTAATGAGGTGATAAAATCAACATAAAACTAATGTCCTCTGACACATTTCCCTACGAAAGTTAATGGAGCTTTTAAAATCCTCGTAACAGAATAAAATTCATTAATTCATCTCCATAAAGAAAATCTGTTAGATAAATTAAGGCACCAAAGTGGTATAAGAAATTACACTTCATTTACAGACACATACATGCACATTGGAGTTTTATGTCTCTCTTTTCGCGAGTAAAACAAAATATAATCTAGGGCATAAAAAGCAGCACAGATTTGTTTTTCGCTATTGAATCTATGAATCTTAATTTCCCTTCAATTAAACCCACAAACATGGAACATAAAGGTAAACTTTTGTTGTTCTGTTTCTGCGACAGGACTGTAACTTTCCTCAAAAAAAAAAGGACGAAGGTAAATGTAACTTTCTTTTTAGATTTAAGAGAATCTCGGCATGAAATAAAACTTTCGTGTTTGGATTCTGAGTGTTTGGGTTAAAATGTTGTTCAGGCTCTTGTGCCGCTGAGTTCTAAATATGCTAAACTCTCACTTTAAAAGGTGTTTTAATAATCAAGTTCTTTGTATTACTATCAATATACAGTCTATATAACTGCATGACTACACCAGATGAAAAAAAACATCAAACCTTTAGAACAAAAATTGCTTACAACAACGCTTTAAGTGAGCACCCAGACGTGCTGCGAAAACACTTTTTCCATCGTCTCCATGCCCACAAGCACCACAGTGGGAGCAGACTGAAGAAAGTGATGTTGAGCTTATTTCTGCCTCAAAATTCAAACGGTTAACTCTCTGTTATTTCAGGCCACAAAACTGTTTTCTACAGAAGCCTCTCTGTCCTTGCAGTGTTTCGTTTCTCACAGTGGGCTACTCACCATTGTACAGCTGCCCTCTGCATCATCGTCCAGCAGACCAAGCCTGCACAGAGCTTTTTCGTTCCTCAGCCAGTACTCGGACGAGTCCAGCACACTATTGCTGCACAGCACCTGCAGCACACAGATAAACCCGCTCAGGTACAGCAGCATCAAAATCACACAACACAGAGACACAAGACTACACACACCACCTCCCACCGACTGAGTCACACATTCACTTTCATCCCTCCTGCCTCTGTGGTTACCCCTTTGGTCGCTGGGATAAATTGACCTTTCTCCAGAACCTTTATTGCAGGATAAGTGTCGACAACACAGGATCAATAATCTGTCAGCTGAGGAGACGCTGCACACTCTACATATGACAGTCATTGTCTCCCCCTGGAAGGACGTTTTAAGGACAGTTACCAACCTGTCTATGACCAACTAGCTGATAAACTAAATTATCATTAACTATTGACTTTGCTATTTAAATGACTGTCAAATTATGTGGATGAAAAAAGAACTAAAGATTTTTATTGCAGCTATAACAACACTAAAGTTTGCCTTAATAGCATACGTAAACTGACACTTTATTGATTTAGTCAAAAATAGGGTTGCAAATTCTGGAAATTTTCAAAGTTGAAAACTTTCCATGGGAATAAATGGGAATTAACAGGAATAAATCTGAAATTAACAAAACTGAAGGTTGGCCCTCAACAGGGAACTTAGATATAGTTGGGGAAAATACATTGTAGCATAATTTTGGCTAAAACAACTAGATTTAATGCATGTGCATTCCTCCATCACATGCACAGATGATGTCTTGAACCCTGGAGGCCACACTTTTGAGCCCAAAGCACAAGACATTTGAGCTCACAGACTATATAAATAAATATATTTGATCTTTAATAATTAATATTAATATTAATATTTAACTTGCAAAAAATTTAATACAGATAGGTGCTGAATGTAAGCTATTTTTCATTTCATTGACCATTTAAGGAGCCAGCTTGTTATGGTGGTGGTATTTACCTCAAATGTGATGCTGTTTCTTCTGACTCCTGCAAAATGGTTTTCTGTAACCATATGATAATTTATACATCAATGGTCAAATATTTTGAAGACTATCCCAGTTGTTTAGCCAACTGTATTTCTGTTCATGCCATTGCATTAGTGTTTTTACAAGTTTTTTGTTATTTTATTCTACAGATAAATGCCACATTCGCCATCTGATGTGTGGAAGCATTTCACACAAGCTAATGTTAAAGGAAAATTATTTACATTTATGTTTAGATATGATACAGTTTGTTCAAATTACCCCCAATTTCCAGTTAATTACCATAAATTCCCAATAATTCCCATGGAAAGTTTCCAATTAGGAATATTTCCAAAATTCCCCAGCTTAACTTCCCATGGAAAATTTCTGGAAATTTACCGAAAATTTTACGCCCCTTTGCAACCCTAGTGAAGAGGCAAAAAAAATGTTTCCAGTTTTTCATGACCAAAGTAGGACGGATAAATAATCAAAACAGCATGCTTTTATAAAATTATTTTCCTCTGCCATTTCTGTGACATCAGACGGATATTGTATGTGTTCTCACTGTGTATTTTTAGCAACAAATCATGCCACCTTCATGCCTGCCCCCCCAGGAAAAGGCCATCTGTGCAAGGCCTTCAGCCAGGTAAAGGTGACGTAGACTCAGCTGATCCAAGCAAAGGTTGTAGGCACGGGTCAGCAGAGCACAGAGCCCATAAATAACAAAGACATCGCCTTATAACACATGGTAGAGGGAGTCAGTAAAGAAGAGGAGTGGTAGGCTAATCGGAAGCAAACACCACAGTGTCCAATCACACAAACACACAAACATCATACAAGATGCACAAATAAACCAACACACTTTCTGAAAGGAAATTCAATCTAAGTTCCAGCTCAGCCCACTGATCTGTACGATTTCCCTGCCTGTCTCTCATGTGCTGGGAGATGATAAATCTACTGGGCTGACCCAAGGGCCTGGCTTTTTCTCTTATTAAACCACTCCTTGGTGTCACAGGCACCCCTGGAGGAGGAAATGAAAATCACTGCACTGCACTACTGAAATCACACAAACAGATAACAGAGAGAGACAGATATGATGGACAGGTGCAGTGGATGAGAGAAAAAGTTTTGAAGAAGAGATGGCTGACAAGAGGTCATTCAGCAAACACACAGAGGGACACACAGGTGGACAGATGTACTCTCCAGGTGATTGTTTTTTATTTACCTTTTTGCAGGCGCTAATGGACGAGGCCACTGTGCTCTCTGTGTTGCCTCCTTCCACCTCCACGGACTCTGAGCCTTCAAACATGGCAGACGACTGGAAGTTACTGCAGGGCAAAAGGACACGGAGTTGACTGTCAGAGCAAGTTCTTGTCTAGTGCAAAACACATCATGTATAAAAAAAAACAAGGACTCCGGCTTCACTTTGGATGTCTTATCTCTGCTCTGACTTGAAAAGCCCATTGCCTGTCACTTTGTTCAAACTACACAGCTGTTGCCCTCTGGATGAATTTAACAGACTGCTTTTGTCAGATGGCATAATCACTTTTGTACCCTGGGCTTGAGAGTCAGTTCCTTTTCCTGTCACACCAGGGTAGTGTGACAAGGACACAGCAGCTACAAAAATGTATGGATCTGTTTATGGCCAGGACATCTTCCGCATTCACTGGCGTGTGCAAAGAGTTCGTGGTAGGGCCCGACCGATTTATCGGCGAGCAAATTAAATCGGCCAATTTTAGCCCGTTTGAGACTAATCGGTAATCAGCCAAAACTCGCTGATTGTTGCAGATATTTTCAGAAATAAAATGTGGAGAATACGATTCGGTTTCACTTCGGAAATGTTCTGCCATTTGAAAAGTTTCCCGACTTATCCTGTAGATGGCGCAGTGACCTCATGACAATCTTCATCCGCTACCTCACAGCACAGCAGAGTGACGGATCTGAAGCAGGCAGCTCAGGGACGCACGGAGGAGAGTGGTCCGCCTCAACGGTAAATAAACCAGTTTGTGAAATACACAATGGGCTCTATTTTCGTGCCTCGCCGGAGACGTGCCGCAAGGGCAGCGTCAATCAGATCCGCTGCCCTGACAAGGCGTTCCCAAGCACATTTTGGTATTTTGGTGAGCCGCGCAGCCCGGCGTAAGTATCCCCCCTCCCTAACTCAGCTCCTACCAGCAGCATAAGTCATAGACGGGGAGGAGATAGGGCGTGTAGTAGATTTAACACAGCCGAGACCTGTTTTCACCAATCACATAAGCTCCTCTCCTTGCCTTTAAATCCGCCACAGGCGAGGCGTATTACTATTTTCATGAAGTACACAGGTCAAAGAGACCAAGAGATGTCTTAAGACAGTAATGCCACGAGATGGCGACAGAGGGCAGCTCCTCAACAAGTGTCCTCCACACTCTCTCATATGAGCACAGATGGATTTGGTGTGTGTAATGTTGGACCCAGTGGTAAGACAAACACCCTTTTCCACAAATAAAGACACTCACATAAAGTTGCTCATATTCAAACCTCACGTGACAAAGGTGGGTTTAGCGCACAGATCACAACATAAACTCCAAAAATGGCATTAAAATCAGAGCCATCTGTGCGTAAATGACGCATCGCTCCGTGTCCTGGCTCTTTCTTTCATAGATGTTGGCATATAAAATAAATTTGGCTCACAAAACTGAATATTATAATATCCATATGTCGGCTTAAAGTAGCTAACGCATCTGATCACTGAAACAAATCATCTGTTCAGCCGCAGCAGCAGCAAGACGGACAGAGGACATGGAGACATGTCCAGGTCGAGCTGTGCGAGAAATAAGAGGAAGAAAGAAAAGGAGGGAGACACATTACATATCTTGTTAACTTCATCATGTGTGTTTATTTACTAGATATTTAATTTAATTTGATGCAGTTTCAGCTGTATTGATTCGGTCAGCTTGTGTGCCCAAACGCGTGCCAAACGCGTGCCAAACGCGCTCATCAGATCAGATATAGATCAGAATATATCGATATAGATCTAAATGTATGTGCTGACTCAGATTAATAGTTGATGATGATTGTTTATTGCACTGAAATCTGCCTGACACTGTGGAAACCTGCCGGTGAGGCATCAGTGACGTATGGTCTACCAAAATACTACTAGACCAGCTGCGTTCCGCCTTGCGCTGAAAGCTGACCAGGTTTGAATCGGCGAGCTTTCAGCGCACTTTACACGCCGTTGGCGAGCACGAAAATGTCACTGCGCCTGCTGATTCTGTCGACACCTCCCCCTGCCACGCCACCACGCCCAGCTTGGCGGATCTCGGCTCGCCTCCGTGTGGCTCAGTCCAAGAAAATACCAAATTGGCCTTACGCTGGGCTCCACCAGACGAAAATACAACTGCGTGGGGCTCGCCGCCCTCCGCCGCCTCACCGGCGCGCACGAAAATAGAGCCCAACAAGTCAACAAGATTCAGTTCAACCCACTTCACGATGTTCCCCGTTGTTGAAAATGCTTTTCTGGCCCGACTTTAATCAGTCAGTCTTCCTGACAGCGTGAAGAGCAGTAGCCTACAATATACTGTAGATATCTACAGTATATATATTTTTTATTACTTTATAAAACATGTAAAAAAATTGGCCGATTAATCGGTAATCAGATTTTTTTCCCCCCCTAATAATTGGTACCAACATCGGCCCCCAAAAATCCATATCTGTCGGGCCCTGGTTCTTGGTATTAGTCTTTTAATGTGAAGAACTTTTAATCACCTTGTAATTCATGCATCGTAAAAAAATAAAATTAAAAAAAAAAAAAAGCAGGGTCCTTCAAGGATTTTTGTGGGGTCTAAGCTGATGACACTTTTCCTGTCATGACCAGTTATTTCCGTCACGTTAAAGAGTTATAGCTCTCTGCGTAGACCCTTGAGAGTTTTTAGCTTGTTGTGACACAGACTGAGATTATAAGTAATGGCTTTATGACCTAGAAAAGACTGGATGCACCAAGATTAACAACTTCCATTGGGGATGTTCTTCATGGACTATGTCCATGTCACTGTCTGTGTCTGTACACCTGTTTCCCAGAGCTCCAGTGTTTCTCTTCATGTTGCTCCAGTTTTCTAGTGTTTTTGGTTTTCTTGGTTTTGGGGTATTTGTTGGGCTTCTAGGAAGAAAGTTTTTCATTATTTGCTTTTTAACTTTTGTTTGTGAAAATCTTTTCTTTTTTTCAATCTGCATTTGGGTTATTTCCCTTTGTTTGAATTTGAAACCATTTGCACTTTTTACCAGCAAATATGAGAAAACAATAATCTATGGACAAGATCAGTAAAGACATAATGTCTTTGTCCTTAAAGACCTTCATAAGAGTGGGTATCGTATATGTTTTTGTATTTATTGAGTTTCCAGGTGAAATGTATCAGTTCAAAGATAAAGATGGAGACGAGGGTGGTTTTTGTGGGCAAAAGAATATGTTATTTTAAAGGTTGAAAAAATGTAGGATAGTATGTATTGTGCCTCAAAGGAGCTTCTTGTCCAACAATGCCACTGTTGCTTGCCAATGACTGAGCAAGGAAGCCTTTTTGTTTCAGCATTTGACATCTACAAAACTAAATATTATGATTTCTACACAATGTACATCAAAATTTGGGCAGGAGGTAGAGCAGTTGTCCAATAACCAGAGGGTTGGCGGTTTGATTCCTCCCTATCCTGAGTCTGTCTGTTGTTTCCTTGGGCAAGACACTTAACCCATCTTGCCCCCCGTGTGTGTCCTCCACTGGTGTGTGATTGTGAGTGTTGTGTGGTGGTTTTTCGGAGAGGCTGTAGGCACAAACTGGCAGCCACATTTCCGTCAGTCTGCCCTACTACGGTAGTTTACCACCACCAGTGTGTGACTGTGTGAGCGAATGAATGATGTCTCCAATGCTTTGAGGGTCTCTGATGAAGAACTATATGAAATCTGATGCATTCTTGAATTTAGTGTTTCTTTTAGTATCACTAACTTCTATCTCGCAAATAGACCTACTGTGTGAAACTTTGCATCGTCAAGAATTCTTGACTACTCTTGTAAACCAGAGATGTGACTTTGGCAGAGGAGCAGAGATGCACTTCATGTGACCTTTGTTGTTTACACTAACCAAAGCTAATCTACAATCTGAAGCGATAGGAAAGTCGGTCAGACTTCACAGGCACAGTGAACTCAAAAATCGCAGAGAAGGCGTCATTATCCTGTGCATGCTCTCAGCGAGATAAGCCAAATCGAAGCTTAGCGCGGATGGCATTAATGAGGATCAATTTGCAAAATTAAGAGGCTGGGGATACATATTTAAATAAGAGCAGCTGCTTTATTTTCCTCTGATCTACATATTTCAAAGCAAATTAAAAGCGTTTGGTATTGACAGTCCCTGAGGGATCATGCAACTGGATCTATTTTCAGTTAAATAAACGTGCCTGATGTAAATGGTGGAGTCACAGGAAGTGTGAGTTTGTAATGCTGGTGCTCATGAAAAATACTGTACTGAAGATAAGTGAATATATGCTTCCAATAAGCTACTCTCTGCAGGCACATATGAAAACATCCATCCAATATACACACGTACGCACACACACACGCACACGAACACAATCTGCAGTGAACACGTTGGAATCCTGCAGAAAATTGGAATCGAGCGAGAAGAGAAAGGGACATCATTGACCGGTGAGTGTCTGTGGTCTTCATGCAAGAGGAGTAATTTTCTCAGGGAACTGAAAAAAGACCAATGGACGGATCTGTCACGCACGACCTCCTTTTTAATCTTTGCGCGTTTCCATCACGACACGCCGATGATTGACAAATTGGTGCGCTCTCGTGCACCGGGGAGGGGGGCAGGTACCCAGCAGGCATCCCCCAGATGTGAGGAGGACACAATTAACCCCTGAAACGCCTGGCTTTCAAGGACAGGCTGTAATTCTCTGTGACAGATTATGTAGTTGAGTTTTTCGGCAGACCTCAGAGGAGCTGACGGCCAGTTTATTGAGAACTGAGAACAAAAAGACAACTTCTGGGGGGGCAGCCTTCGAGATTCATTACTTTGGAGAGCGTTCAGCTGCGCAAAATAATCGATCTGGCAAGTTTAGGGTCGCGGAGACTGCAGAAACCTTCAGAAACCAGTTGTCCAGGAGGAAAGTAGATAAAGGAGCGAAGTCTATCAAGAAAAATACCGGGGTGTAAATGTGAACACGAACATCTTAATTTAGACTGTTTTCACTGTCTTTTCTGCCTCACATATCTATCAGTCAGGCTGAGACATCTTGTTTACTGCACGGGTGAGGACAGCTAAGTGTGGAAGCAGCTTTACTGCACCACTCTGCGTGAATGCTGGTGCGCTTTTTCCAACATTTAAACGCACACAAGCACAATGCACAGCAAAAAAACTAAGCTTTTGATTTAGAGCAGTGTGATAAATGATCATATATTCACTGTCAACTCCTATCATTGCGATGCTGCAAAGGAGGTAATTGGAAATACTTAAAAACATGTTGAACATCAAATTCATCTGATATGTGTTAAAGAAATGAAAATAAAAGGCAACAAATGTTTACCAAGAAATAATTAAATGTGTGTTTGCAGCTGAAATCACATTCAGTTGTTGTTTGGGAACGTGCGTCTTTGCTTTTCTTTTATATTCTGGGATCATAGCCTACATATAAAAAGGCTCTTACCTCGGCGTTTTCAGAAGGCACTTTGCGCCTGCCATTCCGACAAAAAAAAAAAAAAGATAAACTATCCTCAACCGGTGGGATTATTTCCTGTGTGGGGGCAGGGGGACAGGCAGAGGTGCAGCGCAGCTCCTCGACGCGTAAATGTCCCCGGGACACTGTCCGGTCCAGATGCGCATCCCCGACCGAACACCGAAGGAATCCAGGACTGTCTCACCGACACTTAAAGAGAACTACGATGAACCGGGACCCGCAGACCCACCTCAAACAGCGGCAAAGACCTCTGTGTGCCCTGCGCGTCCGTACGCCAAGTGCCGACTGCTGGCGCAGGAGCCCCGCGTGGATCAAACGTAATGAGCTGCACGACGTAGGCAAGGGCATGCACACAGACCGTGCGCGCGCATGTCGACGTACAGGCATGTGTACAAACAGGTGCACGCGCACACGTACGGTTTTGTTTTGCTTTTAATGCACCATGTGAAAGTATATGTTCAGTATGGCGTACGACTGTCTCTGTTTACATAGACATACAGTAGCATACAGGCGTGCAACATGGTCAATTCACAGGCTTCAGAGTTACAGGCACTTAAAGCTTAGCAGCAACTGAAATAATATGACCTCTCTTCTGGGCATACAAAGTAAATAAACTTAATAAAACCAGGTATTCTAACTCTCAACTGTATGAAAACACACTCTGAAAGTGCTTCTCCTGATTTTCAGGCAGATTACCTCTAATTTCATGACAAGAAGCTGAGGCAACCAATCTGACCTTTCTTATTTCCTCAACAAGCAGACAGAAACATCTATGAACACCTGAGAGTATAAGGAGGACCAATGTGGCATCATTTTGACAGAATGACAGCAATTGCTTGTTTTCTTTTTTTAACAGCACACATTAAACACAGTTTTTACTTAGGTGATATAATTCAATAGAAAAGTGTTTTCTCGGGTTCTCACTGCTGAGTAGTCTAAATAATTTATTAACTATTAGCAGACATGGAGAAACAATCCACTTAAATCAAGTTTGAGGCATATAGAAGTTTGATATCCACTCCTCTTTAAGCTCAATGTTTGATTTCATTACCTCTGACTTTGTTTCCATTAACTAACTGTTTTGTTCACAGGCTACTTTAAGAGATCTAATGTGTGCTAATGTTTTCCAAGTAGTGCTGAGTGTGTCAGAGTTTTTCTACATTCTGCATTTTGAAGCGAGTTTGAGCCTTGATTTAAGCCTTCAGGGTGGACCAAAAAAAGAACAAGAGAGCTAAAAGATGCTTAAGTGCTTCATTATGTTATTCCTGGACAATAACTAATAAAGATACACCAGCAGCTTTTATTCTTCAAACAAGAAAGCACATACATCATTCCAGGTGGACCCTTGAGAGTGCTGATGGCTACTGTACGACATAAAGCACACACACACACACACACACACACACACACACACACACACACACACACACACACACACACACACACACACACACACACACACACACACACACACACACACACCATCTTCCCATTCAACACTTGAGACTTCCATCATCTCCATCACCTCAGCAGCAATAACAGGGCCTTCAAAGTAATATCTACTTTCTCTGTATCTGATGGTTAGGCTAAAATTCCTCTCTACGGACCATTAGGAAGGTCAGCACATAATCAGAAGGGGGTAAAAGGAGTCATGACCCTCCATTCTGAATTATCCTACTGAGACTGTGGTGAGGGAATGGTGAGGACAGAAAGAAGAAAACCGTGGATATTTAGAGAATGTAGGGGTCCTGATGTGATGATGTGAGTGTGCATGTGTGAAAGAGAGAGAGAGAGAGAGGAGAGAGAAAGAAGAAAAAGAGTAAGATTATGCCTTGAGTTAGATTATGTTTGCAAAAGTGAACTTCTGTACTCTGCCGACAGGATGATCCCTACAAAACGCAATGTTTATTTTCATGTTACATCGTCAGACATCAAGTTATTTCGCTGTCATTCTAGACAAAATTTGACTTTTTTAGAACCTACTTCTGCCAGGCATCTCATGTTGACTTAAGCAACCAATAGGGAACACATATTTTCTTCTAAGGTGAGACATTCAATCATTCTCTGGTCTAGCAACACTAAGAAATGAAGCCTCTACACGAGAAGACTTGAATTGTTTCCTGTGGTGATGTAATGACAGGGGTGATTCACATCAGCATGCATGCAAAACTACCAGTCCCCCCTAAGACAGCAATCAGGCAGCCAATCACAGCAGTGCTTTTTTATCATAACATTCTGATGATAATGAGGTTAGAAACTGAAAGGCTGCAGATATCCTCCACGGGGGATTTGTGATTTAAGGAAAAAAAAAAAACGGATTTCAAAACTTTGCTTCGTAGACAAGACGTGTTAAGAAACAGCTTAAAATAAATCAGATCAGATTTTTAAAGAAAAACCAAAAACCTACCCATTGATATATTACATATCAATGGAAAAGGTCTATATATACAGTATGTGCATATTCTACAAAATGTTCTTTTCTCCAGCTGCACTCTGTGGTCCTGTGCTGTACCACCTAATTGGATACTTCCAAGCAGAGGAAAAAAGGTTTTCCAGCTCAGTATTTCCATGAATAACTATTACAGCCAGGTACTAAAGAAAAAAATATACTTTTATTTTCTATTTTTACTCTTCTAAATGGTTTAGAAGAGTGTGACACCCTTGCAGTCACAAGTAGCACAAACTAAGAAGACATACTGTGAATCAGCTAGAGGGGAAAAGCCTAAGGCTTACAGGGAACAGACTTATTGTATAGGTGAGAATAAGTATAAATAGCACATACAGTATGTAACATTCTGAATCATCCACATTTTCAATTTCTCAGGAGGTGCTGTAAGTGTGAGAGCTCTTTTCAGACAAGATGAATAGAGCGCCGTCTGCTTCAATCACCCTTCTGTAGTTTGTGTTTGTGACAATAAACACTAAAACCACCTCAAACACGAGAACGCCGGTGAGATGTCGAAACCAGTAAACAGCCTTGTACAAGCTCTTCTTAAACTCAGAATTATAATGTCTGACATAATAGTAACAATAGTTTGATGTCTACAGTGAAGAATGAATAAATGTTGATATAGTACAGAGGGTATTCTCACTTGTGAATCTTTTCTTCTTCCCTTGAAAAAGCCAATAAAGTGTTGTCACTGTTTTCAGACGCACAGAAGAAATCTGTAACAAGGACTAAATGCAGACGGCTGATCTGAGGTAATATGTTGTCTTGATGAGGTAACTTCAGGAGGATGTTGTGTCAGGTAGGATACAGTATGAAAACTGGAGCAGTATGTTGGTTTTATCAGAAAAAGAAACTCCCACATAATCTCTCAGATTTTGCTGTTTAGTGACCTCAAAATGTGACCCAAGTAGAATATCAACTTCACAGTCTAAATATAGAAGCAGGATCACAATAAAGAGCTGGAAGAAACCCAGCATCTGCACCAAGCCAGAGAGTTGTATCACATGAAGATGTGTTATGCTGTTTCACACGTTTTAATTTTTCTACTTACAGAAATATTAAGTGTATTCTAAATATCATCATCTAAATATGATGGGAAATATGTGCAAATCATATTAGTGAAACAGGTTATCAGATATTTATGGTAAAGAATTAAATTTCAGATGAAAACACTTACTATAAGAGGTCCCTGCAGTGAATGTTAATGGACAAAACACAAGATATATCCCTGGGCTAAACTGAAGGTACTTCCATGACTGTTTACCACAATAATGACTTCCTACTGCTTATATTACATGACCATTATCATTCATTTTTTAATCTTTGCCAAATTACTGAACCATTGCTGACTGTTGGTGATTTAATAGTTTACATGAGAGTGCAGAGAAAAGTGGTATTCCTTATATAAAAGCTATTTTACAGCACATTACTAAAAGCGTCT
>OY660873.1:14133042-14177805 GCA_962446985.1 Xyrichtys novacula | reverse complement strand
ACAACTAATCCACCTACATGGTCAGTGAAAAGCCCAGCCCTACCTTCAGAGCACAGCTTCTCAGTTTGTACCCAACAGTCATTGCCAGGGACCCAGAACTGATAATCAGGACTTTTAGGCTGGGTGAATAAAAAATTGACGGTTGGAAAATAAAGTAGGAGTTATCTTGTTTGTGTTTTTAAATTTTGGAGGAGCTGACAGATGAACA
The DNA here is from genome assembly GCA_962446985.1 of Xyrichtys novacula. Classification (NCBI taxonomy): domain Eukaryota; kingdom Metazoa; phylum Chordata; class Actinopteri; order Labriformes; family Labridae; genus Xyrichtys; species Xyrichtys novacula. The sequence continues at coordinate 14,177,597 of OY660873.1, read as the reverse complement.
CAAGGCTTGCTTTGAGCGGGAGTTGAACCAGCGACCTTGGAACCACAGCACTTCACAGGAGGAACTGCCTACAGTCCTCTGCTCCACCAACTGAGCTATCAAGGTGCTGTCTACACCAAGTGCAGAAAACATAGTGGCTATGATGACACACTTTGCCCACACAACTAATCCACCTACATGGTCAGTGAAAAGCCCAGCCCTACCTTCAGAGCACAGCTTCTCAGTTTGTACCCAACAGTCATTGCCAGGGACCCAGAACTGATAATCAGGACTTTTAGGCTGGGTGAATAAAAAATTGATGGTTGGAAAATAAAGTAGGAGTTATCTTGTTTGTGTTTTTAAATTTTGGAGGAGCTGACAGATGAACACAAGGCTTGCTTTGAGCGGGAGTTGAACCACCGACCCTGGAACGACAGCACTTCATAGGAAGAACTGCCTACAGTCCTCTGCTCTACCAACTGAGCTATCAAGGTGCTGTCTACTCCAAGTGCAGAAAACATAGTGGCTATGATGACACACTTTGCCCACACAACTAATCCACCTACATGGTCAGTGAAAAGCCCAGCCCTACCTTCAGAGCGCAGCTTCTCAGTTTGTACCCAACAGTCATTGCCAGGGACCCAGAACTGATAATCAGGACTTTTAGGCTGGGTGAATAAAAAATTGACGGTTGGAAAATAAAGTAGGAGTTATCTTGTTTGTGTTTTTAAATTTTGGAGGAGCTGACAGATGAAGACAAGGCTTGCTTTGAGCGGGAGTTGAACCAGCGACCATGGAACCACAGCACTTCATAGGAGGAACTGCCTACAGTCCTCTGCTCTACCAACTGAGCTATCAAGGTGCTGTCTACTCCAAGTGCAGAAAACATAGTGGCTATGATGACACACTTTGCCCACACAACTAATCCACCTACATGGTCAGTGAAAAGCCCAGCCCTACCTTCAGAGCACAGCTTCTCAGTTTGTACCCAACAGTCATTGCCAGGGACCCAGAACTGATAATCAGGACTTTTAGGCTGGGTGAATAAAAAATTGATGGTTGGAAAATAAAGTAGGAGTTATCTTGTTTGTGTTTTTAAATTTTGGAGGAGCTGACAGATGAACACAAGGCTTGCTTTGAGCGGGAGTTGAACCAGCGACCCTGGAACCACAGCACTTCATAGGAGGAACTGCCTACAGTCCTCTGCTCTACCAACTGAGCTATCAAGGTGCTGTCTACTCCAAGTGCAGAAAACATAGTGGCTATGATGACACACTTTGCCCACACAACTAATCCACCTACATGGTCAGTGAAAAGCCCAGCCCTACCTTCAGAGCGCAGCTTCTCAGTTTGTACCCAACAGTCATTGCCAGGGACCCAGAACTGATAATCAGGACTTTTAGGCTGGGTGAATAAAAAATTGATGGTTGGAAAATAAAGTAGGAGTTATCTTGTTTGTGTTTTTAAATTTTGGAGGAGCTGACAGATGAAGACAAGGCTTGCTTTGAGCAGGAGTTGAACCAGCGACCTTGGAACGACAGCACTTCATAGGAGGAACTGCCTACAGTCCTCTGCTCTACCAACTGAGCTATCAAGGTGCTGTCTACTCCAAGTGCAGAAAACATAGTGGCTATGATGACACACTTTGCCCACACAACTAATCCACCTACATGGTCAGTGAAAAGCCCAGCCCTACCTTCAGAGCACAGCTTCTCAGTTTGTACCCAACAGTCATTGTCAGGGACCCAGAACTGATAATCAGGACTTTTAGGCTGGGTGAATAAAAAATTGATGGTTGGAAAATAAAGTAGGAGTTATCTTGTTTGTGTTTTTAAATTTTGGAGGAGCTGACAGATGAAGACAAGGCTTGCTTTGAGCGGGAGTTGAACCAGCGACACTGGAACGACAGCACTTCATAGGAGGAACTGCCTACAGTCCTCTGCTCTACCAACTGAGCTATCAAGGTGCTGTCTACTCCAAGTGCAGAAAACATAGTGGCTATGATGACACACTTTGCCCACACAACTAATCCACCTACATGGTCAGTGAAAAGCCCAGCCCTACCTTCAGAGCACAGCTTCTCAGTTTGTACCCAACAGTCATTGCCAGGGACCCAGAACTGATAATCAGGACTTTTAGGCTGGGTGAACAAAAAATTGACGGTTGGAAAATAAAGTAGGAGTTATCTTGTTTGTGTTTTTAAATTTTGGAGGAGCTGACAGATGAAGACAAGGCTTGCTTTGAGCAGGAGTTGAACCAGCGACGTTGGAACGAGAGCACTTGATAGGAGGAACTGCCTACAGTCCTCTGCTCTACCAACTGAGCTATCAAGGTGCTGTCTACTCCAAGTGCAGAAAACATAGTGGCTATGATGACACACTTTGCCCACACAACTAATCCACCAACATGGTCAGTGAAAAGCCCAGCCCTACCTTCAGAGCACAGCTTCTCAGTTTGTACCCAACAGTCATTGCCAGGGACCCAGAACTGATAATCAGGACTTTTAGGCTGGGTGAATAAAAAATTGATGGTTGGAAAATAAAGTAGGAGTTATCTTGTTTGTGTTTTTAAATTTTGGAGGAGCTGACAGATGAAGACAAGGCTTGCTTTGAGCGGGAGTTGAACCAGCGACCCTGGAACGACAGCACTTCATTGGAGGAACTGCCTACAGTCCTCTGCTCTACCAACTGAGCTATCAAGGTGCTGTCTACTCCAAGTGCAGAAAACATAGTGGCTATGATGACACACTTTGCCCACACAACTAATCCACCTACATGGTCAGTGAAAAGCCCAGCCCTACCTTCAGAGCGCAGCTTCTCAGTTTGTACCCAACAGTCATTGCCAGGGACCCAGAACTGATAATCAGGACTTTTAGGCTGGGTGAATAAAAAATTGATGGTTGGAAAATAAAGTAGGAGTTATCTTGTTTGTGTTTTTAAATTTTGGAGGAGCTGACAGATGAACACAAGGCTTGCTTTGAGCGGGAGTTGAACCAGCGACCCTGGAACGACAGCACTTCATAGGAGGAACTGCCTACAGTCCTCTGCGCTACCAACTGAGCTATCAAGGTGCTGTCTACTCCAAGTGCAGAAAACATAGTGGCTATGATGACACACTTTGCCCACACAACTAATCCACCTACATGGTCAGTGAAAAGCCCAGCCCTACCTTCAGAGCACAGCTTCTCAGTTTGTACCCAACAGTCATTGCCAGGGACCCAGAACTGATAATCAGGACTTTTAGGCTGGGTGAACAAAAAATTGACAGTTGGAAAATAAAGTAGGAGTTATCTTGTTTGTGTTTTTAAATTTTGGAGGAGCTGACAGATGAACACAAGGCTTGCTTTGAGCGGGAGTTGAACCAGCGACGTTGGAACCACAGCACTTCATTGGAGGAACTGCCTACAGTCCTCTGCTCTACCAACTGAGCTATCAAGGTGCTGTCTACTCCAAGTGCAGAAAACATAGTGGCTATGATGACACACTTTGCCCACACAACTAATCCACCTACATGGTCAGTGAAAAGCCCAGCCCTACCTTCAGAGCACAGCTTCTCAGTTTGTACCCAACAGTCATTGCCAGGGACCCAGAACTGATAATCAGGACTTTTAGGCTGGGTGAATAAAAAATTGACGGTTGGAAAATAAAGTAGGAGTTATCTTGTTTGTGTTTTTAAATTTTGGAGGAGCTGACAGATGAAGACAAGGCTTGCTTTGAGCGGGAGTTGAACCAGCGACCTTGGAACCACAGCACTTCATAGGAGGAACTGCCTAGAGTCCTCTGTTCTACCAACTGAGCTATCAGGGTGCTGTCTACTCCAAGTGCAGAAAACATAGTGGCTATGATGACACACTTTGCCCACACAACTAATCCACCTACATGGTCAGTGAAAAGCCCAGCCCTACCTTCAGAGCACAGCTTCTCAGTTTGTACCCAACAGTCATTGCCAGGGACCCAGAACTGATAATCAGGACTTTTAGGCTGGGTGAATAAAAAATTGATGGTTGGAAAATAAAGTAGGAGTTATCTTGTTTGTGTTTTTAAATTTTGGAGGAGCTGACAGATGAAGACAAGGCTTGCTTTGAGCGGGAGTTGAACCAGCGACCTTGGAACCACAGCACTTCATAGGAGGAACTGCCTACAGTCCTCTGCTCTACCAACTGAGCTATCAAGGTGCTGTCTACTCCAAGTGCAGAAAACATAGTGGCTATGATGACACACTTTGCCCACACAACTAATCCACCTACATGGTCAGTGAAAAGCCCAGCCCTACCTTCAGAGCACAGCTTCTCAGTTTGTACCCAACAGTCATTGCCAGGGACCCAGAACTGATAATCAGGACTTTTAGGCTGGGTGAATAAAAAATTGATGGTTGGAAAATAAAGTAGGAGTTATCTTGTTTGTGTTTTTAAATTTTGGAGGAGCTGACAGATGAAGACAAGGCTTGCTTTGAGCAGGAGTTGAACCAGCTACGTTGGAACGAGAGCACTTGATAGGAGGAACTGCCTACAGTCCTCTGCTCTACCAACTGAGCTATCAAGGTGCTGTCTACTCCAAGTGCAGAAAACATAGTGGCTATGATGACACACTTTGCCCACACAACTAATCCACCAACATGGTCAGTGAAAAGCCCAGCCCTACCTTCAGAGCACAGCTTCTCAGTTTGTACCCAACAGTCATTGCCAGGGACCCAGAACTGATATTCAGGACTTTTAGGCTGGGTGAATAAAAAATTGATGGTTGGAAAATAAAGTAGGAGTTATCTTGTTTGTGTTTTTAAATTTTGGAGGAGCTGACAGATGAAGACAAGGCTTGCTTTGAGCGGGAGTTGAACCAGCGACCCTGGAACGACAGCACTTCATTGGAGGAACTGCCTACAGTCCTCTGCTCTACCAACTGAGCTATCAAGGTGCTGTCTACTCCAAGTGCAGAAAACATAGTGGCTATGATGACACACTTTGCCCACACAACTAATCCACCTACATGGTCAGTGAAAAGCCCAGCCCTACCTTCAGAGCGCAGCTTCTCAGTTTGTACCCAACAGTCATTGCCAGGGACCCAGAACTGATAATCAGGACTTTTAGGCTGGGTGAATAAAAAATTGATGGTTGGAAAATAAAGTAGGAGTTATCTTGTTTGTGTTTTTAAATTTTGGAGGAGCTGACAGATGAACACAAGGCTTGCTTTGAGCGGGAGTTGAACCAGCGACCCTGGAACGACAGCACTTCATAGGAGGAACTGCCTACAGTCCTCTGCTCTACCAACTGAGCTATCAAGGTGCTGTCTACTCCAAGTGCAGAAAACATAGTGGCTATGATGACACACTTTGCCCACACAACTAATCCACCTACATGGTCAGTGAAAAGCCCAGCCCTACCTTCAGAGCACAGCTTCTCAGTTTGTACCCAACAGTCATTGCCAGGGACCCAGAACTGATAATCAGGACTTTTAGGCTGGGTGAACAAAAAATTGACGGTTGGAAAATAAAGTAGGAGTTATCTTGTTTGTGTTTTTAAATTTTGGAGGAGCTGACAGATGAAGACAAGGCTTGCTTTGAGCGGGAGTTGAACCAGCGACGTTGGAACCACAGCACTTCATAGGAGGAACTGCCTACAGTCCTCTGCTCTACCAACTGAGCTATCAAGGTGCTGTCTACTCCAAGTGCAGAAAACATAGTGGCTATGATGACACACTTTGCCCACACAACTAATCCACCTACATGGTCAGTGAAAAGCCCAGCCCTACCTTCAGAGCACAGCTTCTCAGTTTGTACCCAACAGTCATTGCCAGGGACCCAGAACTGATAATCAGGACTTTTAGGCTGGGTGAATAAAAAATTGACGGTTGGAAAATAAAGTAGGAGTTATCTTGTTTGTGTTTTTAAATTTTGGAGGAGCTGACAGATGAAGACAAGGCTTGCTTTGAGCGGGAGTTGAACCAGCGACCTTGGAACCACAGCACTTCATAGGAGGAACTGCCTAGAGTCCTCTGTTCTACCAACTGAGCTATCAGGGTGCTGTCTACTCCAAGTGCAGAAAACATAGTGGCTATGATGACACACTTTGCCCACACAACTAATCCACCTACATGGTCAGTGAAAAGCCCAGCCCTACCTTCAGAGCACAGCTTCTCAGTTTGTACCCAACAGTCATTGCCAGGGACCCAGAACTGATAATCAGGACTTTTAGGCTGGGTGAATAAAAAATTGATGGTTGGAAAATAAAGTAGGAGTTATCTTGTTTGTGTTTTTAAATTTTGGAGGAGCTGACAGATGAAGACAAGGCTTGCTTTGAGCGGGAGTTGAACCAGCGACCTTGGAACCACAGCACTTCATAGGAGGAACTGCCTACAGTCCTCTGCTCTACCAACTGAGCTATCAAGGTGCTGTCTACTCCAAGTGCAGAAAACATAGTGGCTATGATGACACACTTTGCCCACACAACTAATCCACCTACATGGTCAGTGAAAAGCCCAGCCCTACCTTCAGAGCACAGCTTCTCAGTTTGTACCCAACAGTCATTGCCAGGGACCCAGAACTGATAATCAGGACTTTTAGGCTGGGTGAATAAAAAATTGATGGTTGGAAAATAAAGTAGGAGTTATCTTGTTTGTGTTTTTAAATTTTGGAGGAGCTGACAGATGAACACAAGGCTTGCTTTGAGCGGGAGTTGAACCAGCGACCTTGGAACCACAGCACTTCATAGGAGGAACTGTCTAGAGTCCTCTGCTCTACCAACTGAGCTATCAAGGTGCTGTCTACTCCAAGTGCAGAAAACATAGTGGCTATGATGACACACTTTGCCCACACAACTAATCCACCTACATGGTCAGTGAAAAGCCCAGCCCTACCTTCAGAGCGCAGCTTCTCAGTTTGTACCCAACAGTCATTGCCAGGGACCCAGAACTGATAATCAGGACTTTTAGGCTGGGTGAATAAAAAATTGATGGTTGGAAAATAAAGTAGGAGTTATCTTGTTTGTGTTTTTAAATTTTGGAGGAGCTGACAGATGAACACAAGGCTTGCTTTGAGCGGGAGTTGAACCAGCGACCCTGGAACGACAGCACTTCATAGGAGGAACTGCCTACAGTCCTCTGCTCTACCAACTGAGCTATCAAGGTGCTGTCTACTCCAAGTGCAGAAAACATAGTGGCTATGATGACACACTTTGCCCACACAACTAATCCACCTACATGGTCAGTGAAAAGCCCAGCCCTACCTTCAGAGCACAGCTTCTCAGTTTGTACCCAACAGTCATTGCCAGGGACCCAGAACTGATAATCAGGACTTTTAGGCTGGGTGAACAAAAAATTGACGGTTGGAAAATAAAGTAGGAGTTATCTTGTTTGTGTTTTTAAATTTTGGAGGAGCTGACAGATGAAGACAAGGCTTGCTTTGAGCGGGAGTTGAACCAGCGACGTTGGAACCACAGCACTTCATAGGAGGAACTGCCTACAGTCCTCTGCTCTACCAACTGAGCTATCAAGGTGCTGTCTACTCCAAGTGCAGAAAACATAGTGGCTATGATGACACACTTTGCCCACACAACTAATCCACCTACATGGTCAGTGAAAAGCCCAGCCCTACCTTCAGAGCGCAGCTTCTCAGTTTGTACCCAACAGTCATTGCCAGGGACCCAGAACTGATAATCAGGACTTTTAGGCTGGGTGAATAAAAAATTGATGGTTGGAAAATAAAGTAGCAGTTATCTTGTTTGTGTTTTTAAATTTTGGAGGAGCTGACAGATTAAGACAAGGCTTGCTTTGAGCGGGAGTTGAACAAGCGACCCTGGAACGACAGCACTTCATAGGAGGAACTGCCTACAGTCCTCTGCTCTACCAACTGAGCTATCAAGGTGCTGTCTACTCCAAGTGCAGAAAACATAGTGGCTATGATGACACACTTTGCCCACACAACTAATCCACCTACATGGTCAGTGAAAAGCCCAGCCCTACCTTCAGAGCACAGCTTCTCAGTTTGTACCCAACAGTCATTGCCAGGGACCCAGAACTGATAATCAGGACTTTTAGGCTGGGTGAATAAAAAATTGATGGTTGGAAAATAAAGTAGGAGTTATCTTGTTTGTGTTTTTAAATTTTGGAGGAGCTGACAGATGAACACAAGGCTTGCTTTGAGCGGGAGTTGAACTAGCGACCTTGGAACGACAGCACTTCATAGGAGGAACTGCCTACAGTCCTCTGCTCTACCAACTGAGCTATCAAGGTGCTGTCTACTCCAAGTGCAGAAAACATAGTGGCTATGATGACACACTTTGCCCACACAACTAATCCACCTACATGGTCAGTGAAAAGCCCAGCCCTACCTTCAGAGCACAGCTTCTCAGTTTGTACCCAACAGTCATTGCCAGGGACCCAGAACTGATAATCAGGACTTTAAGGCTGGGTGAATAAAAAATTGATGGTTGGAAAATAAAGTAGGAGTTATCTTGTTTGTGTTTTTAAATTTTGGAGGAGCTGACAGATGAAGACAAGGCTTGCTTTGAGCAGGAGTTGAACCAGCGACGTTGGAACGAGAGCACTTGATAGAAGGAACTGCCTACAGTCCTCTGCTCTACCAACTGAGCTATCAAGGTGCTGTCTACTCCAAGTGCAGAAAACATAGTGGCTATGATGACACACTTTGCCCACACAACTAATCCACCAACATGGTCAGTGAAAAGCCCAGCCCTACCTTCAGAGCACAGCTTCTCAGTTTGTACCCAACAGTCATTGCCAGGGACCCAGAACTGATAATCAGGACTTTTAGGCTGGGTGAATAAAAAATTGATGGTTGGAAAATAAAGTAGGAGTTATCTTGTTTGTGTTTTTAAATTTTGGAGGAGCTGACAGATGAAGACAAGGCTTGCTTTGAGCGGGAGTTGAACCAGCGACCCTGGAACGACAGCACTTCATTGGAGGAACTGCCTACAGTCCTCTGCTCTACCAACTGAGCTATCAAGGTGCTGTCTACTCCAAGTGCAGAAAACATAGTGGCTATGATGACACACTTTGCCCACACAACTAATCCACCTACATGGTCAGTGAAAAGCCCAGCCCTACCTTCAGAGCGCAGCTTCTCAGTTTGTACCCAACAGTCATTGCCAGGGACCCAGAACTGATAATCAGGACTTTTAGGCTGGGTGAATAAAAAATTGATGGTTGGAAAATAAAGTAGGAGTTATCTTGTTTGTGTTTTTAAATTTTGGAGGAGCTGACAGATGAACACAAGGCTTGCTTTGAGCGGGAGTTGAACCAGCGACCCTGGAACGACAGCACTTCATAGGAGGAACTGCCTACAGTCCTCTGCTCTACCAACTGAGCTATCAAGGTGCTGTCTACTCCAAGTGCAGAAAACATAGTGGCTATGATGACACACTTTGCCCACACAACTAATCCACCTACATGGTCAGTGAAAAGCCCAGCCCTACCTTCAGAGCACAGCTTCTCAGTTTGTACCCAACAGTCATTGCCAGGGACCCAGAACTGATAATCAGGACTTTTAGGCTGGGTGAACAAAAAATTGACGGTTGGAAAATAAAGTAGGAGTTATCTTGTTTGTGTTTTTAAATTTTGGAGGAGCTGACAGATGAAGACAAGGCTTGCTTTGAGCGGGAGTTGAACCAGCGACGTTGGAACCACAGCACTTCATAGGAGGAACTGCCTACAGTCCTCTGCTCTACCAACTGAGCTATCAAGGTGCTGTCTACTCCAAGTGCAGAAAACATAGTGGCTATGATGACACACTTTGCCCACACAACTAATCCACCTACATGGTCAGTGAAAAGCCCAGCCCTACCTTCAGAGCACAGCTTCTCAGTTTGTACCCAACAGTCATTGCCAGGGACCCAGAACTGATAATCAGGACTTTTAGGCTGGGTGAATAAAAAATTGACGGTTGGAAAATAAAGTAGGAGTTATCTTGTTTGTGTTTTTAAATTTTGGAGGAGCTGACAGATGAAGACAAGGCTTGCTTTGAGCGGGAGTTGAACCAGCGACCTTGGAACCACAGCACTTCATAGGAGGAACTGCCTAGAGTCCTCTGTTCTACCAACTGAGCTATCAGGGTGCTGTCTACTCCAAGTGCAGAAAACATAGTGGCTATGATGACACACTTTGCCCACACAACTAATCCACCTACATGGTCAGTGAAAAGCCCAGCCCTACCTTCAGAGCACAGCTTCTCAGTTTGTACCCAACAGTCATTGCCAGGGACCCAGAACTGATAATCAGGACTTTTAGGCTGGGTGAATAAAAAATTGATGGTTGGAAAATAAAGTAGGAGTTATCTTGTTTGTGTTTTTAAATTTTGGAGGAGCTGACAGATGAAGACAAGGCTTGCTTTGAGCGGGAGTTGAACCAGCGACCTTGGAACCACAGCACTTCATAGGAGGAACTGCCTACAGTCCTCTGCTCTACCAACTGAGCTATCAAGGTGCTGTCTACTCCAAGTGCAGAAAACATAGTGGCTATGATGACACACTTTGCCCACACAACTAATCCACCTACATGGTCAGTGAAAAGCCCAGCCCTACCTTCAGAGCACAGCTTCTCAGTTTGTACCCAACAGTCATTGCCAGGGACCCAGAACTGATAATCAGGACTTTTAGGCTGGGTGAATAAAAAATTGATGGTTGGAAAATAAAGTAGGAGTTATCTTGTTTGTGTTTTTAAATTTTGGAGGAGCTGACAGATGAACACAAGGCTTGCTTTGAGCGGGAGTTGAACCAGCGACCTTGGAACCACAGCACTTCATAGGAGGAACTGTCTAGAGTCCTCTGTTCTACCAACTGAGCTATCAGGGTGCTGTCTACTCCAAGTGCAGAAAACATAGTGGCTATGATGACACACTTTGCCCACACAACTAATCCACCTACATGGTCAGTGAAAAGCCCAGCCCTACCTTCAGAGCACAGCTTCTCAGTTTGTACCCAACAGTCATTGCCAGGGACCCAGAACTGATAATCAGGACTTTTAGGCTGGGTGAATAAAAAATTGATGGTTGGAAAATAAAGTAGGAGTTATCTTGTTTGTGTTTTTAAATTTTGGAGGAGCTGACAGATGAAGACAAGGCTTGCTTTGAGCGGGAGTTGAACCAGCGACCTTGGAACCACAGCACTTCATAGGAGGAACTGCCTACAGTCCTCTGCTCTACCAACTGAGCTATCAAGGTGCAGTCTACTCCAAGTGCAGAAAACATAGTGGCTATGATGACACACTTTGCCCACACAACTAATCCACCTACATGGTCAGTGAAAAGCCCAGCCCTACCTTCAGAGCACAGCTTCTCAGTTTGTACCCAACAGTCATTGCCAGACCCAGAACTGATAATCAGGACTTTTAGGCTGGGTGAATAAAAAATTGATGGTTGGAAAATAAAGTAGGAGTTATCTTGTTTGTGTTTTTAAATTTTGGAGGAGCTGACAGATGAACACAAGGCTTGCTTTGAGCGGGAGTTGAACCAGCGACCTTGGAACCACAGCACTTCATAGGAGGAACTGCCTACATTACTCTGCTCTACCAACTGAGCTATCAAGGTGCTGTCTACTCCAAGTGCAGAAAACATAGTGGCTATGATGACACACTTTGCCCACACAACTAATCCACCTACATGGTCAGTGAAAAGCCCAGCCCTACCTTCAGAGCACAGCTTCTCAGTTTGTACCCAACAGTCATTGCCAGGGACCCAGAACTGATAATCAGGACTTTTAGGCTGGGTGAATAAAAAATTGATGGTTGGAAAATAAAGTAGGAGTTATCTTGTTTGTGTTTTTAAATTTTGGAGGAGCTGACAGATGAAGACAAGGCTTGCTTTGAGCGGGAGTTGAACCAGCGACCTTGGAACCACAGCACTTCATAGGAGGAACTGCCTACAGTCCTGTGCTCTACCAACTGAGCTATCAAGGAGCTGTCTACTCCAAGTGCAGAAAACATAGTGGCTATGATGACACACTTTGCCCACACAACTAATCCACCAACATGGTCAGTGAAAAGCCCAGCCCTACCTTCAGAGCACAGCTTCTCAGTTTGTACCCAACAGTCATTGCCAGGGACCCAGAACTGATAATCAGGACTTTTAGGCTGGGTGAATAAAAAATTGACGGTTGGAAAATAAAGTAGGAGTTATCTTGTTTGTGTTTTTAAATTTTGGAGGAGCTGACAGATGAACACAAGGCTTGCTTTGAGCGGGAGTTGAACCAGCGACCTTGGAACGACAGCACTTCATAGGAGGAACTGCCTACAGTCCTCTGCTCTACCAACTGAGCTATCAAGGTGCTGTCTACTCCAAGTGCAGAAAACATAGTGGCTATGATGACACACTTTGCCCACACAACTAATCCACCTACATGGTCAGTGAAAAGCCCAGCCCTACCTTCAGAGCACAGCTTCTCAGTTTGTACCCAACAGTCATTGCCAGGGACCCAGAACTGATAATCAGGACTTTTAGGCTGGGTGAATAAAAAATTGATGGTTGGAAAATAAAGTAGCAGTTATCTTGTTTGTGTTTTTAAATTTTGGAGGAGCTGACAGATGAAGACAAGGCTTGCTTTGAGCGGGAGTTGAACAAGCGACCCTGGAACGACAGCACTTCATAGGAGGAACTGCCTACAGTCCTCTGCTCTACCAACTGAGCTATCAAGGTGCTGTCTACTCCAAGTGCAGAAAACATAGTGGCTATGATGACACACTTTGCCCACACAACTAATCCACCTACATGGTCAGTGAAAAGCCCAGCCCTACCTTCAGAGCACAGCTTCTCAGTTTGTACCCAACAGTCATTGCCAGGGACCCAGAACTGATAATCAGGACTTTTAGGCTGGGTGAATAAAAAATTGATGGTTGGAAAATAAAGTAGGAGTTATCTTGTTTGTGTTTTTAAATTTTGGAGGAGCTGACAGATGAACACAAGGCTTGCTTTGAGCGGGAGTTGAACCAGCAACCTTGGAACCACAGCACTTCATAGGAGGAACTGCCTACAGTCCTCTGCTCTACCAACTGAGCTATCAAGGTGCTGTCTACTCCAAGTGCAGAAAACATAGTGGCTATGATGACACACTTTGCCCACACAACTAATCCACCTACATGGTCAGTGAAAAGCCCAGCCCTACCTTCAGAGCACAGCTTCTCAGTTTGTACCCAACAGTCATTGCCAGGGACCCAGAACTGATAATCAGGACTTTTAGGCTGGGTGAATAAAAAATTGATGGTTGGAAAATAAAGTAGGAGTTATCTTGTTTGTGTTTTTAAATTTTGGAGGAGCTGACAGATGAACACAAGGCTTGCTTTGAGCGGGAGTTGAACCAGCGACCCTGGAACGACAGCACTTCATAGGAAGAACTGCCTACAGTCCTCTGCTCTACCAACTGAGCTATCAAGGTGCTGTCTACTCCAAGTGCAGAAAACATAGTGGCTATGATGACACACTTTGCCCACACAACTAATCCACCTACATGGTCAGTGAAAAGCCCAGCCCTACCTTCAGAGCGCAGCTTCTCAGTTTGTACCCAACAGTCATTGCCAGGGACCCAGAACTGATAATCAGGACTTTTAGGCTGGGTGAATAAAAAATTGATGGTTGGAAAATAAAGTAGGAGTTATCTTGTTTGTGTTTTTAAATTTTGGAGGAGCTGACAGATGAACACAAGGCTTGCTTTGAGCGGGAGTTGAACCAGCGACCCTGGAACGACAGCACTTCATAGGAAGAACTGCCTACAGTCCTCTGCTCTACCAACTGAGCTATCAAGGTGCTGTCTACTCCAAGTGCAGAAAACATAGTGGCTATGATGACACACTTTGCCCACACAACTAATCCACCTACATGGTCAGTGAAAAGCCCAGCCCTACCTTCAGAGCGCAGCTTCTCAGTTTGTACCCAACAGTCATTGCCAGGGACCCAGAACTGATAATCAGGACTTTTAGGCTGGGTGAATAAAAAATTGATGGTTGGAAAATAAAGTAGGAGTTATCTTGTTTGTGTTTTTAAATTTTGGAGGAGCTGACAGATGAACACAAGGCTTGCTTTGAGCGGGAGTTGAACCAGCGACCTTGGAACCACAGCACTGCATAGGAGGAACTGCCTACAGTCCTCTGCTCTACCAAGTGAGCTATCAAGGTGCTGTGTACTCCAAGTGCAGAAAACATAGTGGCTATGATGACACACTTTGCCCACACAACTAATCCATCTACATGGTCAGTGAAAAGCCCAGCCCTACCTTCAGAGCACAGCTTCTCAGTTTGTACCCAACAGTCATTGCCAGGGACCCAGAACTGATAATCAGGACTTTTAGGCTGGGTGAATAAAAAATTGATGGTTGGAAAATAAAGTAGGAGTTATCTTGTTTGTGTTTTTAAATTTTGGAGGAGCTGACAGATGAACACAAGGCTTGCTTTGAGCGGGAGTTGAACGAGCGACCCTGGAACCACAGCACTTCATAGGAGGAACTGCCTACAGTCCTCTGCTCTACCAACTGAGCTATCAAGGTGCTGTCTGCTCCAAGTGCAGAAAACATAGTGGCTATGATGACACACTTTGCCCACACAACTAATCCACCTACATGGTCAGTGAAAAGCCCAGCCCTACCTTCAGAGCGCAGCTTCTCAGTTTGTACCCAACAGTCATTGCCAGGGACCCAGAACTGATAATCAGGACTTTTAGGCTGGGTGAATAAAAAATTGACGGTTGGAAAATAAAGTAGGAGTTATCTTGTTTGTGTTTTTAAATTTTGGAGGAGCTGACAGATGAAGACAAGGCTTGCTTTGAGCGGGAGTTGAACCAGCGACCTTGGAACCACAGCACTTCATAGGAGGAACTGCCTACAGTCCTCTGCTCTACCAACTGAGCTATCAAGGTGCTGTCTACTCCAAGTGCAGAAAACATAGTGGCTATGATGACACACTTTGCCCACACAACTAATCCACCTACATGGTCAGTGAAAAGCCCAGCCCTACCTTCAGAGCACAGCTTCTCAGTTTGTACCCAACAGTCATTGCCAGGGACCCAGAACTGATAATCAGGACTTTTAGGCTGGGTGAATAAAAAATTGATGGTTGGAAAATAAAGTAGGAGTTATCTTGTTTGTGTTTTTAAATTTTGGAGGAGCTGACAGATGAACACAAGGCTTGCTTTGAGCGGGAGTTGAACCAGCGACCTTGGAACCACAGCACTTCATAGGAGGAACTGCCTACAGTCCTCTGCTCTACCAACTGAGCTATCAAGGTGCTGTCTACTCCAAGTGCAGAAAACATAGTGGCTATGATGACACACTTTGCCCACACAACTAATCCACCTACATGGTCAGTGAAAAGCCCAGCCCTACCTTCAGAGCACAGCTTCTCAGTTTGTACCCAACAGTCATTGCCAGGGACCCAGAACTGATAATCAGGACTTTTAGGCTGGGTGAATAAAAAATTGATGGTTGGAAAATAAAGTAGGAGTTATCTTGTTTGTGTTTTTAAATTTTGGAGGAGCTGACAGATGAACACAAGGCTTGCTTTGAGCGGGAGTTGAACCAGCGACCTTGGAACCACAGCACTTCATAGGAGGAACTGCCTACAGTCCTCTGCTCTACCAACTGAGCTATCAAGGTGCTGTCTACTCCAAGTGCAGAAAACATAGTGGCTATGATGACACACTTTGCCCACACAACTAATCCACCTACATGGTCAGTGAAAAGCCCAGCCCTACCTTCAGAGCACAGCTTCTCAGTTTGTACCCAACAGTCATTGCCAGGGACCCAGAACTGATAATCAGGACTTTTAGGCTGGGTGAATAAAAAATTGACGGTTGGAAAATAAAGTAGGAGTTATCTTGTTTGTGTTTTTAAATTTTGGAGGAGCTGACAGATGAAGACAAGGCTTGCTTTGAGCGGGAGTTGAACCAGCGACCTTGGAACCACAGCACTTCATAGGAGGAACTGCCTAGAGTCCTCTGTTCTACCAACTGAGCTATCAGGGTGCTGTCTACTCCAAGTGCAGAAAACATAGTGGCTATGATGACACACTTTGCCCACACAACTAATCCACCTACATGGTCAGTGAAAAGCCCAGCCCTACCTTCAGAGCACAGCTTCTCAGTTTGTACCCAACAGTCATTGCCAGGGACCCAGAACTGATAATCAGGACTTTTAGGCTGGGTGAATAAAAAATTGATGGTTGGAAAATAAAGTAGGAGTTATCTTGTTTGTGTTTTTAAATTTTGGAGGAGCTGACAGATGAAGACAAGGCTTACTTTGAGCGGCAGTTGAACCAGCGACCTTGGAACCACAGCACTTCATAGGAGGAACTGCCTACAGTCCTCTGCTCTACCAACTGAGCTATGAAGGTGCTGTCTACTCCAAGTGCAGAAAACATAGTGGCTATGATGACACACTTTGCCCACACAACTAATCCACCTACATGGTCAGTGAAAAGCCCAGCCCTACCTTCAGAGCACAGCTTCTCAGTTTGTACCCAACAGTCATTGCCAGGGACCCAGAACTGATAATCAGGACTTTTAGGCTGGGTGAATAAAAAATTGATGGTTGGAAAATAAAGTAGGAGTTATCTTGTTTGTGTTTTTAAATTTTGGAGGAGCTGACAGATGAACACAAGGCTTGCTTTGAGCGGGAGTTGAACCAGCGACCTTGGAACCACAGCACTTCATAGGAGGAACTGCCTACAGTCCTCTGCTCTACCAACTGAGCTATCAAGGTGCTGTCTACTCCAAGTGCAGAAAACATAGTGGCTATGATGACACACTTTGCCCACACAACTAATCCACCTACATGGTCAGTGAAAAGCCCAGCCCTACCTTCAGAGCGCAGCTTCTCAGTTTGTACCCAACAGTCATTGCCAGGGACCCAGAACTGATAATCAGGACTTTTAGGCTGGGTGAATAAAAAATTGATGGTTGGAAAATAAAGTAGGAGTTATCTTGTTTGTGTTTTTAAATTTTGGAGGAGCTGACAGATGAACACAAGGCTTGCATTGAGCGGGAGTTGAACCAGCGACCCTGGAACGACAGCACTTCATAGGAAGAACTGCCTACAGTCCTCTGCTCTACCAACTGAGCTATCAAGGTGCTGTCTACTCCAAGTGCAGAAAACATAGTGGCTATGATGACACACTTTGCCCACACAACTAATCCACCTACATGGTCAGTGAAAAGCCCAGCCCTACCTTCAGAGCGCAGCTTCTCAGTTTGTACCCAACAGTCATTGCCAGGGACCCAGAACTGATAATCAGGACTTTTAGGCTGGGTGAATAAAAAATTGATGGTTGGAAAATAAAGTAGGAGTTATCTTGTTTGTGTTTTTAAATTTTGGAGGAGCTGACAGATGAACACAAGGCTTGCTTTGAGCGGGAGTTGAACCAGCGACCTTGGAACCACAGCACTTCATAGGAGGAACTGCCTACAGTCCTCTGCTCTACCAACTGAGCTATCAAGGTGCTGTCTACTCCAAGTGCAGAAAACATAGTGGCTATGATGACACACTTTGCCCACACAACTAATCCACCTACATGGTCAGTGAAAAGCCCAGCCCTACCTTCAGAGCACAGCTTCTCAGTTTGTACCCAACAGTCATTGCCAGGGACCCAGAACTGATAATCAGGACTTTTAGGCTGGGTGAATAAAAAATTGACGGTTGGAAAATAAAGTAGGAGTTATCTTGTTTGTGTTTTTAAATTTTGGAGGAGCTGACAGATGAACACAAGGCTTGCTTTGAGCGGGAGTTGAACCAGCGACCTTGGAACCACAGCACTTCATAGGAGGAACTGCCTACAGTCCTCTGCTCTACCAACTGAGCTATCAAGGTGCTGTCTACTCCAAGTGCAGAAAACATAGTGGCTATGATGACACACTTTGCCCACACAACTAATCCACCTACATGGTCAGTGAAAAGCCCAGCCCTACCTTCAGAGCACAGCTTCTCAGTTTGTACCCAACAGTCATTGCCAGGGACCCAGAACTGATAATCAGGACTTTTAGGCTGGGTGAATAAAAAATTGACGGTTGGAAAATAAAGTAGGAGTTATCTTGTTTGTGTTTTTAAATTTTGGAGGAGCTGACAGATGAAGACAAGGCTTGCTTTGAGCGGGAGTTGAACCAGCGACCTTGGAACCACAGCACTTCATAGGAAGAACTGCCTAGAGTCCTCTGTTCTACCAACTGAGCTATCAGGGTGCTGTCTACTCCAAGTGCAGAAAACATAGTGGCTATGATGACACACTTTGCCCACACAACTAATCCACCTACATGGTCAGTGAAAAGCCCAGCCCTACCTTCAGAGCACAGCTTCTCAGTTTGTACCCAACAGTCATTGCCAGGGACCCAGAACTGATAATCAGGACTTTTAGGCTGGGTGAATAAAAAATTGACGGTTGGAAAATAAAGTAGGAGTTATCTTGTTTGTGTTTTTAAATTTTGGAGGAGCTGACAGATGAAGACAAGGCTTGCTTTGAGCGGGAGTTGAACCAGCGACCTTGGAACCACAGCACTTCATAGGAGGAACTGCCTACAGTCCTCTGCTCTACCAACTGAGCTATCAAGGTGCTGTCTACTCCAAGTGCAGAAAACATAGTGGCTATGATGACACACTTTGCCCACACAACTAATCCACCTACATGGTCAGTGAAAAGCCCAGCCCTACCTTCAGAGCACAGCTTCTCAGTTTGTACCCAACAGTCATTGCCAGGGACCCAGAACTGATAATCAGGACTTTTAGGCTGGGTGAATAAAAAATTGATGGTTGGAAAATAAAGTAGGAGTTATCTTGTTTGTGTTTTTAAATTTTGGAGGAGCTGACAGATGAACACAAGGCTTGCTTTGAGCGGGAGTTGAACCAGCGACCTTGGAACCACAGCACTTCATAGGAGGAACTGCCTACAGTCCTCTGCTCTACCAACTGAGCTATCAAGGTGCTGTCTACTCCAAGTGCAGAAAACATAGTGGCTATGATGACACACTTTGCCCACACAACTAATCCACCTACATGGTCAGTGAAAAGCCCAGCCCTACCTTCAGAGCACAGCTTCTCAGTTTGTACCCAACAGTCATTGCCAGGGACCCAGAACTGATAATCAGGACTTTTAGGCTGGGTGAATAAAAAATTGATGGTTGGAAAATAAAGTAGGAGTTATCTTGTTTGTGTTTTTAAATTTTGGAGGAGCTGACAGATGAAGACAAGGCTTGCTTTGAGCGGGAGTTGAACCAGCGACCTTGGAACCACAGCACTTCATAGGAGGAACTGCCTACAGTCCTCTGCTCTACCAACTGAGCTATCAAGGTGCTGTCTACTCCAAGTGCAGAAAACATAGTGGCTATGATGACACACTTTGCCCACACAACTAATCCACCAACATGGTCAGTGAAAAGCCCAGCCCTACCTTCAGAGCACAGCTTCTCAGTTTGTACCCAACAGTCATTGCCAGGGACCCAGAACTGATAATCAGGACTTTTAGGCTGGGTGAATAAAAAATTGATGGTTGGAAAATAAAGTAGGAGTTATCTTGTTTGCGTTTTTAAATTTTGGAGGAGCTGACAGATGAACACAAGGCTTGCTTTGAGCGGGAGTTGAACCAGCAACCTTGGAACCACAGCACTTCATAGGAGGAACTGCCTACAGTCCTCTGCTCTACCAACTGAGCTATCAAGGTGCTGTCTACTCCAAGTGCAGAAAACATAGTGGCTATGATGACACACTTTGCCCACACAACTAATCCACCTACATGGTCAGTGAAAAGCCCAGCCCTACCTTCAGAGCACAGCTTCTCAGTTTGTACCCAACAGTCATTGCCAGGGACCCAGAACTGATAATCAGGACTTTTAGGCTGGGTGAATAAAAAATTGATGGTTGGAAAATAAAGTAGGAGTTATCTTGTTTGTGTTTTTAAATTTTGGAGGAGCTGACAGATGAAGACAAGGCTTGCTTTGAGCGGGAGTTGAACCAGCGACGTTGGAACCACAGCACTTCATAGGAGGAACTGCCTACAGTCCTCTGCTCTACCAACTGAGCTATCAAGGTGCTGTCTACTCCAAGTGCAGAAAACATAGTGGCTATGATGACACACTTTGCCCACACAACTAATCCACCTACATGGTCAGTGAAAAGCCCAGCCCTACCTTCAGAGCACAGCTTCTCAGTTTGTACCCAACAGTCATTGCCAGGGACCCAGAACTGATAATCAGGACTTTTAGGCTGGGTGAATAAAAAATTGACGGTTGGAAAATAAAGTAGGAGTTATCTTGTTTGTGTTTTTAAATTTTGGAGGAGCTGACAGATGAAGACAAGGCTTGCTTTGAGCGGGAGTTGAACCAGCGACCTTGGAACCACAGCACTTCATAGGAGGAACTGCCTAGAGTCCTCTGTTCTACCAACTGAGCTATCAGGGTGCTGTCTACTCCAAGTGCAGAAAACATAGTGGCTATGATGACACACTTTGCCCACACAACTAATCCACCTACATGGTCAGTGAAAAGCCCAGCCCTACCTTCAGAGCACAGCTTCTCAGTTTGTACCCAACAGTCATTGCCAGGGACCCAGAACTGATAATCAGGACTTTTAGGCTGGGTGAATAAAAAATTGATGGTTGGAAAATAAAGTAGGAGTTATCTTGTTTGTGTTTTTAAATTTTGGAGGAGCTGACAGATGAACACAAGGCTTGCTTTGAGCGGGAGTTGAACCAGCGACGTTGGAACCACAGCACTTCATAGGAGGAACTGCCTACAGTCCTCTGCTCTACCAACTGAGCTATCAAGGTGCTGTCTACTCCAAGTGCAGAAAACATAGTGGCTATGATGACACACTTTGCCCACACAACTAATCCACCTACATGGTCAGTGAAAAGCCCAGCCCTACCTTCAGAGCACAGCTTCTCAGTTTGTACCCAACAGTCATTGCCAGGGACCCAGAACTGATAATCAGGACTTTTAGGCTGGGTGAATAAAAAATTGATGGTTGGAAAATAAAGTAGGAGTTATCTTGTTTGTGTTTTTAAATTTTGGAGGAGCTGACAGATGAACACAAGGCTTGCTTTGAGCGGGAGTTGAACCAGCGACCTTGGAACCACAGCACTTCATAGGAGGAACTGCCTACAGTCCTCTGCTCTACCAACTGAGCTATCAAGGTGCTGTCTACTCCAAGTGCAGAAAACATAGTGGCTATGATGACACACTTTGCCCACACAACTAATCCACCTACATGGTCAGTGAAAAGCCCAGCCCTACCTTCAGAGCACAGCTTCTCAGTTTGTACCCAACAGTCATTGCCAGGGACCCAGAACTGATAATCAGGACTTTTAGGCTGGGTGAATAAAAAATTGATGGTTGGAAAATAAAGTAGGAGTTATCTTGTTTGTGTTTTTAAATTTTGGAGGAGCTGACAGATGAACACAAGGCTTACTTTGAGCGGGAGTTGAACCAGCGACCTTGGAACCACAGCACTTCATAGGAGGAACTGCCTACAGTCCTCTGTTCTACCAACTGAGCTATCAGGGTGCTGTCTACTCCAAGTGCAGAAAACATAGTGGCTATGATGACACACTTTGCCCACACAGCTAATCCACCTACATGGTCAGTGAAAAGCCCAGCCCTACCTTCAGAGCACAGCTTCTCAGTTTGTACCCAACAGTCATTGCCAGGGACCCAGAACTGATAATCAGGACTTTTAGGCTGGGTGAATAAAAAATTGATGGTTGGAAAATAAAGTAGGAGTTATCTTGTTTGTGTTTTTAAATTTTGGAGGAGCTGACAGATGAACACAAGGCTTGCTTTGAGCGGGAGTTGAACCAGCGACCTTGGAACCACAGCACTTCATAGGAGGAACTGCCTACAGTCCTCTGCTCTACCAACTGAGCTATCAAGGTGCTGTCTACTCCAAGTGCAGAAAACATAGTGGCTATGATGACACACTTTGCCCACACAACTAATCCACCTACATGGTCAGTGAAAAGCCCAGCCCTACCTTCAGAGCACAGCTTCTCAGTTTGTACCCAACAGTCATTGCCAGACCCAGAACTGATAATCAGGACTTTTAGGCTGGGTGAATAAAAAATTGATGGTTGGAAAATAAAGTAGGAGTTATCTTGTTTGTGTTTTTAAATTTTGGAGGAGCTGACAGATGAACACAAGGCTTGCTTTGAGCGGGAGTTGAACCAGCGACCTTGGAACCACAGCACTTCATAGGAGGAACTGCCTACATTACTCTGCTCTACCAACTGAGCTATCAAGGTGCTGTCTACTCCAAGTGCAGAAAACATAGTGGCTATGATGACACACTTTGCCCACACAACTAATCCACCTACATGGTCAGTGAAAAGCCCAGCCCTACCTTCAGAGCACAGCTTCTCAGTTTGTACCCAACAGTCATTGCCAGGGACCCAGAACTGATAATCAGGACTTTTAGGCTGGGTGAATAAAAAATTGATGGTTGGAAAATAAAGTAGGAGTTATCTTGTTTGTGTTTTTAAATTTTGGAGGAGCTGACAGATGAAGACAAGGCTTGCTTTGAGCGGGAGTTGAACCAGCGACGTTGGAACCACAGCACTTCATAGGAGGAACTGCCTACAGTCCTCTGCTCTACCAACTGAGCTATCAAGGTGCTGTCTACTCCAAGTGCAGAAAACATAGTGGCTATGATGACACACTTTGCCCACACAACTAATCCACCAACATGGTCAGTGAAAAGCCCAGCCCTACCTTCAGAGCACAGCTTCTCAGTTTGTACCCAACAGTCATTGCCAGGGACCCAGAACTGATAATCAGGACTTTTAGGCTGGGTGAATAAAAAATTGATGGTTGGAAAATAAAGTAGGAGTTATCTTGTTTGTGTTTTTAAATTTTGGAGGAGCTGACAGATGAACACAAGGCTTGCTTTGAGCGGGAGTTGAACCAGCGACCTTGGAACCACAGCACTTCATAGGAGGAACTGCCTACAGTCCTCTGCTCTACCAACTGAGCTATCAAGCTGCTGTCTAGTCCAAGTGCAGAAAACATAGTGGCTATAATGACACACTTTGCCCACACAACTAATCCACCTACATGGTCAGTGAAAAGCCCAGCCCTACCTTCAGAGCGCAGCTTCTCAGTTTGTACCCAACAGTCATTGCCAGGGACCCAGAACTGATAATCAGGACTTTTAGGCTGGGTGAATAAAAAATTGATGGTTGGAAAATAAAGTAGGAGTTATCTTGTTTGTGTTTTTAAATTTTGGAGGAGCTGACAGATGAACACAAGGCTTGCTTTGAGCGGGAGTTGAACCAGCGACCCTGGAACGACAGCACTTCATAGGAGGAACTGCCTACAGTCCTCTGCTCTACCAACTGAGCTATCAAGGTGCTGTCTAGTCCAAGTGCAGAAAACATAGTGGCTATGATGACACACTTTGCCCACACAACTAATCCACCTACATGGTCAGTGAAAAGCCCAGCCCTACCTTCAGAGCGCAGCTTCTCAGTTTGTACCCAACAGTCATTGCCAGGGACCCAGAACTGATAATCAGGACTTTTAGGCTGGGTGAATAAAAAATTGATGGTTGGAAAATAAAGTAGCAGTTATCTTGTTTGTGTTTTTAAATTTTGGAGGAGCTGACAGATGAAGACAAGGCTTGCTTTGAGCGGGAGTTGAACAAGCGATGCTGGAACGATAGCACTTCATAGGAGGAACTGCCTACAGTCCTCTGCTCTACCAACTGAGCTATCAAGGTGCTGTCTACTCCAAGTGCAGAAAACATAGTGGCTATGATGACACACTTTGCCCACACAACTAATCCACCTACATGGTCAGTGAAAAGCCCAGCCCTACCTTCAGAGCGCAGCTTCTCAGTTTGTACCCAACAGTCATTGCCAGGGACCCAGAACTGATAATCAGGACTTTTAGGCTGGGTGAATAAAAAATTGATGGTTGGAAAATAAAGTAGGAGTTATCTTGTTTGTGTTTTTAAATTTTGGAGGAGCTGACAGATGAACGCAAGGCTTGCTTTGAGCGGGAGTTGAACCAGCGACCTTGGAACCACAGCACTTCATAGGAGGAACTGCCTACAGTCCTCTGCTCTACCAACTGAGCTATCAAGGTGCTGTCTACTCCAAGTGCAGAAAACATAGTGGCTATGATGACACACTTTGCCCACACAACTAATCCACCTACATGGTCAGTGAAAAGCCCAGCCCTACCTTCAGAGCACAGCTTCTCAGTTTGTACCCAACAGTCATTGCCAGGGACCCAGAACTGATAATCAGGACTTTTAGGCTGGGTGAATAAAAAATTGATGGTTGGAAAATAAAGTAGCAGTTATCTTGTTTGTGTTTTTAAATTTTGGAGGAGCTGACAGATGAAGACAAGGCTTGCTTTGAGCGGGAGTTGAACAAGCGATGCTGGAACGATAGCACTTCATAGGAGGAACTGCCTACAGTCCTCTGCTCTACCAACTGAGCTATCAAGGTGCTGTCTACTCCAAGTGCAGAAAACATAGTGGCTATGATGACACACTTTGCCCACACAACTAATCCACCTACATGGTCAGTGAAAAGCCCAGCCCTACCTTCAGAGCACAGCTTCTCAGTTTGTACCCAACAGTCATTGCCAGGGACCCAGAACTGATAATCAGGACTTTTAGGCTGGGTGAATAAAAAATTGATGGTTGGAAAATAAAGTAGGAGTTATCTTGTTTGTGTTTTTAAATTTTGGAGGAGCTGACAGATGAACACAAGGCTTGCTTTGAGCGGGAGTTGAACCAGCGACGTTGGAACCACAGCACTTCATAGGAGGAACTGCCTACAGTCCTCTGCTCTACCAACTGAGCTATCAAGGTGCTGTCTACTCCAAGTGCAGAAAACATAGTGGCTATGATGACACACTTTGCCCACACAACTAATCCACCAACATGGTCAGTGAAAAGTCCCGCCCTACCTTCAGAGCACAGCTTCTCAGTTTGTACCCAACAGTCATTGCCAGGGACCCAGAACTGATAATCAGGACTTTTAGGCTGGGTGAATAAAAAATTGATGGTTGGAAAATAAAGTAGGAGTTATCTTGTTTGTGTTTTTAAATTTTGGAGGAGCTGACAGATGAACACAAGGCTTGCTTTGAGCGGGAGTTGAACCAGCGACCTTGGAACCACAGCACTTCATAGGAGGAACTGCCTACAGTCCTCTGCTCTACCAACTGAGCTATCAAGGTGCTGTCTAGTCCAAGTGCAGAAAACATAGTGGCTATGATGACACACTTTGCCCACACAACTAATCCACCTACATGGTCAGTGAAAAGCCCAGCCCTACCTTCAGAGCGCAGCTTCTCAGTTTGTACCCAACAGTCATTGCCAGGGACCCAGAACTGATAATCAGGACTTTTAGGCTGGGTGAATAAAAAATTGATGGTTGGAAAATAAAGTAGGAGTTATCTTGTTTGTGTTTTTAAATTTTGGAGGAGCTGACAGATGAACACAAGGCTTGCTTTGAGCGGGAGTTGAACCAGCGACCCTGGAACGACAGCACTTCATAGGAGGAACTGCCTACAGTCCTCTGCTCTACCAACTGAGCTATCAAGGTGCTGTCTACTCCAAGTGCAGAAAACATAGTGGCTATGATGACACACTTTGCCCACACAACTAATCCACCTACATG
The DNA here is from genome assembly GCA_962446985.1 of Xyrichtys novacula. Lineage (NCBI taxonomy): Eukaryota > Metazoa > Chordata > Actinopteri > Labriformes > Labridae > Xyrichtys > Xyrichtys novacula. The sequence goes on along the minus strand of OY660873.1, from coordinate 14,152,029 downwards.
GTCAGTGAAAAGCCCAGCCCTACCTTCAGAGCGCAGCTTCTCAGTTTGTACCCAACAGTCATTGCCAGGGACCCAGAACTGATAATCAGGACTTTTAGGCTGGGTGAATAAAAAATTGATGGTTGGAAAATAAAGTAGCAGTTATCTTGTTTGTGTTTTTAAATTTTGGAGGAGCTGACAGATGAAGACAAGGCTTGCTTTGAGCGGGAGTTGAACAAGCGATGCTGGAACGATAGCACTTCATAGGAGGAACTGCCTACAGTCCTCTGCTCTACCAAATGAGCTATCAAGGTGCTGTCTACTCCAAGTGCAGAAAACATAGTGGCTATGATGACACACTTTGCCCACACAACTAATCCACCTACATGGTCAGTGAAAAGCCCAGCCCTACCTTCAGAGCACAGCTTCTCAGTTTGTACCCAACAGTCATTGCCAGGGACCCAGAACTGATAATCAGGACTTTTAGGCTGGGTGAATAAAAAATTGATGGTTGGAAAATAAAGTAGGAGTTATCTTGTTTGTGTTTTTAAATTTTGGAGGAGCTGACAGATGAACGCAAGGCTTGCTTTGAGCGGGAGTTGAACCAGCGACCTTGGAACCACAGCACTTCATAGGAGGAACTGCCTACAGTCCTCTGCTCTACCAACTGAGCTATCAAGGTGCTGTCTACTCCAAGTGCAGAAAACATAGTGGCTATGATGACACACTTTGCCCACACAACTAATCCACCTACATGGTCAGTGAAAAGCCCAGCCCTACCTTCAGAGCACAGCTTCTCAGTTTGTACCCAACAGTCATTGCCAGGGACCCAGAACTGATAATCAGGACTTTTAGGCTGGGTGAATAAAAAATTGATGGTTGGAAAATAAAGTAGGAGTTATCTTGTTTGTGTTTTTAAATTTTGGAGGAGCTGACAGATGAACACAAGGCTTGCTTTGAGCGGGAGTTGAACCAGCGACCCTGGAACGACAGCACTTCATAGGAAGAACTGCCTACAGTCCTCTGCTCTACCAACTGAGCTATCAAGGTGCTGTCTACTCCAAGTGCAGAAAACATAGTGGCTATGATGACACACTTTGCCCACACAACTAATCCACCTACATGGTCAGTGAAAAGCCCAGCCCTACCTTCAGAGCGCAGCTTCTCAGTTTGTACCCAACAGTCATTGCCAGGGACCCAGAACTGATAATCAGGACTTTTAGGCTGGGTGAATAAAAAATTGATGGTTGGAAAATAAAGTAGGAGTTATCTTGTTTGTGTTTTTAAATTTTGGAGGAGCTGACAGATGAACACAAGGCTTGCTTTGAGCGGGAGTTGAACCAGCGACCCTGGAACGACAGCACTTCATAGGAAGAACTGCCTACAGTCCTCTGCTCTACCAACTGAGCTATCAAGGTGCTGTCTACTCCAAGTGCAGAAAACATAGTGGCTATGATGACACACTTTGCCCACACAACTAATCCACCTACATGGTCAGTGAAAAGCCCAGCCCTACCTTCAGAGCACAGCTTCTCAGTTTGTACCCAACAGTCATTGCCAGGGACCCAGAACTGATAATCAGGACTTTTAGGCTGGGTGAATTAAAAATTGACGGTTTGAAAATAAAGTAGGAGTTATCTTGTTTGTGTTTTTAAATTTTGGAGGAGCTGACAGATGAACACAAGGCTTGCTTTGAGCGGGAGTTGAACCAGCGACCTTGGAACCACATTACTTCATAGGAGGAACTGCCTACAGTCCTCTGCTCTACCAACTGAGCTATCAAGGTGCTGTCTACTCCAAGTGCAGAAAACATAGTGGCTATGATGACACACTTTGCCCACACAACTAATCCACCTACATGGTCAGTGAAAAGCCCAGCCCTACCTTCAGAGCACAGCTTCTCAGTTTGTACCCAACAGTCATTGCCAGGGACCCAGAACTGATAATCAGGACTTTTAGGCTGGGTGAATAAAAAATTGATGTATGGAAAATAAAGTAGGAGTTATCTTGTTTGTGTTTTTAAATTTTGGAGGAGCTGACAGATGAACACAAGGCTTGCTTTGAGCGGGAGTTGAACCAGCGACCCTGGAACGACAGCACTTCATAGGAAGAACTGCCTACAGTCCTCTGCTCTACCAACTGAGCTATCAAGGTGCTGTCTACTCCAAGTGCAGAAAACATAGTGGCTATGATGACACACTTTGCCCACACAACTAATCCACCTACATGGTCAGTGAAAAGCCCAGCCCTACCTTCAGAGCGCAGCTTCTCAGTTTGTACCCAACAGTCATTGCCAGGGACCCAGAACTGATAATCAGGACTTTTAGGCTGGGTGAATAAAAAATTGATGGTTGGAAAATAAAGTAGGAGTTATCTTGTTTGTGTTTTTAAATTTTGGAGGAGCTGACAGATGAACAGAAGGCTTGCTTTGAGCGGGAGTTGAACCAGCGACCTTGGAACCACAGCACTTCATAGGAGGAACTGCCTACAGTCCTCTGCTCTACCAACTGAGCTATCAAGGTGCTGTCTACTCCAAGTGCAGAAAACATAGTGGCTATGATGACACACTTTGCCCACACAACTAATCCACCTACATGGTCAGTGAAAAGCCCAGCCCTACCTTCAGAGCACAGCTTCTCAGTTTGTACCCAACAGTCATTGCCAGGGACCCAGAACTGATAATCAGGACTTTTAGGCTGGGTGAATAAAAAATTGATGGTTGGAAAATAAAGTAGGAGTTATCTTGTTTGTGTTTTTAAATTTTGGAGGAGCTGACAGATGAACACAAGGCTTGCTTTGAGCGGGAGTTGAACCAGCGACCCTGGAACGACAGCACTTCATAGGAAGAACTGCCTACAGTCCTCTGCTCTACCAACTGAGCTATCAAGGTGCTGTCTACTCCAAGTGCAGAAAACATAGTGGCTATGATGACACACTTTGCCCACACAACTAATCCACCTACATGGTCAGTGAAAAGCCCAGCCCTACCTTCAGAGCGCAGCTTCTCAGTTTGTACCCAACAGTCATTGCCAGGGACCCAGAACTGATAATCAGGACTTTTAGACTGGGTGAATAAAAAATTGACGGTTGGAAAATAAAGTAGGAGTTATCTTGTTTGTGTTTTTAAATTTTGGAGGAGCTGACAGATGAAGACAAGGCTTGTTTTGAGCGGGAGTTGAACCAACGACCTTGGAACCACAGCACTTCATAGGAGGAACTGCCTACAGTCCTCTGCTCTACCAACTGAGCTATCAAGGTGCTGTCTACTCCAAGTGCAGAAAACATAGTGGCTATGATGACACACTTTGCCCACACAACTAATCCACCTACATGGTCAGTGAAAAGCCCAGCCCTACCTTCAGAGCACAGCTTCTCAGTTTGTACCCAACAGTCATTGCCAGGGACCCAGAACTGATAATCAGGACTTTTAGGCTGGGTGAATAAAAAATTGATGGTTGGAAAATAAAGTAGGAGTTATCTTGTTTGTGTTTTTAAATTTTGGAGGAGCTGACAGATGAACACAAGGCTTGCTTTGAGCGGGAGTTGAACCAGCAACCCTGGAACCACAGCACTTCATAGGAGGAACTGCCTACAGTCCTCTGCTCTACCAACTGAGCTATCAAGGTGCTGTCTACTCCAAGTGCAGAAAACATAGTGGCTATGATGACACACTTTGCCCACACAACTAATCCACCTACATGGTCAGTGAAAAGCCCAGCCCTACCTTCAGAGCGCAGCTTCTCAGTTTGTACCCAACAGTCATTGCCAGGGACCCAGAACTGATAATCAGGACTTTTAGGCTGGGTGAATAAAAAATTGATGGTTGGAAAATAAAGTAGGAGTTATCTTGTTTGTGTTTTTAAATTTTGGAGGAGCTGACAGATGAACACAAGGCTTGCTTTGAGCGGGAGTTGAACCAGCGACCCTGGAACGACAGCACTTCATAGGAGGAACTGCCTACAGTCCTCTGCTCTACCAACTGAGCTATCAAGGTGCTGTCTACTCCAAGTGCAGAAAACATAGTGGCTATGATGACACACTTTGCCCACACAACTAATCCACCTACATGGTCAGTGAAAAGCCCAGCCCTACCTTCAGAGCGCAGCTTCTCAGTTTGTACCCAACAGTCATTGCCAGGGACCCAGAACTGATAATCAGGACTTTTAGGCTGGGTGAATAAAAAATTGATGGTTGGAAAATAAAGTAGGAGTTATCTTGTTTGTGTTTTTAAATTTTGGAGGAGCTGACAGATGAAGACAAGGCTTGCTTTGAGCGGGAGTTGAACCAGCGACCTTGGAACCACAGCACTTCATAGGAGGAACTGCCTACAGTCCTCTGCTCTACCAACTGAGCTATCAAGGTGCTGTCTACTCCAAGTGCAGAAAACATAGTGGCTATGATGACACACTTTGCCCACACAACTAATCCACCTACATGGTCAGTGAAAAGCCCAGCCCTACCTTCAGAGCACAGCTTCTCAGTTTGTACCCAACAGTCATTGCCAGGGACCCAGAACTGATAATCAGGACTTTTAGGCTGGGTGAATAAAAAATTGACGGTTGGAAAATAAAGTAGGAGTTATCTTGTTTGTGTTTTCAAATTTTGGAGGAGCTGACAGATGAAGACAAGGCTTGCTTTGAGCGGGAGTTGAACCAGCAACCTTGGAACCACAGCACTTCATAGGAGGAACTGCCTACAGTCCTCTGTTCTACCAACTGAGCTATCAAGGTGCTGTCTACTCCAAGTGCAGAAAACATAGTGGCTATGATGACACACTTTGCCCACACAACTAATCCACCTACATGGTCAGTGAAAAGCCCAGCCCTACCTTCAGAGCACAGCTTCTCAGTTTGTACCCAACAGTCATTGCCAGGGACCCAGAACTGATAATCAGGACTTTTAGGCTGGGTGAATAAAAAATTGATGGTTGGAAAATAAAGTAGGAGTTATCTTGTTTGTGTTTTTAAATTTTGGAGGAGCTGACAGATGAAGACAAGGCTTGCTTTGAGCGGGAGTTGAACCAGCGACCTTGGAACCACAGCACTTCATAGGAGGAACTGCCTACAGTCCTCTGCTCTACCAACTGAGCTATCAAGGTGCTGTCTACTCCAAGTGCAGAAAACATAGTGGCTATGATGACACACTTTGCCCACACAACTAATCCACCTACATGGTCAGTGAAAAGCCCAGCCCTACCTTCAGAGCGCAGCTTCTCAGTTTGTACCCAACAGTCATTGCCAGGGACCCAGAACTGATAATCAGGACTTTTAGGCTGGGTGAATAAAAAATTGATGGTTGGAAAATAAAGTAGGAGTTATCTTGTTTGTGTTTTTAAATTTTGGAGGAGCTGACAGATGAACACAAGGCTTGCTTTGAGCGGGAGTTGAACCAGCGACCCTGGAACCACAGCACTTCATAGGAGGAACTGCCTACAGTCCTCTGCTCTACCAACTGAGCTATCAAGGTGCTGTCTACTCCAAGTGCAGAAAACATAGTGGCTATGATGACACACTTTGCCCACACAACTAATCCACCTACATGGTCAGTGAAAAGCCCAGCCCTACCTTCAGAGCACAGCTTCTCAGTTTGTACCCAACAGTCATTGCCAGGGACCCAGAACTGATAATCAGGACTTTTAGGCTGGGTGAATAAAAAATTGACGGTTGGAAAATAAAGTAGGAGTTATCTTGTTTGTGTTTTTAAATTTTTGAGGAGCTGACAGATGAAGACAAGGCTTGCTTTGAGCGGGAGTTGAACCAGCAACCTTGGAACGACAGCACTTCATAGGAGGAACTGCCTACAGTCCTCTGCTCTACCAACTGAGCTATAAAGGTGCTGTCTACTCCAAGTGCAGAAAACATAGTGGCTATGATGACACACTTTGCCCACACAACTAATCCACCTACATGGTCAGTGAAAAGCCCAGCCCTACCTTCAGAGCACAGCTTCTCAGTTTGTACCCAACAGTCATTGCCAGGGACCCAGAACTGATAATCAGGACTTTTAGGCTGGGTGAACAAAAAATTGACGGTTGGAAAATAAAGTAGGAGTTATCTTGTTTGTGTTTTTAAATTTTGGAGGAGCTGACAGATGAAGACAAGGCTTGCTTTGAGCGGGAGTTGAACCAGCGACCTTGGAACCACAGCACTTCATAGGAGGAACTGCCTACAGTCCTCTGCTCTAACAACTGAGCTATCAAGGTGCTGTCTACTCCAAGTGCAGAAAACATAGTGGCTATGATGACACACTTTGCCCACACAACTAATCCACCAACATGGTCAGTGAAAAGCCCAGCCCTACCTTCAGAGCACAGCTTCTCAGTTTGTACCTAACAGTCATTGCCAGGGACCCAGAACTGATAATCAGGACTTTTAGGCTGGGTGAATAAAAAATTGATGGTTGGAAAATAAAGTAGGAGTTATCTTGTTTGTGTTTTTAAATTTTGGAGGAGCTGACAGATGAAGACAAGGCTTGCTTTGAGCGGGAGTTGAACCAGCGACCCTGGAACGACAGCACTTCATTGGAGGAACTGCCTACAGTCCTCTGCTCTACCAACTGAGCTATCAAGGTGCTGTCTACTCCAAGTGCAGAAAACATAGTGGCTATGATGACACACTTTGCCCACACAACTAATCCACCTACATGGTCAGTGAAAAGCCCAGCCCTACCTTCAGAGCGCAGCTTCTCAGTTTGTACCCAACAGTCATTGCCAGGGACCCAGAACTGATAATCAGGACTTTTAGGCTGGGTGAATAAAAAATTGACGGTTGGAAAATAAAGTAGGAGTTATCTTGTTTGTGTTTTTAAATTTTGGAGGAGCTGACAGATGAAGACAAGGCTTGCTTTGAGTGGGAGTTGAACCAGCGACCTTGGAACCAAGCACTTCATAGGAGGAACTGCCTACAGTCCTCTGCTCTACCAACTGAGCTATCAAGATGCTGTCTACTCCACGTGCAGAAAACATAGTGGCTATGATGACACACTTTGCCCACACAACTAATCCACCTACATGGTCAGTGAAAAGCCCAGCCCTACCTTCAGAGCGCAGCTTCTCAGTTTGTACCCAACAGTCATTGCCAGGGACCCAGAACTGATAATCAGGACTTTTAGGCTGGGTGAATAAAAAATTGATGGTTGGAAAATAAAGTAGGAGTTATCTTGTTTGTGTTTTTAAATTTTGGAGGAGCTGACAGATGAACACAAGGCTTGCTTTGAGCGGGAGTTGAACCAGCGACCCTGGAACGACAGCACTTCATAGGAGGAACTGCCTACAGTCCTCTGCTCTACCAACTGAGCTATCAAGGTGCTGTCTACTCCAAGTGCAGAAAACATAGTGGCTATGATGACACACTTTGCCCACACAACTAATCCACCTACATGGTCAGTGAAAAGCCCAGCCCTACCTTCAGAGCACAGCTTCTCAGTTTGTACCCAACAGTCATTGCCAGGGACCCAGAACTGATAATCAGGACTTTTAGGCTGGGTGAATAAAAAATTGACGGTTGGAAAATAAAGTAGGAGTTATCTTGTTTGTGTTTTTAAATTTTGGAGGAGCTGACAGATGAAGACAAGGCTTGCTTTGAGCGGGAGTTGAACCAGCGACCTTGGAACGACAGCACTTCATAGGAGGAACTGCCTACAGTCCTCTGCTCTACCAACTGAGCTATCAAGGTGCTGTCTACTCCAAGTGCAGAAAACATAGTGGCTATGATGACACACTTTGCCCACACAACTAATCCACCTACATGGTCAGTGAAAAGCCCAGCCCTACCTTCAGAGCACAGCTTCTCAGTTTGTACCCAACAGTCATTGCCAGGGACCCAGAACTGATAATCAGGACTTTTAGGCTGGGTGAATAAAAAATTGACGGTTGGAAAATAAAGTAGGAGTTATCTTGTTTGTGTTTTTAAATTTTGGAGGAGCTGACAGATGAAGACAAGGCTTGCTTTGAGCGGGAGTTGAACCAGCGACCTTGGAACCACAGCACTTCATAGGAGGAACTGCCTACAGTCCTCTGCTCTACCAACTGAGCTATCAAGGTGCTGTCTACTCCAAGTGCAGAAAACATAGTGGCTATGATGACACACTTTGCCCACACAACTAATCCACCAACATGGTCAGTGAAAAGCCCAGCCCTACCTTCAGAGCACAGCTTCTCAGTTTGTACCCAACAGTCATTGCCAGGGACCCAGAACTGATAATCAGGACTTTTAGGCTGGGTGAATAAAAAATTGATGGTTGGAAAATAAAGTAGGAGTTATCTTGTTTGTGTTTTTAAATTTTGGAGGAGCTGACAGATGAAGACAAGGCTTGCTTTGAGCGGGAGTTGAACCAGCGACCCTGGAACGTCAGCACTTCATTGGAGGAACTGCCTACAGTCCTCTGCTGTACCAACTGAGCTATCAAGGTGCTGTCTACTCCAAGTGCAGAAAACATAGTGGCTATGATGACACACTTTGCCCACACAACTAATCCACCTACATGGTCAGTGAAAAGCCCAGCCCTACCTTCAGAGCGCAGCTTCTCAGTTTGTACCCAACAGTCATTGCCAGGGACCCAGAACTGATAATAAGGACTTTTAGGCTGGGTGAATAAAAAATTGATGGTTGGAAAATAAAGTAGGAGTTATCTTGTTTGTGTTTTTAAATTTTGGAGGAGCTGACAGATGAAGTCAAGGCTTGCTTTGAGCGGGAGTTGAACCAGCGACCTTGGAACGACAGCACTTCATAGGAGGAACTGCCTACAGTCCTCTACTCTACCAACTGAGCTATCAAGGTGCTGTCTACTCCAAGTGCAGAAAACATAGTGGCTATGATGACACACTTTGCCCACACAACTAATCCACCTACATGGTCAGTGAAAAGCCCAGCCCTACCTTCAGAGCACAGCTTCTCAGTTTGTACCCAACAGTCATTGCCAGGGACCCAGAACTGATAATCAGGACTTTTAGGCTGGGTGAATAAAAAATTGACGGTTGGAAAATAAAGTAGGAGTTATCTTGTTTGTGTTTTTAAATTTTGGAGGAGCTGACAGATGAAGACAAGGCTTGCTTTGAGTGGGAGTTGAACCAGCGACCCTGGAACGTCAGCACTTCATAGGAGGAACTGCCTACAGTCCTCTGCTCTACCAACTGAGCTATCAAGATGCTGTCTACTCCAAGTGCAGAAAACATAGTGGCTATGATGACACACTTTGCCCACACAACTAATCCACCTACATGGTCAGTGAAAAGCCCAGCCCTACCTTCAGAGCGCAGCTTCTCAGTTTGTACCCAACAGTCATTGCCAGGGACCCAGAACTGATAATCAGGACTTTTAGGCTGGGTGAATAAAAAATTGATGGTTGGAAAATAAAGTAGGAGTTATCTTGTTTGTGTTTTTAAATTTTGGAGGAGCTGACAGATGAAGTCAAGGCTTGCTTTGAGCGGGAGTTGAACCAGCGACCTTGGAACGACAGCACTTCATAGGAGGAACTGCCTACAGTCCTCTGCTCTACCAACTGAGCTATCAAGGTGCTGTCTACTCCAAGTGCAGAAAACATAGTGGCTATGATGACACACTTTGCCCACACAACTAATCCACCTACATGGTCAGTGAAAAGCCCAGCCCTACCTTCAGAGCACAGCTTCTCAGTTTGTACCCAACAGTCATTGCCAGGGACCCAGAACTGATAATCAGGACTTTTAGGCTGGGTGAATAAAAAATTGACGGTTGGAAAATAAAGTAGGAGTTATCTTGTTTGTGTTTTTAAATTTTGGAGGAGCTGACAGATGAAGACAAGGCTTGCTTTGAGTGGGAGTTGAACCAGCGACCTTGGAACCACAGCACTTCATAGGAGGAACTGCCTACAGTCCTCTGCTCTACCAACTGAGCTATCAAGGTGCTGTCTACTCCAAGTGCAGAAAACATAGTGGCTATGATGACACACTTTGCCCACACAACTAATCCACCTACATGGTCAGTGAAAAGCCCAGCCCTACCTTCAGAGCGCAGCTTCTCAGTTTGTACCCAACAGTCATTGCCAGGGACCCAGAACTGATAATCAGGACTTTTAGGCTGGGTGAATAAAAAATTGATGGTTGGAAAATAAAGTAGGAGTTATCTTGTTTGTGTTTTTAAATTTTGGAGGAGCTGACAGATGAACACAAGGCTTGCTTTGAGCGGGAGTTGAACCAGCGACCCTGGAACGAGAGCACTTCATAGGAGGAACTGCCTACAGTCCTCTGCTCTACCAACTGAGCTATCAAGGTGCTGTCTACTCCAAGTGCAGAAAACATAGTGGCTATGATGACACACTTTGCCCACACAACTAATCCACCTACATGGTCAGTGAAAAGCCCAGCCCTACCTTCAGAGCACAGCTTCTCAGTTTGTACCCAACAGTCATTGCCAGGGACCCAGAACTGATAATCAGGACTTTTAGGCTGGGTGAACAAAAAATTGACGGTTGGAAAATAAAGTAGGAGTTATCTTGTTTGTGTTTTTAAATTTTGGAGGAGCTGACAGATGAAGACAAGGCTTGCTTTGAGCGGGAGTTGAACCAGCGACGTTGGAACGAGAGCACTTCATAGGAGGAACTGCCTACAGTCCTCTGCTCTACCAACTGAGCTATCAAGGTGCTGTCTACTCCAAGTGCAGAAAACATAGTGGCTATGATGACACACTTTGCCCACACAACTAATCCACCTACATGGTCAGTGAAAAGCCCAGCCCTACCTTCAGAGCACAGCTTCTCAGTTTGTACCCAACAGTCATTGCCAGGGACCCAGAACTGATAATCAGGACTTTTAGGCTGGGTGAATAAAAAATTGATGGTTGGAAAATAAAGTAGGAGTTATCTTGTTTGTGTTTTTAAATTTTGGAGGAGCTGACAGATGAACACAAGGCTTGCTTTGAGCGGGAGTTGAACCAGCGACCCTGGAACGACAGCACTTCATTGGAGGAACTGCCTACAGTCTTCTGCTATACCAACTGAGCTATCAAGGTGCTGTCTACTCCAAGTGCAGAAAACATAGTGGCTATGATGACACACTTTGCCCACACAACTAATCCACCTACATGGTCAGTGAAAAGCCCAGCCCTACCTTCAGAGCACAGCTTCTCAGTTTGTACCCAACAGTCATTGCCAGGGACCCAGAACTGATAATCAGGACTTTTAGGCTGGGTGAATAAAAAATTGATGGTTGGAAAATAAAGTAGGAGTTATCTTGTTTGTGTATTTAAATTTTTGAGGAGCTGACAGATGAAGTCAAGGCTTGCTTTGAGCGGGAGTTGAACCAGCGACCTTGGAACCACAGCACTTCATAGGAGGAACTGCCTACAGTCCTCTGCTCTACCAACTGAGCTATCAAGGTGCTGTCTACTCCAAGTGCAGAAAACATAGTGGCTATGATGACACACTTTGCCCACACAACTAATCCACCTACATGGTCAGTGAAAAGCCCAGCCCTACCTTCAGAGCACAGCTTCTCAGTTTGTACCCAACAGTCATTGCCAGGGACCCAGAACTGATAATCAGGACTTTTAGGCTGGGTGAATAAAAAATTGATGGTTGGAAAATAAAGTAGGAGTTATCTTGTTTGTGTTTTTAAATTTTGGAGGAGCTGACAGATGAAGACAAGGCTTGCTTTGAGTGGGAGTTGAACCAGGGACCTTGGAATCACAGCACTTCATAGGAGGAACTGCCTACAGTCCTCTGCTGTACCAACTGAGCTATCACGATGCTGTCTACTGCAAGTGCAGAAAACATAGTGGCTATGATGACACACTTTGCCCACACAACTAATCCACCTACATGGTCAGTGAAAAGCCCAGCCCTACCTTCAGAGCGCAGCTTCTCAGTTTGTACCCAACAGTCATTGCCAGGGACCCAGAACTGATAATCAGGACTTTTAGGCTGGGTGAATAAAAAATTGATGGTTGGAAAATAAAGTAGGAGTTATCTTGTTTGTGTTTTTAAATTTTGGAGGAGCTGACAGATGAAAACAAGGCTTGCTTTGAGCGGGAGTTGAACAAGCGACCCTGGAACGACAGCACTTCATAGGAGGAACTGCCTACAGTCCTCTGCTCTACCAACTGAGTCAGTGAAAAGCCCAGCCCTACCTTCAGAGCGCAGCTTCTCAGTTTGTACCCAACAGTCATTGCCAGGGACCCAGAACTGATAATCAGGACTTTTAGGCTGGGTGAATAAAAAATTGATGGTTGGAAAATAAAGTAGGAGTTATCTTGTTTGTGTTTTTAAATTTTGGAGGAGCTGACAGATGAACACAAGGCTTGCTTTGAGCGGGAGTTGAACCAGCGACCTTGGAACCACAGCACTTCATAGGAGGAACTGCCTACAGTCCTCTGCTCTACCAACTGAGCTATCAAGGTGCTGTCTACTCCAAGTGCAGAAAACATAGTGGCTATGATGACACACTTTGCCCACACAACTAATCCACCTACATGGTCAGTGAAAAGCCCAGCCCTACCTTCAGAGCACAGCTTCTCAGTTTGTACCCAACAGTCATTGCCAGGGACCCAGAACTGATAATCAGGACTTTTAGGCTGGGTGAATAAAAAATTGATGGTTGGAAAATAAAGTAGGAGTTATCTTGTTTGTGTTTTTAAATTTTGGAGGAGATGACAGATGAACACAAGGCTTGCTTTGAGCGGGAGTTGAACCAGCGACCCTGGAACCACAGCACTTCATAGGAGGAACTGCCTACAGTCCTCTGCTCTACCAACTGAGCTATCAAGGTGCTGTCTACTCCAAGTGCAGAAAACATAGTGGCTATGATGACACACTTTGCCCACACAACTAACCCACCTACATGGTCAGTGAAAAGCCCAGCCCTACCTTCAGAGCACAGCTTCTCAGTTTGTACCCAACAGTCATTGCCAGGGACCCAGAACTGATAATCAGGACTTTTAGGCTGGGTGAATAAAAAATTGATGGTTGGAAAATAAAGTAGGAGTTATCTTGTTTGTGTTTTTAAATTTTGGAGGAGCTGACAGATGAAGTCAAGGCTTGCTTTGAGCGGGAGTTGAACCAGCGACCTTGGAACGACAGCACTTCATAGGAGGAACTGCCTACAGTCCTCTGCTCTACCAACTGAGCTATCAAGGTGCTGTCTACTCCAAGTGCAGAAAACATAGTGGCTATGATGACACACTTTGCCCACACAACTAATCCACCTACATAGTCAGTGAAAAGCCCAGCCCTACCTTCAGAGCACAGCTTCTCAGTTTGTACCCAACAGTCATTGCCAGGGACCCAGAACTGATAATCAGGACTTTTAGGCTGGGTGAATAAAAAATTGATGGTTGGAAAATAAAGTAGGAGTTATCTTGTTTGTGTTTTTAAATTTTGGAGGAGCTGACAGATGAACACAAGGCTTGCTTTGAGCGGGAGTTGAACTAGCGACCTTGGAACCACAGCACTTCATAGGAGGAACTGGCTACAGTCCTCTGCTCTACCAACTGAGCTATCAAGGTGCTGTCTACTCCAAGTGCAGAAAACATAGTGGCTATGATGACACACTTTGCCCACACAACTAATCCACCTACATGGTCAGTGAAAAGCCCAGCCCTACCTTCAGAGCACAGCTTCTCAGTTTGTACCCAACAGTCATTGCCAGGGACCCAGAACTGATAATCAGGACTTTTAGGCTGGGTGAATAAAAAATTGATGGTTGGAAAATAAAGTAGGAGTTATCTTGTTTGTGTTTTTAAATTTTGGAGGAGCTGACAGATGAAGACAAGGCTTGCTTTGAGCGGGAGTTGAACCAGCGACCTTGGAACCACAGCACTTCATAGGAGGAACTGCCTACAGTGCTCTGCTCTACCAACTGAGCTATCAAGATGCTGTCTACTCCAAGTGCAGAAAACATAGTGGCTATGATGACACACTTTGCCCACACAACTAATCCACCTACATGGTCAGTGAAAAGCCCAGCCCTACCTTCAGAGCGCAGCTTCTCAGTTTGTACCCAACAGTCATTGCCAGGGACCCAGAACTGATAATCAGGACTTTTAGGCTGGGTGAATAAAAAATTGATGGTTGGAAAATAAAGTAGGAGTTATCTTGTTTGTGTTTTTAAATTTTGGAGGAGCTGACAGATGAACACAAGGCTTGCTTTGAGCGGGAGTTGAACCAGCGACCCTGGAACCACAGCACTTCATAGGAGGAACTGCCTACAGTCCTCTGCTCTACCAACTGAGCTATCAAGGTGCTGTCTACTCCAAGTGCAGAAAACATAGTGGCTATGATGACACACTTTGCCCACACAACTAATCCACCTACATGGTCAGTGAAAAGCCCAGCCCTACCTTCAGAGCGCAGCTTCTCAGTTTGTACCCAACAGTCATTGCCAGGGACCCAGAACTGATAATCAGGACTTTTAGGCTGGGTGAATAAAAAATTGATGGTTGGAAAATAAAGTAGGAGTTATCTTGTTTGTGTTTTTAAATTTTGGAGGAGCTGACAGATGAACACAAGGCTTGCTTTGAGCGGGAGTTGAACCAGCGACCTTGAAACCACAGCACTTCATAGGAGGAACTGCCTACAGTCCTCTGCTCTACCAACTGAGCTATCAAGGTGCTGTCTACTCCAAGTGCAGAAAACATAGTGGCTATGATGACACACTTTGCCCACACAACTAATCCACCTACATGGTCAGTGAAAAGCCCAGCCCTACCTTCAGAGCACAGCTTCTCAGTTTGTACCCAACAGTCATTGCCAGGGACCCAGAACTGATAATCAGGACTTTTAGGCTGGGTGAATAAAAAATTGACGGTTGGAAAATAAAGTAGGAGTTATCTTGTTTGTGTTTTTAAATTTTGGAGGAGCTGACAGATGAAGACAAGGCTTGCTTTGAGTGGGAGTTGAACCAGGGACCTTGGAACCACAGCACTTCATAGGAGGAAGTGCCTACAGTCCTCTGCTGTACCAACTGAGCTATCACGATGCTGTCTACTGCAAGTGCAGAAAACATAGTGGCTATGATGACACACTTTGCCCACACAACTAATCCACCTACATGGTCAGTGAAAAGCCCAGCCCTACCTTCAGAGCACAGCTTCTCAGTTTGTACCCAACAGTCATTGCCAGGGACCCAGAACTGATAATCAGGACTTTTAGGCTGGGTGAATAAAAAATTGATGGTTGGAAAATAAAGTAGGAGTTATCTTGTTTGTGTTTTTAAATTTTGGAGGAGCTGACAGATGAACACAAGGCTTGCTTTGAGCGGGAGTTGAACAAGCAACCCTGGAACGACAGCACTTCATAGGAGGAACTGCCTACAGTCCTCTGCTCTACCAACTTAGTCAGTGAAAAGCCCAGCCCTACCTTCAGAGCGCAGCTTCTCAGTTTGTACCCAACAGTCATTGCCAGGGACCCAGAACTGATAATCAGGACTTTTAGGCTGGGTGAATAAAAAATTGATGGTTGGAAAATAAAGTAGGAGTTATCTTGTTTGTGTTTTTAAATTTTGGAGGAGCTGACAGATGAACACAAGGCTTGCTTTGAGCGGGAGTTGAACCAGCGACCTTGGAACCACAGCACTTAATAGGAGGAACTGCCTACAGTCCTCTGCTCTACCAACTGAGCTATCAAGGTGCTGTCTACTCCAAGTGCAGAAAACATAGTGGCTATGATGACACACTTTGCCCACACAACTAATCCACCTACATGGTCAGTGAAAAGCCCAGCCCTACCTTCAGAGCACAGCTTCTCAGTTTGTACCCAACAGTCATTGCCAGGGACCCAGAACTGATAATCAGGACTTTTAGGCTGGGTGAATAAAAAATTGATGGTTGGAAAATAAAGTAGGAGTTATCTTGTTTGTGTTTTTAAATTTTGGAGGAGCTGACAGATGAACACAAGGCTTGCTTTGAGCGGGAGTTGAACCAGCGACCCTGGAACCACAGCACTTCATAGGAGGAACTGCCTACAGTCCTCTGCTCTACCAACTGAGCTATCAAGGTGCTGTCTACTCCAAGTGCAGAAAACATAGTGGCTATGATGACACACTTTGCCCACACAACTAATCCACCTACATGGTCAGTGAAAAGCCCAGCCCTACCTTCAGAGCGCAGCTTCTCAGTTTGTACCCAACAGTCATTGCCAGGGACCCAGAACTGATAATCAGGACTTTTAGGCTGGGTGAATAAAAAATTGATGGTTGGAAAATAAAGTAGGAGTTATCTTGTTTGTGTTTTTAAATTTTGGAGGAGCTGAAAGATGAAGACAAGGCTTGCTTTGAGCAGGAGTTGAACCAGCGACCTTGGAACGACAGCACTTCATAGGAGGAACTGCCTACAGTCCTCTGCTCTACCAACTGAGCTATCAAGGTGCTGTCTACTCCAAGTGCAGAAAACATAGTGGCTATGATGACACACTTTGCCCACACAACTAATCCACCTACATGGTCAGTGAAAAGCCCAGCCCTACCTTCAGAGCACAGCTTCTCAGTTTGTACCCAACAGTCATTGCCAGGGACCCAGAACTGATAATCAGGACTTTTAGGCTGGGTGAATAAAAAATTGATGGTTGGAAAATAAAGTAGGAGTTATCTTGTTTGTGTTTTTAAATTTTGGAGGAGCTGACAGATGAAGTCAAGGCTTGCTTTGAGCGGGAGTTGAACCAGCGACCTTGGAACGACAGCACTTCATAGGAGGAACTGCCTACAGTCCTCTGCTCTACCAACTGAGCTATCAAGGTGCTGTCTACTCCAAGTGCAGAAAACATAGTGGCTATGATGACACACTTTGCCCACACAACTAATCCACCTACATGGTCAGTGAAAAGCCCAGCCCTACCTTCAGAGCGCAGCTTCTCAGTTTGTACCCAACAGTCATTGCCAGGGACCCAGAACTGATAATCAGGACTTTTAGGCTGGGTGAATAAAAAATTGATGGTTGGAAAATAAAGTAGGAGTTATCTTGTTTGTGTTTTTAAATTTAGGAGGAGCTGACAGATGAACACAAGGCTTGCTTTGAGCGGGAGTTGAACCAGCGACCTTGGAACCACAGCACTTCATAGGAGGAACTGCCTACAGTCCTCTGCTCTACCAACTGAGCTATCAAGGTGCTGTCTACTCCAAGTGCAGAAAACATAGTGGCTATGATGACACACTTTGCCCACACAACTAATCCACCTACATGGTCAGTGAAAAGCCCAGCCCTACCTTCAGAGCACAGCTTCTCAGTTTGTACCCAACAGTCATTGCCAGGGACCCAGAACTGATAATCAGGACTTTTAGGCTGGGTGAATAAAAAATTGATGGTTGGAAAATAAAGTAGGAGTTATCTTGTTTGTGTTTTTAAATTTTGGAGGAGCTGACAGATGAAGAAAAGGCTTGCTTTGAGCGGGAGTTGAACCAGCGACCTTGAAACCACAGCACTTCATAGGAGGAACTGCCTACAGTGCTCTGCTCTACCAACTGAGCTATCAAGATGCTGTCTACTCCAAGTGCAGAAAACATAGTGGCTATGATGACACACTTTGCCCACACAACTAATCCACCTACATGGTCAGTGAAAAGCCCAGCCCTACCTTCAGAGCGCAGCTTCTCAGTTTGTACCCAACAGTCATTGCCAGGGACCCAGAACTGATAATCAGGACTTTTAGGCTGGGTGAATAAAAAATTGATGGTTGGAAAATAAAGTAGGAGTTATCTTGTTTGTGTTTTTAAATTTTGGAGGAGCTGACAGATGAACACAAGGCTTGCTTTGAGCGGGAGTTGAACCAGCGACCCTGGAACGACAGCACTTCATAGGAGGAACTGCCTACAGTCCTCTGCTCTACCAACTGAGCTATCAAGATGCTGTCTACTCCAAGTGCAGAAAACATAGTGGCTATGATGACACACTTTGCCCACACAACTAATCCACCTACATGGTCAGTGAAAAGCCCAGCCCTACCTTCAGAGCGCAGCTTCTCAGTTTGTACCCAACAGTCATTGCCAGGGACCCAGAACTGATAATCAGGACTTTTAGGCTGGGTGAATAAAAAATTGATGGTTGGAAAATAAAGTAGGAGTTATCTTGTTTGTGTTTTTAAATTTTGGAGGAGCTGAAAGATGAAGACAAGGCTTGCTTTGAGCGGGAGTTGAACCAGCGACCTTGGAACCACAGCACTTCATAGGAGGAACTGCCTACAGTCCTCTGCTCTACCAACTGAGCTATCAAGGTGCTGTCTACTCCAAGTGCAGAAAACATAGTGGCTATGATGACACACTTTGCCCACACAACTAATCCACCTACATGGTCAGTGAAAAGCCCAGCCCTACCTTCAGAGCACAGCTTCTCAGTTTGTACCCAACAGTCATTGCCAGGGACCCAGAACTGATAATCAGGACTTTTAGGCTGGGTGAATAAAAAATTGATGGTTGGAAAATAAAGTAGGAGTTATCTTGTTTGTGTTTTTAAATTTTGGAGGAGCTGACAGATGAAGTCAAGGCTTGCTTTGAGCGGGAGTTGAACCAGCGACCTTGGAACGACAGCACTTCATAGGAGGAACTGCCTACAGTCCTCTGCTCTACCAACTGAGCTATCAAGGTGCTGTCTACTCCAAGTGCAGAAAACATAGTGGCTATGATGACACACTTTGCCCACACAACTAATCCACCTACATGGTCAGTGAAAAGCCCAGCCCTACCTTCAGAGCACAGCTTCTCAGTTTGTACCCAACAGTCATTGCCAGGGACCCAGAACTGATAATCAGGACTTTTAGGCTGGGTGAATAAAAAATTGATGGTTGGAAAATAAAGTAGGAGTTATCTTGTTTGTGTTTTTAAATTTTGGAGGAGCTGACAGATGAACACAAGGCTTGCTTTGAGCGGGAGTTGAACCAGCGACCTTGGAACGACAGCACTTCATAGGAGGAACTGCCTACAGTCCTCTGCTCTACCAACTGAGCTATCAAGGTGCTGTCTACTCCAAGTGCAGAAAACATAGTGGCTATGATGACACACTTTGCCCACACAACTAATCCACCTACATGGTCAGTGAAAAGCCCAGCCCTACC